>JAZKJV010010841.1:0-356797 GCA_037367405.1 Ottelia alismoides
TGAAGCGGGTAGAGCTGCTCGTTGATCGAACTGCAGCTCGATTCTCCAGATATTTCCATGTACGGGTGCTCCGCTATTCCGGATTTGATCCTGCCGCCACCCCCCCTCCCTTGCGTCTGGTCGCCTCCGCCCCCCATCCACCCGGGCAAGCTCCAGTTGCCACACACTTGGGGTCCCTCCCGTGCCGCCTCCCCCCACCCGTCTCTCGCGTCGCCCCTCGCCCCTCCCCTCCCGCACCGCCCTCCTCCAAAGCCACCTCCAGTACATCACCCCGCCTGTGCCGCCCCCCATCCCCTCCCCTCCCGCGCAGCCCTCCGACTCCCCACCCCTGCCGCCCCCTCGGCCGCTCCCCTCCCGCGCAGCCCTCCGACTCCCCCCCGCCCCGCCCTTCGTCCCTGCGCCCACCACCACCCTCCGCGCGCCGCCTCCCGCCTCCTCCCCTCCCGCGCCCACCTCCTCCAAAGCCACCTCCCCTCCCACGCCGCCCTCCTCCAAAGCCACCTCCCGTGCATCACCCGCCTGTGCTGCCCCCCGCCTCATCCCCTCCCGCGATGCCTCTCGCCTCCTCCCCTCCCGCGCCACCCCCGGCCTCTTCCCCTCCCGCACCAGCTCTCCGTGCATCAGCCGCCTGTGCAAGCTCCAAAGCCACGTCCTCCTTTTTTTAATTAATGTGGACCGTTAGATCACGAATGGGTTAGATTAACTCATACATCTGGTTGAGTTAATGCCATAAACTAACGGAGGGTTACAGGTGTAGAACGGAATGATTATAGAGGGTCTTGGGTGTATTTAGTGATTATCGAGGGTTCTTGGGGTAATTACACAATTACTCAGGGTTATGGGTGTAAATATCCCTTTTTAAAATTATAATTTCATGTTTGGTTATTCCTCTTCCAGAAAATTCCTCATGATTCCCTCCTCGTCCATTTCGATGATGCCTCCCTCTTGCACAATGTTACTCCCCCCACCACAATTTTACCCCCCCCCCCTCCTGCGATGTCATCGCCCGTTTCAAACAACATAATTTGGTGATCCCCTCCCACGTGATACCATTTGGCGTTCATATGCTGTCACTCTTCTTATCTTGTTAAAAGAAAATAGATTTGGGATAGTTTAATTGTACATTTTTTAGATATTTTTGATCCATTTGCTTCTTACATTTTATTTGCTCTAGCTTCCAACCTTATTTTAGTGGTGGAATTAGATCAATTATATAATCAAATGTGTCACACCTGTCTAAGAAGAAATGAGCATTATTTCAAGTCCTTTCATTTTTTATTTGATATTTTTTTATTCATATTTTTTTATAGAATTTACATATTTTAAATATAAATATAATCCTACAAATAAATTCATGTTCAAGTCCATTTTAAACGAGAGGCATGATTCCTAATTAGTGGGCTATATTTTAGTTAGGAAATGATTCCTAACGTGGCCCACCTACATTTCCCACCTACTATCCATCAACCGCTCCACACGTTACTATGCCAGTGACCGCCTGCCATCGGCTGAGCCTAGGGATGTAAGAAAAATATCAAGTTCGATATTCGCTCAGGTTCGGCTCGCTAAAAGTTCGATTCAGATTCGTTTCGAAAATAAACGAACCGAACCTAAACACAAGTTTAGGCTCGATTAAATAACCGAACCAAACCTAAAAATCATAGGTTCGCTCAGGTTCGATTCGTTAAAAGCTCGATAAACATACACATATACATATTTACAAATCCTTATCCGTAGAAGTGAACTTATTTTGACATGGGTGGTTTTTATCCCAAGGTAAGTGAATTTTGTCTAGAGATAACTAGATATTTACGGGATAACTAGGTTTTATCTCGATATAAGTTATCCAAAAATAAATAGTCACATCGTGTTTACAACATGTATCATCTATGGTCTAGTATTTTTCCCTTCTTTATCTTCAAATCAACAGAACAAGTACAAACATTACTTATCGAATATCTCCGCATTATTCTTATTCCTTATCCCCATCTTAATAGATATAAAATATATTATAATTATACTTTTTTCAAAGAGACGAATCCTTATTAATATAATTTTTTTCAAAAGATGAAGATGAGTTAGATAAAGAAAAAAATAAATGAATATTTATTCTAACTGTAAATACACATATATATTTCCATTTCTCTTCTTTTCACTCCCTCTTATTAGAGAATTCTTAAGTTCGATATTCGCTTAAGTTCGATTCGTTTAAAAAGAGGTTCGATTCAGATTCGGTTCGAAAATAAACGAACCGAACCTGAACACAAATTTAGGCTCGATTAAATAAACGAACCGAACCTAAAAAATATAGGTTCGCTCAGGTTCGGTCCGTTTACACCCCTAGCTGAGCCCCTCGCCTCTACGTGCCACCGCTCACCGACATCAGTTGAACACCCTTGATGTGCCTCTCATCGCGTATCCGACTTTAACAGTCGCGCCACACTGTGGCCTCCTTTGTCTTACACAGCAGCCTCCATGTGCGCCCCCCTCCATGCATCTTCTTCGACGGTCCCGACCTCCAAGCCTGCATGTGGTCACCACCCCAACACGTGGTTGCTCGGTTCCACCGTGCTCCTCCACCAATGCTCGCCGCCCAAAACTATTGACCTCCTGCAAGCAGATCCAACCTAGAGGCAGCCCTCCACTATTGATTTGCGCCACCCCACGCCTCCTCAGCTACGATCGACACACCGCAACGCCCACTCCTTCGAGGCTGCCTCATCGAGCCCACTGATCAGTCACCGTCCTCTCCTGGGAAAGAACGAAGAAAAAAGGGGGAGTCCAAAGGGCTCACATGAAGGGAGCCTCCCTTTTGGGTTATTTGTACAACCACCCTCGAACTTCTAAAGTATTCCGTAGTAGCCCCCACCAGCCATAGCACGTGTACATCACGTGTTCTTGGGGGAGTTTACGCACGATGCCCTTTGTACACTTGAATATTCACCGCCTTGGACAAATTGCAGAAAGACCCCGTGAGTTTAGGTAATTTCCCCTCTGTGCATCACATGTTCATTTATTTTATTCTGTAATTTGAATATAGATCCTTGCAATTTGAACCATCATTTGCATCATTTCCTAATACTAAAAATTATGCATTGTATAACAACTCAAGCTCTATCATTATGGAAGAATTCATTTTTATGAGCTGTGAATTATTTAATGTAATTATTTTTGTGGAAAATAGTATATTTTACCCTCTGCATGATCTTTAATCGATATTAAATTTTCCATTGCTCTAAAAAATCCCAAAAATTCTCACTAAGTAGATTAAAGGTGTTTAACATTGTGACTAAATTTCATCTCATTGACACACATCTAGAGGTCACAATAAATGAAATGGTGAATTTAGTAATTGATTTTTAATTAAATCCAAACTTAGTAATTTTTAGGAATTCAATATTATGCTGGATGTCTCTCACATAGACCTATCCAAGATAAATTAAGTTCTAGCAAATATTGATGTTATGTATTTATTAAAATTAATTAACTCAAAATCACCTAGTTTAAATTATTTAATTCATAACTAATTAATTTTACATCTTAAAAATTCAAAAAAAAGGTGGCTTAATTTCATCATATTTCCCGTTCTGGCCAAATTTGAGGATTTTTTGACTTAATTTGATCATGATTTGCATTTTAGTCCCTGAAATATGATAAAAATGCATTTCACTCATTTATTGCACCTAAAAATTCCAGAAAAAAATATGTCTTTGAAATACTAACCTTTAGGTAGACTTTAAATCAACCTATGGAGACAATGGCCTCCTTGAGTTTGACCTTAGGTTTTTCCAAGTAAAAAAATTGATCGCTCTCTTTAATAGGAAAATAATTAAATTTGTGTTTTTTTGATTAATCTGAATTTTCCTGACTGCAATGAGTAAATCAACGTGAATTCCAACAGATTAACTAGGGTTGATTCACAGTTCGTTAAACGGCGTCATTGTCAGGGAGGCACCCTTTAGTCCTCCATGTGTGAACTCATGTGCAGTCTCACATGATCTTGTGGCATATTTGCGTTATCTTCCCTGAACTTCTTCGTTGTTATGTTTTGAATGAATTACTTTGATATTTGCATTAATACCACTGTGCGTGGTGCAATCCGCATGTGCACGAATATGTCGTTCTTTTTACATATTTGGGTCTAAGCTTTTTATATGTGTTACTTTTTGGCCCGCGAACTTAAGTATAATAGCAATTAAGTCTCTATCATCTGTGTGTCTTGATTTTAATTAAATAATTATCAAATTATGTCCAAAAATTAAGAAAATAATACTGTAATCCCCTACTAACATGTATTATTTATCGTAATTTTTTAGATTAATTTTTTAAGTAGTTTATTTTCGAAAAATAAAAAATCATCGAGAAGCTCACTATATGTTTTAGAAAATACAAAAAATAAAAAAAATTGTCCCAAAAGTTCTAAAAAAATAGTTTTTGTTTGTTTATGTCTGTTTTGCCTTCGGTACCATTTCTGTTTTAAAAACTCTTATAAAAACCTAAAAATTAGAAAAGACTTAAAAACTCATACAAATTATTCAAAATTATAGAAAAATCAAAAAAATTAGGATTTCGGTTTTTGTTTGTAGCATTTTCTTCACACTTTCTTATAAAATTGCCCTTCAGGACATTAGGACACTTTAAATATTTTTAAGTTGTAATTTTGTCCTGGTTGTGTACTGATTCATTCTTTTCTTCTTGTTTGATTTTTATAAATTCATACCAAAATTGGAAAAACCCCGCAAAATTACCAAAAATATCTGAATATTGGAAATATAAAAATATTTTTGTTTACATTTTTGAGCATTTTTGACCTTAATAAAAATTGTAAAGGCTTGCTTGTGTGCTATATTAGCTTACTTTTCTTGCTTGCCTTCTCTAATTAAAAATCACTAAAAATTGCAAAATTAAAATAAAAAATATACCTTTTATTTCTTGATCACAACTACTTCGTACATTTTCCGTGCTCCTTGAGTTCAACCATGGTCGTTATACCAGGTTAAAATAAAAAGCGGAGACCGTTGACATTGATTTTGTGCTTTATCTTGTGATTTGAGTGGTTTCATATTTTCTTGTTGATTTTCGCCTCGTGATTAATCTCCTTGACCTTGTACATCCGTAAATCTACCTGGTTCCCCACTTGTAGTTATCCGAGCGACTGGCCGGAGCGAGGCAGGCTCGAGGGAACTCATGGCAGCGTGGTAGGTAGGCTTATGCTATATCTCATCTAGAGAAGGTGGACAGATGCAGTCGATTGACCTAGATGTGCTCTGTTGTCACCAGAGGAACAAGAGGGATGGTCTGCTTCCTTAATCAATCGACGGATGATGCATGAAGATGGAGGAGCAGCCCTTTTAAGAGTTAAGGTATGCCGCACGGCAAGGAGGGACGTGGACGCAAGAGTGGGAGGGGTGGCGCATCATGCAGAGAGGAGAATGAGGGAAACGCGAGGGGTGCGTTGTTATGTAGATAGAAAGGGGGAGAGAAAACGATATGGAGAGAGGGAGTAGAGAGAAAACGGGAGAGAGAGAGAGTGAGGGATATTTAGAGAGAGAGAGAGGGACAATACGTGGGAGCGGATCCTCTGTTGTGCAGCACCGTTGACATTGATTTTGTGCTTTATCTTGTGATTTGAGTGGTTTCATATTTTCTTGTTGATTTTCGCCTCGTGATTAATCTCCTTGACCTTGTACATCCGTAAATCTACCTGGTTCCCCACTTGTAGTTATCCGATTGTACTTAAACTGACCTGAGCCTAAGTATAGGGGGATCGGTACTGTTGTGTGTACATACTTCTATTCTTTTCCCCTCCCCCTCAACCGCCTCATTTCATGTTTTCCTGCTATGCTTAGTCCCTCAAAAGTCTGAGTATAGGGGGGCATGTCGACTCCTTTTCTTTTTTGCTCATTTATACTTTGTACGAGTTTTGTCTACATTTCTCTTTGTGCCATGAGGGCATAGCTCAAGCTAAGTATACGGTGGTGTTTGTATATTCTACATACTTTATCCATAGCTCATACTTTAATTGTTTTCATCTTAAATCGGGGATGGGTACAAGTAGTGTTTAATATGTATATTATAATAAATAATTTATATAAACAATACCAATTTTTCAAAAAAAACAAAAAATTAAAAAAAATCAACTCATGGTCTTGCATTTCATTAAGCATCTCATGCATCCATGCATTCCATGGTTGGTATATTCCTGATACATCCACTATCACTCAAGGCTTGAGTATATGAAGATACTGGATTTCTATGATCTTAAAAGACTGAGTTAACTAGCCTTAGTCATTAGAGTTTTTGAGACTTAAATATCCACACTTCACTAGTTTGAAATATTTGAGCGCTATATTGCACTCTTCATCTCTACCCTCTAAAGAATATGATCAGCATGTCACTTTCACAACTGCATGATTGATGAGATGAGTCGAGTTATCACTTGAGGAATTAGCACTCATAATTTGAGTCTAGACCTGATTTAATGATACTCGAGGATGGGATAAAGTTAATGAAGGCTTCAAGAAACATGAGTGTCAGCAAAACCCTAGCCAGTATGTGAACAAGTTAGCATGCTATCTTACCTAAGTAACAGTGTGTGATGAAACCTAAATAATTGTTGATCAATGTATGCCAACTCTGGGTAAAAGTAGTGGAGCTAGACAAAAAAGAGAGAGAAAGAAATACAGAAAGAAAATCTACACAAAAATATACATGTGTTGAGTAATAAGACACTCAAGAGGCCCCTTGTTCCGATGGGAGGAAGATAAAAATCTACACAATCCTATGCCTTCTATCATATGGTCGTTAATCTACACTTTCAAGTCTAACAAACTAAGGAGACGGTCGATTGAATGCAAGAACTGATTTATTCCCTAATGTTGAGGATTAGGTCGAAATGAGAGTCTCCTGGACTAGGACCTTGGGTGACATCTCGACTCGACTCTCATGAATGCAGTACATTAAAAGTCATATCATTGTATTATGTGTACAAACAGAGAGTCAGAAAAATAGAGAAGTTGGATTCCTTTTGATTAAAGAATGGTTTATCCCAGAAGTTTTGAATCACTCAAATTAAGGTTCTTCGAGTAATCGATCCTTGAAAATTCGTATGCACGATCAAGGATTTATCCAACTAAGTCATTCATTCATGCTCGAGGACGAGCATGGTTTAAGTATAAGGTATGATGAATCTCAGACTCATCATGTTAAAATTGGTCATTTAGGCTCACTCCAAAGTTCATATGCATTTAATAATTAATATAACATTATTAGCATTCATACATGTGTAAATAATATTCGCATTTCATCATGCATAATTGCATAAAATAAGGAACCTAAAATCCAAGTGTATATTGTCCTAAAAAGTAGCTAACTTCCCCAGTTTTTCGTTAATTCATCCTAACTACGATTGACTAAAATCACCTCCATTGTGTAGATACTACTAATAAGAATAAATACAAAATATAAAAAATTGCTAATTCAAATAAGTGACAAATAAATCCAAGTCCTAGTTTAACATCAGACGGACTGAAACGCACATATCTCCCTCATACATTGTCCGATTTTGATCTACATAATTTTAAAGTACTCCATTTTCAAATACCTTCAAAATAAAACCAATTTCATAAAATTTGGAGCTCACCGGTGAAAGTTGAGTTTTGGGCCTTTTGCGCATGCTATCTTTTTGCTATTTTTGATCTGAGTTTTTATGTACATTACTAACTTATTTTATTTTATTTCTTCTTCATTTATGTTCTTTGACAAATATTTATTAAGGGCTTAAAAATTCAAATCCAGATCATGTCTGAAATCAAAGAAACTGATTGTGTCCAAGTATCCTTTGAGAGTCTGTACAAAATGTGCTTGTTTCATACTCCTATTTTATTTACCTATTTTCTTATTTATTAAAAATCCAAAAAATTATATTAATGTGTGATTAAGTTTATTTTATTTTATTATATTTTTAAAATTTTTGTTCTATTTTAAAACCACAAAAAAAATATGAAACTCAAAAAAGCCGGTTTTCTATACACATGAAGACTACCAAAAATACCACTTTGTACAGATGATCTCTATTGCTCCCAGATCCTTCATAATTGTAGATCTCGTTGATATCAACAACTTTCGTGAAGGAAATTTTCCCTTGGGCATGCCACATGGCACCCCACTTTCTCTATCCAGCGCTCCCAAGTCACGTGCCTAGCATGTGACCCTCTTCATCTCTCTCAGATCTTCAATGGCCCACGACCCCTCCCCCCTTGGTCGTTTCACCGCCACTCCTCCCCATGTAACAACAACACGCCCTCTTCCCTCCTCTTCAGCGACCATTGCCACTTACCTTCACGGTCATTACGACCCTCAACCATTCTCGCATCCTCCATAAATCCACAAGGTCGATCTCACGGCATAACTGATGATCTACGTTTCATCTTTATTCTATCATTTTGACCTTAAAATTCCTAGTAAATGCATTTAAATAACGTTAATTCATACATTTTATCATCCATGCATTATTGTGCAAATATTATATAAAATACAGTTTTATAGCCAAAATTATAGAATAAAGAAAAGAAAAAGAATAAAATATTGCAAATATTTTATGACTCGAAACCCCGAGACCTAGGCATCTCGATAACTAGGTCGACAAGGAATAAAGTTGGGGGAGATAAGGGACAAAATACACTAACAATCCCTTTTATTTAATCCATTCTTTGTTCATTTTGGGACCTATTTTTTGTTCCACTTTTTACACTTCAAATAAAGAAACTTTGAACGTGAAATTGTAGATAATTAAATAAAGAAAAATACAAAATTGATTGCATACAAAAATAATGTACAGATAAAAAGTTATGATCTCAGTAAGTTTCTAAAATCCCAACTTTCCAAACCTGTATCTCTCAAATAAAAACTCGAAATATATCAAAATCGTTTAATTATATATAACTTTCAATAAGCTATTAAATGAAGGTGGTTTCATATTTTTCGGAGTTACGGTTTGAAAGTTGAGTTTTGGACCCCTATTGTGTACTTGTACCGATTAAAATATTCATTCTATTTATTGTTCATTATTTTTATACTTTTATATTTTTATAATTTTGTAAATATTATATATATGTATGTATTAGAACATGAACAAAACAGAAATAAAACACAAAAATAAAATGATTGTATAAAATACATAGGTATAATACCTATAAATATACATATACAATCTATACATCTATTTATTTAAGTGTACAAAATACATCAGAAAAATAAAATAAAAGTTATTTAAGTTTCTAAAAATGAGTTATAAATTTATAAAATAATAAACTAAAATAAATAAATTAAATATACAAAATAAAAATAAATTATTAAAATATATAGATGAATATACTCTACATGACCCATAAAAGGAAACTTACGTTTTAAACCTCTAAAAAATAAATAAAAGTCACCACAAAATAATTTATAAAATAGTAAACATTTTTATTTAATAATCTAAAATTAATAAAACCATTTATTATTTTTAATCGATTTAATAAATGTTCTTGTTAAGTAATTTTCTGGTTGGTCCACGTGGACCAACCAGAAGCTTCCGTTGGTTGACCTCGGTCAACTCTCTAACCGAGGTCTGGCTTTGTGTCATACTGTGGTTTTTTTGGCATTTTTTCTAAATTTTGGAGAGCTTGTCTTTCACCATCTCGGGTCGACCTCTTCATGACTTTTGATCTTCGTAGATCCAGCTTACACGCCCAAGCTTATCCTTGGGGATCGGATCGCTGCTTCGGCTGCTACACTTCTAGCTTGGAGTCAGGTCCACCATTTTGTTCATAAGCCCCCCTTTTCCCATTTTCAAAACTTGTAACCCCATTTTTGACCGAGCGAGAGCCACTCTAGCCTTATTCAGGACCAGAGGTGTGACAGGCCCTCCTCTAGCAGTTTGTGGAGTGCTCTGATGACGTCGAGTGATCGTCTCCACCCATCTCCGGCGGTTACGTCGTCATGAGGTCCTATATCCTCATCCCAGGCGGAGTCGAGGTCGTTTCTACTATTTTTAGTTGCATTTTCACTCCTGTACTCGAACTCTAGTTCTATCTTAACATATAATCGCCCGCAATAGCCTAGATTTGCTCATTTGAAGTTCGTCGGAGCCCTGCTCCGGCGAACTTCCCGTGCACCATTCACTTATCTCTCCACCTTCCTTGGCCTTTGGAACCATCTCTAGTTGTTTGATTTTTGTCCTTTCAGGTTCCAGGGTCCATAGACTCCATCTGGGGTCAAAAGGTCTTGATGAAAGAGATACCTGGAGCCACCTTCGACTCCTGACCTCGCGGCAGCGTGTCGGGGCTCATCCGCCCATTTTGGCTCCTCTGTTGTGTCAGGTATCCTTCCAGGGAGGTCGGGGACTCTTTTGCATAGCAAGGGAGCTTCGGGAGAGGAGACACGAGCTCGGAGAAGATCGCCCTAGCGCATGTTCTTCCCAGTTCATCGACCGGGCGTCCCAGCCGTTGATCCGAGCCCGTTCTTTCTGGGTTGCAACCACCATTGGATGGCGGTGCGCTTCAGCTATCCGATCATCAATCACTATCTAATCGTGGTCGGTCATCTTCGAACCGTCATTAAGCTCCTGGACGTCGACACATGTATAAGTGGACCATCATCAGTCATCAGATCTGTCCGCATGGGTATTTGGTACTAATTACCTTTCATTTTTTGTTATTTAATTAGTAGCCTAGAAACTTTCCTCGGTTGTTATAGTTTCAGGACATTTTGCATTATAGTCCCCGGCCTTTCCTTAATTGCGATTACGCCCTTGCCAGGGAGGCGCACGTGCGCGAGCACGTGCACTTCGCTATTTTGCAGGAAAGAGCCTGTATTTTCTTGTATTTTAATTATTCCTAAAACATTGCTGTAAAGTTATAATATTTTTGGTAATTTTAAGCTTCAGCCATTGGGATTTCGAAAATTACGATTTGGTCCTTGCTAGGTCACGTGCCCACGCAAGTGTGTCTGGACTTTTTGTAGCGATACCCTCGATATTCTGGCCATTTATATTTTATCCACAAAGTTTTTATTGCATTGTTTATTTTGTGGAAAAATTACATTGCGGTCCCTAGATTTTGGTTATTACAAAAATAGTCTTGCGAGGAGTGTAGTTTCCCTTTGTTGTTTGCATTTATTTCATGCATCTATGAAATTCTAAAAATCACCAAAAAATAGCATTAAGCTCCTATTGCAATGCGCTTTCACGCTATATTTTTATTTTGTATTTTTTCGCATTTTATTATTTATAAAAATTCAAAAACATGCATTTTCTTCACTATTTGCATTAGAAAATACATAAAAATTATAAAAATTTTTTGAAAAAATCCAAAAAAATTTATATTTTGTGTGTTTTTGCATCTTTAATCTTTATACTTAAAATCATAAAAAAATACAAAAGAAAACTCATAAAAATAGAAAAACCCCAAAATTATTCATAAAAATTTATAAAATCCATAAAAATTTAAAAAATGTATGTTTTGTTCTTGAATTTTATTTATTGTATTATCTTTAGTTTAAATTTTATTTGGTGAATTTTTGACACTGGTGATATTTTTCATCTCCATTTTAAATTCGGCTATTAATTTTATTCACAGATTTAAGTGCTTCTTACTTTAAAAATACGAAAAAAATTAGGAAAAATATAGAAAAATCACAAAAATATTAGAAAAACATAAAAAGCGCAAAAATACTTTATTTTCTGTATTTTGAGTATTTTTACCTCTTTTTATCTCTCTCTCTCTCTCATCTCTCTTATATTTATATATTCTATATAACTTTATATCTTATTTTATAGAAAAAGAAAATACAAAAATATAAAATGTAAAAACAAAATACAAAATCAGAAATTTAAAAATATAAAATCAAAAAATGAATAAAAATATATAACTAAAAACCCACAAAAAATAGCACACATATAAACACTTGATCACATTCACTTTTGTGCATTGAATTGCCCCGATCTAACTGCTTGCTTCATGTGTTCGACACTCTACACTACTTGCACTATATACATCTTTTGTAGAGTTATAATAAATTTTAACTCCGCACCACTTTTCATTGTTTGATTTATGTTGTGGGTTACTTATTTGAATTTGAGTTTCATGTGAGGTCAACTCAACGATTGTTAATTCGCCTTGTGAATTTACACGACCTCCGCAAAATCTAGTTCAACAAATGACACTGTTGTCGGGGAGCAACAATGCTTAGATCGATTTTCTTTGATTGATTGTGATTATTTGTCTATTCTTTGTGATTCATTTGCTCTCTTCTTTTTGATATATATTGTTGAGTTGTCTAACCCCCTCTCTTGTTGATTTCGTGCGAGGTACCGTGGATCTAGGGAGGCGCACTACCTTAGGCGCCTACGTACCTACGTAAAGCTGGTGACAGTCTGCTCGCCTTGCATCGAAGGAGACTTAGTGATTTTTGAAGACCTAGCTCCATTTTTATTTGTAGCATTTATTGTTTAATTTGAAGTGAGAGAGAGACACTTATTGTAATAACTTAAACATGACTCTCATGACTCTACACACTTTACGAGGTCCAGCGCCTGAGGGATTGTTTCCTTGGGGGCCTCGTCGATTTTGTCGCAGTTTTTAACGCCTTTATTCCTCTGTCTTCTGGTTTTGTTTTCTTTATTTTGTGTGATTGAGTCCTTAGTATTAGGATTGTTTGTGATAGATTAAGACCAAACACCTAATATATTTACTTGTGCCTATAGTGACGTTTGGACTTAGTCAAATTTTGAATAGCTTCTCACTAGTCTCGGAACCACCGCACCACGAGAGTTCTCCATATAGCGCTTGCAGGACCCATTGTGATGGGCGCCGAGGAGACTCCAATACCAGACACTTCAGTTCCATTCTAAGTCATTAGCATCGATTTTTCATGCTAATAGAAATTTCTGAAACTTAGGACGATTTCATCGGCTTTGCATTTGCATATAGATAGGTTTCAATTCTGCTGAGCATCTTTGCATGTAGAGTGCTGGAGGTAAGGTAAGGATTTATATTTTAGCATTCATGATCGTTTTTTGTCGCTTGCATTGCTTTTCCACCTCTCCCTCTGATTTTGCCAACCTAGGTGCTTAAAGGAATTGACTCCTCGATAGGCTCATGCATTTCTCATTAAAAATACAAAAAAAGTGATAACTAATAAAATTGGGACTGCTAAAATTACTTGACTCTAAAATCAACCAAAAAGAAAAATCTTGTATTAGGCGAGTAATCCCCTCATTGTCTTCGCTTTTACTTGCTCACTCACACACTAAGAATCAGTGCCAAAATCCCATTTCAGCCCCTAAGTGTTTATGCAACTTTTAGACTTCTCACCTAACTCTAAAATAGACAAGATAAAAAGGCCGACTTTTTGATCTCTACCGAGTTGAGTAGGTGAAATGAGGGTTTGTATTGTGTGAGTTTTGTTTGTGATCGTTTGTGTGCTTTCTAGATGATCTCCGCGCATTTGCGCCTTTTTTCTCACTCTCTTGACTTGACCTTCTTGATCTCCCGACTATCATTTTCCTCTTGCTTTGAGATGACCGACTGGAGCGTAGTTTATCCGGGCCTTACGTATCCCTCGTTCACTCCAGTCAGTTCACCTCCCTTTTTCCAGGAGGACTTTTCTCCTGACTTTTGTACATATCCGACTAACCCACTATTTTAGGATTCGGACTTTGAACTTCACCAATCATTTCTACCACCATCACCCTCACATTTCGACAACCCTCTCTTCCTTGAGAATCCTGATCCGGAATGCGATTTTTGTCCACACCCATCGCCCACACTCGATACACCCAAGCTTGAGATTTCGGAGTCACCTTTCATGATATCTACATGATGAATCTCAGATTCATCACTCTAAATCTCATTAATTAAGTTCAAATCCCTCAAAATCATCAGCATTTCTACATATATTCCGCATAATTAGCATTCGTCCATGTTTTAATATGAATTGTGTTTTATCACTCATTTCTGCACAAAATAAGAAGCCAAAAATCCCAGCCAAAAATTGACCTGTAAATAAGCTAACTTCCCCGATTTTTGACTAATTCATGTTAACTCCGTACATATCACTAACAAGAATAAACAAAAAATACAAAAAATCACTAACCCAAATAAATGGACCAAAAACCCAGTCCCTAGTTCAAGGAGTCCATGACTAAAACCCTCATATCTTCCCCATCCAGTGTCTCTTTTGATCCTACTCACTTTTGAACTAATGTACATTCAATTACCTTCAGAACAAGACCAAGTTCAAGTAAATCAGAGCTCATATGTGAAAGTTGGGTTTTGGGCGTCTTTTGTACATTTTGTATTTTAATTATTTTTGACCTATTATTTTATGTACATAATTAACCTATTTTATTTTATTTCTTTTTCATTGGTCTTCTTTGATGAATGTTTTATTAAAATACGTAAAAATCCAAATCCAAACTAAGCTTGAAATCAAAGAAACAAATTGAGTCCAAGTCTTCACTAACTGTCTATACAAAAGTTGTCTTTTTCGTCTTTTATTTTATTTCTTCTTTTTTCTTAATTAATAAAAATCTAAAAAATAGATTAATGTGTCTATATTTATTTTTGATTTTATCATATTTTTCTGGATTTTTATCTGGTTTGAAAATGACAAAAAATTATAAAACCAAAAAATCACGGTATTCTATGTACATGGGATACCCCAAAAATATCACTTTGTACAATTGATGATTTTGGTTTTGATGTCTTCACAAAAGTTGTAGAACTCATTGAAACAAGAAACTTTCGTGAAGAAAATTTTTCGATCCGAGGTCATTTACTATTTCTTTTCTTTTTTTAAAGTATTTATTTTTCGAATTTTGTGTGGCTGACACGTGTCGGCTCCTGGAGCCGCCACGTGTCACCCAATTTTGGGCTTTTTATTTATTCATTTTATAAAAAAAATCAAAACTGTCGCACGTGCGAGGCACGTGCGTGCCTCCTAGGCACGTGCGACGCACGTGCACTGCCTGCCTTCTCTCTCTACAACCACCACGTGTCCCTATTGTGGCCGTCCGATCTCGGCTGATCGGACGGCCCCGACCTCATCTTCTCCACCTACTTCTTTCCCAAATCGAAAGCTCCGCATTCCCTAGGATTCCATTGTCGTCGCAATCCCCTTCCCCGCGATGTACGCCCATCACGATCTTCGATCACCAAATCCTCGATTACCGACCACCGACATCCCTCGGATCCCCTCCGCAAATCCCATCAAATCCATCGCGATTCCCAGATCCCCACCTTCCATTGCCAGCCCAGATCCCCATCCTATAAAACTAACACTGCCGCGACCGAGTTCCCCATCTGTCGATATCCCAAAGCTCCTTAAGAAGCTTTCCGGTGGTGACAGCGTGGAGAACTTCCCCAACATGCGGCGAGATCCAAGGTCTCACGAACTTGCTGCAGCGTGACACGACTTTCCTTACCGACCTGCTCTGCTCCGGCTCCTGACCGTCGAGCCAATCTCCAAGCCAACAATCAACTTCATCACCACCTATGTGACTTCGGCCTGATCTTCATCGACCCACTACCCCTTCAGCATCCAGCAGGTTCCCTAGGCCACCGACATCGTGCTCAAGCATTGAAGGTCATCACTGCTCCACCCTTTCCTCATCTCCATAGTCAGCTCGGAAGCCCAACCAACTCCTCACGCCTTCGCCCCACCGTCCCCTTGGTCATGTGTCGGCCGGAGGACGGTCGTCATCACTCCACCGGCGCTCCCCGACCGACCTTCGAGCCTTCGTATTCAATGCCAAGGTTCCACCACAACAGAGGCACCTCCACCGGGCTTCGTTCACGCCTCCGCCACCGTCACGGCCTGAGCTCCGCCAGAAGCCACCCTTCCGCCAACCGCCGGTCGGGCCGAAGCCCGAGACCCTCCTCGCGAGCTACGCACGTGCGCGAGGGGATTTGCACCTAAGCCCATGGAGATACTTCCTTTTGCATCTGAATCCCAAGGTCACGTGCTCTGCACGTGACCGTTAGGGGAATTTCAAATAAGCCCACAAGAATTCACCTATTTACGTGGACACCTGATGAATCCCCATTCATCACTCTTTATTCCTTTATTTTAGCTAAAAATCTTTGCAAAATACCATGTAATTATTTGTAAATAAAATAAATTTTCAACTTGTCTGCTTTGTGCAAATAACAATAATTAAGCATGTTTTTGTGCAAAAATAATGGAATAAAGAAATAAAGAAAAAGGAAAAAAGACTCATCCACAACGATTGCCCAGAGGGAAATATTTAGAATAAATATTGAGTGACCTGAACCAAAGGGAGGGTCAATCATTGCCCTGACCGCAAAATAAAACAAGTAGAGAGAGATAGGGCCATTCATCACATATATTCCCCCTCCATATGTGTATATATATATATATTATTTTCATAAAATAAAAATATCTATGTATTCCTCATAACGTGTATATATTTATAAAAATAAAATAAATATTATAAAAAGAAAATAAATTCTCTCTCTTACCCTTGTATATACCATGTATATATGTATTCACCTATTTATTCTACCCATGTAAATAAACAATAAAAATAAAATAAAAATTATTTTATATCCTACATTTTATGTTGTAAATAAATAAAATATAAAATGGGGATAATTTTGCAAAAAAAAAGTAATAAAAATAAAAATAAAAAATACCAAGGTATTTATACCTATGTATAATAATACATTATGTATATACATTAATTTAATTTTAAATAAATAAATAAATATCACAAAAAATAATTTGAAAAATAATTATCATTTCTCATGTTGTAAATATTTGAAATAAAATCATTTACTATTTTTAATGTAATTTATAAATATTTTCAAAAATGGAATTTTCTCATTGGTCCATGGGGAATGTTGACCCCCGGTCAACTCTCCCCCCTGGACCACCTGAAACCCGGATCCATGAGCCGACCTGACTTCACTGATTTTTCGCGTCCAGATCCGATCTCCATCTTCTCAAACCCTGGGCCCTGATTGTCAAGAACAAACCCGCGATTCACGCTGGCATCCTCCTTAGGGGTCCTAGCTCTGATTTACGTGCCCGACTCCCATATTCTCGTACCCCTCACCATATAAATTTTGACCTCCAGCCACCATTCCACTCTATCTTTGGCCCTCCCCCTTGTCGCCGATGAGCTCCTCTCCTTCACCTGAATGACAGCTGTGTGAGAGAGGGTTGCAGTAAGGTCGCGAGTGCCGGGAACCTCAGATCTGACGATTTCCACCGCCGTGCTCCGCCGCGAGATGAGCTCAGCCTCTAGACGCGTCGATCCATCGAGACCATGACCCCCGGAGGTCCAGCACCTCCAGCCCAGATGAATGCATCCACCAGGTAGTCTAGATCGCTTCTAGTTCTCCTTTGATTTCACTTTTTCGATTTTCGACCAGTAACCTTCCATCGGTCCGTTCACCACACTCCTACCACCCATTTTCCCTTCTGATCACCCCTTCACCTCCAGGACACTCCTCTCTACCTTCTATGCCCAGCCATTCCCCCTGGTTCGCCCCGGAACAGGGTAGCGACTCCCCTCTGCCGTCTCCTCGCCGGAGAGTCACGCATCGCCTTATCCTTCACCCCTCTCGCGCTCTAACGGGTCGAGGCATTTTTCCCTCAACCCAGTGGTTCACCTGTGCAGGTCAAAGCGTCAAAAAGGCCTCATCTGGAGGTCCAACTCGGAGGCACCGGAAACTCCAGGTTCAGTTCTTCGCCGGAGCACTCTACACGCTCTAGGACTCATGGGAGCTAACCAGCCGCTGCGGAACATCGTCAGGACCATTTCGCCCAACCTAGCAGCGCCGGAGGACCCTCCAGTAGCTCGTATTGATCGCGCGAAGCTCACCGGCGGCGAGTTCTTCGCGGTTCTTCCAGGAGCATCCTCCATCGTCCGATCAGGCATGGCCCCAGTTCTTATCTCCGCCCTCCATCCACCGGGAAGCCTCGATCATCGGATCTCGCTCAGGATCTGATCTGGGACGTCTATTAACGAAGGGGTACCAGCTGCTCTCCACTGTTGGATCTTAAGTGGATCCCCTTCCAGCCGTCAGATCCTAATAAAGAGGTAAATATTACTTAGGCCCCTCTTCTTTTACCATTTATAGTTTAGTCCTGTAATTTGTAAGTGTAGTTGTTTTTATTTTGGAATAATTACACTTTGGACCCTAGAGTTTTTAGTATTTGCATTTTAGTCCCCCCAGTTGTGGTGCACGTGCTTCGACACTTGAGTTTTGGGACTTTTTGCATGTATTGGGGTGTGCTTTATTAATGTTACGGTTTGAAGTTTTACTTTGAATATTTGCATTTATGCCCATGTGTGTGGTTGTTTAGAACATGTGCCGAATTTAATGCAAATTTTACACTGAGTCCCCTACATGTTTCTCACGTGTTCCTATTAGGCCCCTGAAATTGTTTTTCTTACATTTAGGTCCCTGTGTGCTGTGCCTTGTTCATTGGTTGAATAAAATAACAAATCAACTCCAAATCTTGTGATGAAACGTGGCTCCTGTCACTGTGTAAAAATTTCATTAATTTTTTGGGACATTTTTGTTGTTGTTTTCTATCTTTAAAAATTTAAAGACCTACATTTTTGCTACTTTGAATTAGAAAATCAACTAAAAATATTAACCCCCCCCCCAAATTTTAAAAAAAATCAAGTACTGTTTGTTTTAGTATTTACTTGCTTCAATCCAATTTTTTCTAATTTGGATTTATAAAACACCTAAAAATTGAAAAACCCTAAAAACCTTATAAAAATCAGTAAAAATTCAAAAAAAAAACAAAAAATGCAATTTCTTCTCTTGTAGCTTAGTTTTTATTTGTAGTTTGATATAAAATTGTCTCCAGATTTTTAGAGGTTATTTACCTATTTTTAAATAACCTTTCAAATCTGGTTGCACATTAGCTTCATGTTTTTGCCTTTTCCTATTTTTATAAAATAAACAAAAATATAAAAATCTGAGAAAATTGCCAAAAATACTTCAAAAATTGTAAAACCCACAAATATTTTAATTATATTTTTCCGAGTTGATTTGTGTGGTTAAATAATTAGTTGATTGTGCTCTTTTTACCATTTTTCTCATTTTTCTTCATAATTTAAAAAACAAAAAAATAAAAATACATAAAAATACACCAAAATATTTTATTCTTTTATTTGATTTTTAGACTACTTCGTAGGATCTTTGAGCCAATACGTGCTCCTTGTGTTCGACCCTGGTCGCTATACCAGGTTAAATAAATAGCGAGACCGCTTATTCGTCTTTTGACTGATTATTCTATTTTAGGTGGTTTGTTTTTCTTGATTGATCGATCTCCGCTATTCGGGTTGCAATGACCTTGATTATTTTACCTTAGCCCGGTAGTGGGATTTTTCGATCAGAATGGTGCCGTTGCTGAGGAGCACGGCTTAGTAGTCACTTTTGTTTTCGCTGCTTTTTCACGACTTTTTGTCTATACTTGTAGATATTTTTCTTCGCATTTTATTTCCATATTTTTGATAATAATCTGTTCTGATACACTTTCATTTATTTTCTTGTGAGGCTCCGAGGATCGAGGCAGCTTTTTCAGAAGCCGACGCAACCGCGGGAATCAGAGGCGACTCTTTTCTGCATAGAGCCGCATAAGAGCGCGAGGAGGTGAGCAGGAGTGCGCAGATAGCCGTAGTATAGCGTAGTTTAGTATAGTTGTAGTTTAGTTTCATTTTTGCACTCTATTATTGTAAAAATACAAGGACACTCACAGACTTGCACTGTGGTACCGGGGTCTGTTTCGTCGAGCACCGGTGTGCTCGGGGGACCTCACTTTTGCCGATTTTGTTTAATATCGCTTTTATATTTAACTGCTTATCTGATTTACGTGGTTTTAGCCTTTGCTTAGGATTTTTATCTTGATTGTGACGTAATTGATTAGGATCCAATCCCTAATATCTGCCTGCACCTATAGACCGTAATTGGACCTAATTAATTAAATCACAAGAAAAAGCTGGATTAACTAGACTCTAGTCCACATGCCTTGAGGAGTCACATACAGCGCTGGCAGGATCCGTTGTGGCGGACCACCGAGTGGCTCCTAAGATAGGACTCTGTACTTAGGTTTGATTACCCAGCTACTGTTCTTCACGTGTAGAAATTGCTCTGTCTAAGGCCTGGTTTCTCATGCATCATATAAGTAGTTTATTTCTATCTTTACATTTATGCACGGATCACTTTGCATGTAGACTGTTGGAGTCAGGTACGCATCTCTTACTCTGCATGCATCATTGATTTCATTGTGCATCGGCTTTTTCGTCTTCTCCCCCTGTTTTCGGACTTAAATAATCAGGAGAACCGAAAAATTCGTTAGACGTTGTTTGCTTTGAAAAGGATCTAAAAACAAAAACCATAAAATTGGGACGGTTAACTAAACTTGATCTTAAAAGAGATTGACCTAATAATTTGTCTTGGGAGAGTAATCCCCTCATTATCTAGTTTGGATAAGAGAGAGAGAGTGACCCGCATCCTAGACTAGAGCCATATCTGATTTCTTGACAGACTACCGATTTTTTATTTGGGACAGTCTGTAGGAGTATTGGATCCCTCAACTCGCTTAATTGCTCTGAAAGACTGTTTGATCACCTAATAAAATATACAAGATAAAAGATCGAACCTTCACGGTCATCAGCTCTGGGAGCATAGGTAAATTTGGGGTTTTGCTTGACTGATCTTGGTTGCTTTTCTAGGTCCCATCCGCTTCCTCTATCTATTATTCCAGTCATCTAGTCCCCCGCCGACACAGATCACGTGCGTGTCACATGACCTGCTGGAAGTTTTCCAAACCCCCCCGCCCAAACCTTTTGGTAATTGCATATTTATTCTTTTGCATTATTTATATTTATTATAATTATTGCAAATATACCCCTGTATTTCCCCCATTGTTCGTGGCCTCTACATTGCTCTACTTTATTATCCAAAAATAGCATGATATTTATCATTTAATTCTCTACATTATGGAATATTTTTGACATTTTTGTAATCAATGGTTAAATAAAAATTAATTGTTTAGTTGAAAATTGCATACTTTGCCCATTTTACGTTCTGATTTTTATAATTAATTAATCGTTACTCTAAAAATTACCGAAAAATTAGGGATTGTAGAATTATTTGTGTTTAACATTGTACCCAAAAAGAGTTGCATTTACATGCATAATTTGCCTCGTAAAAATCATTTTGCATATTTAAATGTTTGATTTTTAATAGGTATTGAATCTTGTATTTTGAGGATAGAATTTTTCTGAGATCCATTACCTAGTGACAGATCTTATATAGTTTTATCCCTTAAAAATTAGGTTTAGTATTTATTTCACTTTATTTGCATTTAAAAATTCATAAAAAATTGATCTTGCATCCAAAAATTCCAAAAAACTTATTGTGCATTCATTTCATCGTAATTTTCATTGTGGTCGAGTTTCATATTTTTCGAACATCGTTTGAAGGTATTTACATTTTAGTCCCTAAATTAGGCCAAATTTGCATTTGCATCCCTTATTGCATTGAAAATTACAAAAAAAAGACTGCCTCGAAAACCGTGCACGAATTTTGATAGATATAATTCTAGGTTGTTCCTTTGCCTCCTTGTGTTCGACCTTGGGACTTGCCCAAGTAAAATAAACATAAAACCATGCGATTAAAAATTGACTAAATAATTGTCGTTATTTTCTTGACCGATTCTTTTGAGTCACTCTCTTACATTTTCTCTCTTATTTTTCTTGCGAGGTACCCGGCGTATATGGAGCGGTTTTTCAAGAAACCGACGCATCTTCATCAACTTCCAAAAAGCCACAATTAATTTAAGATCGAGTCGAGTCGTGAGAGAGTGTAGAGTCTAGGATTTTATTTTTGCAATTTTTAATTCTTGTAATTAATTGCTCATTTATAGCGGTGTCCGTTTGGACTCTCACGTGTGTAAAAAAGACCCTGAACTTTTTCTGTGGTGTATCGTGGCCTGTTTTACTCTCCGATGAGGGTGGGGCCCGACTTGAGTGGCGCTTAGGATAGACCTGCACATACGACTATTAGAGTTTATATAATTTTTAATTGTACTCGTATAACCTAGGACTGCACTTCACTTAATTGAGACGCACAGTAGATCGTTCAATTTAGTCAAATTCAACTCAATTCTTCCCCGTTAATAGAACTTTCTGCTAGGTACGATTTTTCATTGGCTTGCATTCATTTAGAATGATCTTTAAATTCTTGTATTGTATCCCACATGAAGATTGTGAGGAATCATAGTAAGTCTTCTATTTGAGTATACATCATCGTTTTTCGTATGCATCGGCTTTTCCCAAATTTCTCCCTCCTGTTTTGTCACATAATTTCAAAAGGAAATCGGGACTGGACGGTAGACGTGCTTTTATGCTAAATTAATTTTCTAGTGATCACTTAATTAAAATTAAGACTGCTAAATATAGCCGACTTTAGATAACCCATAAAATCGAGAATTTTTATGGAAGAGCAACCCCGACTTTGGATTCATTTATTTTTCTAAGTGAGCAAGAGACGACACTTAACGTTAGAGCCTAGCTCTGACATTTTCATTCAGACAACTGATTTTAAAAACAATTAGATATTTCTCAGTGAGGAATACGGGTAGCCGGTAAACGGTCTAGATTTCCTTAGCAGAGTGGGTGGTTTAAATGACACCGCGTAAGTTTCCGTCCTTAAGTAACACGGGTAGCCATTTTACGGTCCGTATTTACTCATATACTGGCTGAAAATAGATGCAAGTAGTCGTAGGAATTCGGGACAGTCTTTAAGAAAATCTTCGGTACCTAACATCTCACTAATTATATTCCAAGATTGATTTATCACCAACTTAAAATTGAAAAGATACTTGCCGAACTCTTACGACTTCATTGTGTGAGTTGGTGAACCCGATGATTTGTGTTTGCATCGGTGTGCGTGAACCATTTTCAAAGATCAAAAGCCGCACATTTGATAAAATTTCTTTTGATATCTCGTGCACTCTCACCGAGATCAAACATAATGATTCATCATCAACCTCCTTTGACAAAAACTGAACAATGGTCTGAATACCCATCTGAACTATATTATGAAAATGAATTTGTCTCGATTAAGCCCAAATCGACTGAACCATCTTCTTTCAACAATCCTCCAATATTTGTGGGAGACTTTCACCCGCGGATGAATTCGGTCCCCTCATTGAATTCCTACTCGAATCATTCAACCACGCATGAATAATTTCCATCATGAATTGAACCATCTTATTCTCGATTTCTCGCTGAAACTAATGAACAATTTCAAGATCAAATCACTTTTGAGGATCATGACTGGCCGAGAAACCAAATTCAGATGGAGAGACCCACACTTAATGATCATCAGAGTTGGATTGACGTGACGATCAGATCCCTATTGACCAACTTGGACCAAATGGATGATATTGACACATATGCACCCTGTATGACTCCATTATTTGAAGACATAATCAATCATGACCATGGAAGTAGACTCGACTCAAACCAACATTGCATACCTGAGTCACAGTATGCTGAGTATGAGACCTACAGATTCCCGCAAAATCCTTCCACTGAGCTACCTCCTTCCTTAATTTTCGAGGAGAAATTTTCAGAAAATAACAATGATATATTGGATAATCAAAGAGAATCTCCTCCAACTCATACAGGAAAATGGAAGAGAAAATGACCAGATCAAAAATTCAAAAAAAAGAACACACAGCGACTTCTCCCATGATTGATCATGAAGATATTTTTGAGGATGATATTTCGAGGATAAATAAGAAATTTGAATTAATGGATAAAAATTCAGAAACTTTACTTACCGACTCAGTTTATTTTATGGAAGGTCGGACATAAAAATGAATGAGGAAAAGATTAGATATCATGTTGAGAATTTTGAGGATATTCAAAAATCTAGGGACGATTCTGACAACACCACTTATGCATATTACTCCCCTAGAAATGACTATGTGTCTGAATCTTACTCAGAACATCAAAGCCCCTTCTCATCTACGGAAGATACCACATCACCACGCCACACAAAAAATAACAAAAAATTGAAATATTCAAAAACACCCAAAAAATTGAAAATCCAGAAAAATATATAGAAATTGAAAGTGAAGAAGATCTGAAGAGTTTGGATCCTGCTTTACGGGAAGTACTGGCGAAAAGGTTGATTTTTGAACTTCCCTTTATACAGGCCATTGAACACTTCCCCGATCTTAGAGGATTTGTAATGGAAAAATTGATGATGAAAAAGTCGGACAGGGTAAGAACAAAGACTGAAAGACATATCTTGCCAGTGGCCTCCTCCTTGGTATTGAGGAGAAAAACCAAGAGCCACATAGTGAAGCGGTTGCCCAGATTTAACTGTGGAATCAAAGACACAATTTTCACCCATGCTCGAATTGATGACGATTCACCGATCAATATCCTCCAGACCTCTATATTTCACGAACTAAAACTCGGACTTATCAGAAAAATACGATAGATTGTTCAATTGGCTGACAGATCAATAAAGCGGCCGTGAGGAACCATTTCTGTCATCATGACAATCCAAGGTGCTCCGCTCAAAGTACAATTCACGATCATTGATATTGAGCATCAAGGAGAATTCACCCAGACTCCAATTATGCTCAGAAAGTCATTCTTAGCATTGGCTAAGGTAATTATTGAGTGTGAGACTCGTGAAATCAATTTTACGACATTGGAAGCACTTCGATATGACTCAGTCTTTGAGGAACCATGATTTTTTGAGGCAACCCACGAAGTTCCCGACAGCCATGACCATGAAGCGCTAGAAGAGCCCTACCCCGCTTCTACACCTGAGATAGCGGTTGTTGATGAGACTACTGGTTTAGAGAATCTCCCCCCTCCTCCATTCCGAGCTGCTCTCACCATGGAGAATCAAGTATACGAATCATATGATCTGGAGACTTATGCATGGCCGCACCCTGGGTCAACCTATTCTGACTACAAAGATCACATCAACTTGACACAAGAATGCTCCAACATCAAATTAATTGAGAACGAACATGCAAAAACTCTTCCTAGTATTTCAACTCCCGCGGATCTCAAAATAGATGAATGTTTCTTATATGATCCAGAGACATATGCATGGTCACACCTTGGAGCAACCTACTATGAATACCTTGACCAAATCATCCCAAATCGAGAGTGCACCAGCATTAAGAAGACTAAGAACAAACACATAGGACGAACACCGACCAAGGAGAAGAATTCTAATAGTTATTCATTTGGAGACTCAAGTGGACCGACATCTTCACGAAACAAAAAGACTACTCCTTCATCGAAAAAGAAAGTCACCTTTGACCTTCCGGAAGAGGAATCAATTGATGATCCCTCATCGGGTCTGGAAAAGGTAATCTACATGAGTGAGGTCTGCTCGGCAATTCTAAAACCATATCTTCGCACCGATCCAAACTTCAATTCCAGTTGGACAACTCTCGTTCCTCACTATTATTCATCCAAAGCTGATGCTCCTGCCCTCATCAAATAAACTGGAATTATTTCTTATGAACTTATTGAGATCGGTGCTTCCGAGTATTCATTCGAGGACAATCCGCTTGATCCAAAGAAGGAACGAATTCTGAGAAAACAACAGAAGAAACAAAAAGACAAGAATATCTGGAGTGTGTCCACTTTCAAATACTATTCCTTTGAGGATAACATAAGTTTTCTAAGGATGACACTGATAATAGTTGGGAATCATATGCTTCATCTCCGTCTCGTCATTACGATCTCCCACCGCAGGCTCACGAAAAAATCTGTCGAAAACCGCCTTAGTCATCGTCTACCCACCCTCCCTCTCGACCACATCGGTCTCCTTGTACATCTTCTTCCTCTACTTAGACCAAGGCCTTAAGTATAGGGGGGAGACCGATGCCATCTGTATATACCATTTCCCTCATCACACTCTTTCTCACAATTACTCCATTTCCACCCTTCTTCTATATTTAGGTTGACCAGAGCCTAAGTATAGGGGGAACCGATGCCCATCTGTATATACTCTCCTCATTCACATATCATGACCACCTAATCTTCTCTCTTCTTCTATACTTAGACTATTCACATCCTAAGTATAGGGGGGCAAACCAATGTACATTGTTCTTTCACTCTCTTATGCTTAGCCCGGGCTATGTCTTCTTTACGCTTCTTGTGCTTTGAGGACACAACACTCGCTAAGTATAGGGGGTCTGTACATATACTATGTATATATTTTACCCTTATCTCGTACTTTCACGTAAGTCTATGTGTATTTACGGGGTGGGTAACTAATTTGAAAAAAACACAACAAAAAAGGGAGTTTTGCTACTAACACTGATTGTGTCCAAAATTTTTGAAAAACATGGCTTCTTATTTATTTTGCATTAAATTAAAAATAAAAAATAAAAAATCCCTTGCATTAAAAAAAGAGAAAGAGAAAGAAAAAAAGAAAAAATGTGTCTGCGTTTCACACACATGTACTTCATCCAGCATTTCATTTGCATTTGTGAAAAGTCTTTGGCTTCTGAACCAAGTTATGAGTAGAAACCGAGAGTGATCTGGACTTAACCTTAATCCACCTAATTTTCAAAGGAACTTCACTGAGAAATAGGATTTTAGAAGCTTCAGGTCATTGACTTAATTCTTTGAGTTCCACATGACAATGTGCAGCATTTTACTCTTAGTGTCTAACATGGTCTCTTCATTCTGGGTACAACTCTGGAATAGAGAATTAATTTGTACTCTCGCACTATGCACTTAGCTCAACTCAGACGGGATGTTGGAAGACTGTGTTAGTTTCTTTTCTGGTAGCGCAAAAATCTAAAGACCGGAGTACGAGTTGAAATAAAGCTTCGGAAAAGGGATGGACGACAGGGCACAACTTTTTCTAAGACCCCAAAAAATGTACGGAAACAAAAAGATTCTGTATCTGTAGGGGCACAACAAGATAAAGCAGAATCACCAAAAATTCCAAATACAAAGAAGCCAATACCGAATAAATATCAGACCAAAAAGGTCCAAGCTTTAAGAAAACCTGCAGATCTTGGTGGAGACTCGGCTACACTGGCCATCTTCACAAGGAGAGGTGACTACACTGGCCACCCTCCAGTTCTTTTCCCATTCTTCTAACTTCTCCCCCCAATTCGATTGTGAACACAGCACGACAGACTTTAGAAGGAAATACCTGTCTCCCCGAGGACGAGTTACTGGAGAGGAGATTTGCATGGTAGTCTGGCATTCTGGATGGGAAGAGCTAAAATCTTTCACACACATGAGTCGATTGTTCAATGTTCATAGGGTATGCTTTGGGAAGAGGATTGATCAAAGATGACTTCTGAGCCGAAACTGTGACAATGATGTGTACAACTTGAAGGTTGTTAATTTTGAAATTATAAGTTTCACAAAAGTTCTGTCAAACTAATAATCCAAAGGTCGAGTCTAGTTTCATTTTCACCTTAAGTTCATGGTCTTGGTATGGAACCCAATCTCATTTCACTTCATGGCAATTCATTTGGATGCTCAGGGACGAGCATGGTTTAAGTATAGGGGGATGATGAATCTCAGATTCATCACTCTAAATTTCATTAATTAAGCTCAAATCCCTCAAAATCATTTGCATTTCTGCATCTATTCTGCAAAATTAGCATTCATGCATGTTTTAATAAGAATTGCATTTTATCACTCATTTCTGCACAAAATAAGAAATCAAAAATCCCAACCAAAAATTGACCTGTAAATAAGCTAACTTCCCTGATTTTAAACTAATTCATGATACTAACTCCGAATGACCCGAAACAAATCCACTGTGTACATATCACTAACAAGAATAAATGAAAAATACAAAAAATCACTAACCCAAATAAATGGACCAAAAACCCAAACCCTAGTTCTAGGACTCCCGGACTAAAACCCTCGTATCTTACCCATCCAGTGTCCATTGATCCTACTCACTTTTGAACTAATGTACATTCAATTACCTTCAAAACAAGACCAAGATCAAGTAAATAAGAGCTCATATGTGAAAGTTGGGTTTTGGGCCTCTTTTGTACATTTTGTATTTTAGTTGTTTTTGACCTATTATTTTATATACATAATTAAACTATTTTAGTTTATTTCTTTTTCATTGGTCTTCTTTGATGAAAGTTTTATTAAAATACGTAAAAATCCAAATCCAAACCGAACTTGAAATCAAAGAAACAAATTGAGTCCAAGTCTTCACTAAATGTTTGTACAAAAGTTGTCTTTTTCGTCTTTTATTTTATTTCTTATTTTTCTTAATTAATAAAAATCCAAAAAAATTAGGTTAATGTGTCTATATTTATTTTTAATTTTATCATATTTTTCAGGTTTTTATTTGATCTAAAAATGATAAAAAAAAATTATAAAATCCAAAATTCATGGTATTCTATGTACATGGGATACCCCAAAAATATCGCTTTGTGCAATTGATCGATTTTGGTTTTGATGTCATCGTGAAAGTTATAGATCTCATTGAGACGAGCAACTTTTGTAAAGAAATTTTTTCGATCTGAGGTCATTTACTATTTCTTTTATATTTTTTAACGTATTTAATTTTCGAATTTTTTGGGGCTGACATGTTGCAGCTCCTGGAACCGCCACGTGTCGCCCAATTTCGATCTTTTTATTTATTCATTTTATAAAAAAATCAAAACCGCCGCACGTGCGGGGCACGTGCCTCCCAGGCACGTGCCGCGCACGTGCACTGCCTGCCTTCTCTCTCTACAGCCACCACGTGTCCCTATTGTGGTCGTCCCATCTCGGCCGATCGGACGGCCCCGGCCTCATCTTCTCCACCCGCTTCTTTCCCAAATCGAAAGCTCCGCCTTCCTCGAGATTTCACCGCCGCCACAATCCCCTTCCCCGCGATCTATGCCCACCAAAGATCTTCGATCACCAAATCTCGATTACCGACCGCTGATATCCCTCGGATCCCCTAGCAAATCCCATTGAATTGATCACGACTCCCGGATCCCTACCTTCCATCGTCGGCCCAGCTCCCCATCCTATAAAACTCCCGTCGCTGCGATCGAGTACCCCATCCGTCGATATCCCAAAGATCCTCAAGAAGCTCTCCGGTGGTGACAGCCCGGAGAACTTCCCCCACCTGCGGTGAGATCCAAGGTCCCATGACCTTGCTGCAGCGCGACACGACTTTCCTCGCCGACGTGCTCTGCTCTGGCTCCTGGTCGTCGAGCCTATCTCCAAGCCAACGATCAACTTCATCACCACCTACGTGACTCCGGCCTGATCTTCATCGACCAACTACGCCTTCGGCATCCAGCAGGTTCCCTCCACCACCAACATCGTCATCAAGCTCCGATGGTCGTCACCGCTCCGCCCTTGCCGCATCTCCAAAGTCAGCTGGGAAGCCCAACCTACTCCTTACGCCTTCGCCCCACCGTCCCCTTAGCCGTGTGGCGGCTGGAGGACGGTCGTCATCGCTCCGCCAGCGCTCCCCCACCGACCTTTGAGCCTTTGCCTTTAACTCCAAGGTTCCACCACAGCAGAAGCACCTCCACCGGGCTTCGTTCACGCCACCGTCACAGTCGGAGCTCTGCTAGAAGCCACCCTTCCTCCAACCGCAGGCCGGGCCCAAGCCCGAGACCTTCCTCGCGTGCTACGTACATGAGCAAGGGGACATCTTGTGCCTAAGCCCCTGGAGATACTCCCTTTTGCATCTAAATCCCATGGTTGTGTGCTCTTAATCCCCTCGATATACCCCAGTGTTTCCCCCATTGTTATGGACCTCTACATTGCACTACTTTAATATCTAAAAATAGTATGATGTTTGTCATTTAGTTCTCTACATTATGGCATATTTTTGACATTTTTGTGATCAATGGTTAACTAAAAATTAGTTGTTTTGTGGAAAATTGCATACTTTGCCATTTTATACTCCGATTTTTATAATTCATTAACCGTTGCTCTAAAAATTATTGAAAAATTAGGGATTATAGAATTAATTGTGTTTAACGTTGTGCTAAAAAAGAATGGCATTTGCATGCATAATTTGCCTTGTAAAAACAATTTTGTATATTTCAATGTTTAATTTTTAATAGGTATAGAATCTTGTATTTTCGAGGTTCGGGATTTTTCTGAGATCCATTACTAGTGATAGATCATATATAATTTTATCCCTTAAAAATAATTATGTTTAATATTTATTATAACTAAATATTAAAATTCACTTTGTTTGCATTTAAAAATTCATAAAAAAATTCATCTTGCATCCGAAAATTTCAAAAAACTTACTGTGCATTCATTTCATCATAATTTTTATTATGGCCGAGTTTCATTTTGTTCGAACATCGTTTGATAGATATTTACATTTTATTCCCAAAAATAGGCCAAAATTGCATTTTGCATCCCTTGTTGCATTGAAAATTACAAAAAAAGACTGCCTCGAAACCGCATACGAATTTTGATAGACATAATTTTAGGTTGTTCCTTTACCTCCTTGTGTTTGACCTTGGGACTTGCCCAAGTAAAATAAACATAAAACCACGCGATTAAAAAATGACTAAATAATTGTGGTTATTTTCTTGACCGATTCTTATTGTCGCCTACAACGAAACGACATATCATGTTTTTTAAGCTAACGAACAATCCACTTCACACATTTTTAAATAGCGCAATCTCGGACTTGTCACTACACTTGAGACCTTGAATCATATGATGGAGCATATGAACTCGAGGATGAGTGATATATTTAGCGTAAATAAGCTCCAGACTGTAGCTCCATTCTTTGAGGATGAGGATTCATTTGAGGATTATCATGAGAGCTTGCAATCGCCCAAAATACAAAAAAATGAGAAAATTTTAAAAATCCAAAAAGATTTCGGGAGACACGTGATTGAGTCAGACTGTGAGGACAATGCTCACTTGCCATACCCTTTGACCGCACAGTCTTTCACACCCTGTCCCACCTTTGATCTCGAGGATGCCGATGTACAGACTGCTCTTGGTATGTCCTGTGTATATGCTAATTCCGACTTCCTCCCTTGTATGGAGGAGGTCCAAAAATTCAAAAAAATGTTGACTGAACTCGAAGTGGTGGCTACTATTCATGAGATCATTAGTGCCCCACTTCAATAGGCCATGACTGATTTGTCTACTCCTCTTCCAAAGAAGAGAAAATGAAGGAGCAGATCTGAGAATCATATTTTGACCATGGCCACTGCCCACGCCATCACACACCGCCCCATTGCTAGGAGCTGCACCATCTCTGACCACACATGTGATCACACTCTCCTTGACGGTGGTGCATCGATTAGCATATTAACAATCTCGTTGATACAGTCTCTTCACTTAGGGCCTCTCAAGAAGACCACGATGATAGTTCAATTTGATGATGGATCTATCAAGAGGCCGAAGTTTATCCTTGAAAACACCGTCATTTGTATTCAGGGCACGAGTTACACTGTTGACTTTGTCGTATTGCCCATGGAGACCTCCACAGGGGAGCACTCTCCAATCATCCTGGGACAACCATTCCTCGCCTTTGTGAGGGTCATTATTGATTATGGATTAGGAGAGATTCGCTTTTGTCATGTTGACAAAAGTGAAGTGTTGATCACCGCACCCATAGTTGACCAGAGACATGCATCTGATATACACTCACCTATCTTGGTTATCATCATCAGAAGAAGTGTAATCAGTATCGTCCTGCGAGGTCTCGTCCAGGTTAAAACCAAAAGGAACGAACTCATCAGTGGAAGTAGTCGAGCTCTGTTTGTCCTCAATAATCTCATCCGGATCATCTTTCTCATCAAAAGGCCCGAATTCCCGGATAAAAGCAACCAAATCAAATTCGGTCTTTGTCTCATCTGAATCTAAGTGAACATGAACGGACTCATCAGTGAAAGTAGTTGAGTCATATCCGTCCTGTCTAGTCTCTTAGTCTGCGCTCCGCTCAATGGTATCAATCGTGTTAATCCCGCGGATGTCATCAATACAACGCCAAGTCCCAGAACAAGAAACTTCGAGGTCCATGCTTTCCAAGTCATCCTCCTTGGAGAGGAATTCTTGGGTCTTAGTGGAATCCATCATACAACAAAAATCTCTGATAGTCTCATCAAGGTCATGGTCCTTAGGGTAGTTTGTCCCTTTTCACTTTGATATCAGCGAGACTTCCAAGGCCGGACCTAGCCGTACTACTTCCACTGACTCGTCTGCGCCTTCACACTCTAGGGCCACTGAGGACCTACACCCTATCGACCCTGATCGGTTAGTGTCATCTGAGGACCCCGATGTCGACCTACACCATACGAGATCCATTCCTCAGCGGTCCTGCAAGAAGGTTTGCTTTCGACCTTCTTGACCATTTGTATATCCACTCTGTTGTATATTCGCTTTTGTATACCTTCATCTCTCTCCTGTTTCGCTCAATCACCCATTCTCATGTGTGCCTTGCTTAGGACGTACTTTGTCCTAAGCATGGGGGGTGAATGAGCCGAGTGTTGATTCGTCGTTCTGTTTCATCACTCTTGTTGTTGCTTATACTTAGGGCTTCTTTTACCCTAAGTATAGGAGGAGTGATGCGTACATCCTTCTCTATCTTCTTCCATTTTCTGATCTCTTTTCTTCTTTTCTTATTCTATATTCTTTATCTATCAAAAAGGTGTCACCCCTTGTTGACAGTCTTCTATACTTAGGATGTACTTTGTCCTAAGTATAGGGGGTGTACACCCCGAGTATCTTCTATTCTTTGATCCTCTCCATTGTCTCCTCTTCTTGTCTATACTTAGGGATATCTTACCCCAAGTATAGGGGGAGACAGTCTGAGTACGATCTGTTCATTCCCACCCTTGACCCTCCCTGCTTTGTGTACAATCTGCTATACTTAGGATTATTTGATCCTAAGTATAGGGGGGGCGGTCAACTTCTCATTCGTTCATTCAATTATCCATTCGTTCATTTAATCTTTAGATTTTCCTATACTCAGAACGAGTTATGTCTTCTCTTTTTCTCTCTGATCTATGAGGACATAGCTCCATCTAAGTATAGAGGGGTCGTATATACTGTGTATATACTTTAGTCATAACTCGTACTTTCGTATTTTTGTTAATAACTATGGCTAATTATACTATTAAAAATTCATTAAAAACCTTAAAAGATGTGGTCATTCCTCAAATTCTTTTTGTATTTACTGATTAATAAATCAGATGAAAATATTTTTTGCCAGAATATTTGAAAAATAGTTTGAAAATCCTTTTGAAAAATCTTTTGAAAACTACTTGGAAAATGTTTCGTTACATTTTTTCAACCTTTGTAAAATATTTTGTTTGTAAAATTAATTTTCTTTTGTGAAATCAAAATGTTTGAAAAACCTTTGCAAAATGGTTTGAAAAATGGTTGCAAAAATATTTGAAAAATCTATATATACTGTTTGAAAAACCTTTGCAAAATGATTTTCAAATGTGTGTACATGTTTGTAAAAATTGTTTGTAAAAATTATTCTGGGCTATAGTTTTCAAAATAGTTTGAAAAACCTTTGTCAAATAAGTTTGAGGAATAGATACATCTCAACTAAAATTCTTTATGTACATATCTATAAAATTGACCACCTACCCCATGTAAATTCTTAAAAACCTATTTCTATAAATAAAAGATGCATCCACGTGTAAATATTTGTACCTAGTTTTTAGCCAAAATCCTGTGTTTTTAAAAAAATCCCAAAGACATTTCAAAAATAAAATAAAAAAACATTTGGAAAATCTTTTTGAAAATCTAAAAAATGCACATGCATCATCTTTTTAAAAATCCATAAAAAGTTCAAAATCTTTGAAAATTGCATCACAAAAATATTTTCTACATAGCATTTGCATAGCATCCACATTTTTCGGATCGAATTTGATTGTTGAACAAGTCTAAGTAAAATCCGAAGATTGGAGCTTGGTTGGACCTTCAAATCGACCTAATTAATAGGAACCTTATAGGAGCTGGAATTGAGGTACTTCAGGTCTAGTTGAGTTAATTCTTTGAGGATCACGAGCCTTGGTTCAATGGATTCTTGACTGCCTAAGTAGAGTATTTCGGAGCACACGCACGACTCTTGTCGATAATGACCTAACTTGGACATCTGCATCTTTCACTTGGCTCAACTCGGTTGGAGTGGTGAAAGGGTTGGATTTACCGGTATGAGACGCTTACAGGTGGAAACACTTGTCCTCCTCTAGGGAGGGAAGTGCACCCCAACCCGTCTGGTGATGATGAGTTTTGATGACAGGAGAGTGTGGGTTCCAATAAAGCTTCAAAAGAGAGATAGTCTACTGGCTCAAGAGTAAAAACTTCCTATGTAAATGATGTTATATATAGTATTAAAAAAGAGCAAAAAGCAAAAATTCCAAAAAAGTGGTCAGGCTTGTACAAAAAAAAAGCCTACCCGAGTGTACATATATGTAGTCAATAAGCAAGCTTGAGCTTCAAAGTCAAATCATGTGAGCCTGCAGCTAGATGACTTGACTACACTGGCATCCTAGGATAGGTAGCTACACTGGCTACTGTCCATTCTTCTCTTCACCTCCTCCTCTTGAGTTGGTTGTTACTTGAACTTAGAAGGGAATACCCCGCTCCTCGATGAATGAATTATTGGATTGGGGAATCACTGGGTTGTCATATTGGAGAATTTAGTCTCTTTTTCGTTTCAGTTGGGGAGAGCCACCATCACTTATACTGTACGAGTCAGATTCATAGTCATAAGGGTTTGCGTATGAGTTGAAGTATTCTGACCTGGCTATTGAGGATACTTGAGCAGAGTTTTGGGATACTCGGAGGTTGTTGGATTTCGAATTTGGTTCTCAATAAGATTCCGCCCGAACTTAAATTTCAAAGGTCCGGCTTAATCTCCAAACTTTGATTTTGTGAAAACAAGTTTGATAATTAAATTTAATCCAATTTTCTTCTTTTCTTTTCTTTGTTTTTCTTTTTCTGCCCTTATTGCATAAGTGTTTGCTAGGGACTAGCAAAGGCAAGTATAGGGGGATGATGAATCTACGTTTCATCATATTTATTCTATTATTTTCGCCTTAAAAACTCTAGTAAATGCATGTAAATGGCATTAATTCATACATTTTATCATCCATGCATTATTGTGTAAATAATGTATAAAATATGATTTTTAAATCCAAAATTATAGAATAAAGAAAAGAAAAGAAAAAAAATAAAATATTGTAAATATTTTATGATCCGAAACCCCAAGACCCAGGCATCTCGATAACTAGATTGACAAGGAATAAAGTAGGGGGAGAAAAGGCCAAAATACAATAAAAATCCCTTTTATTTAATTTATTCTTTATTCATTTTGGGACCTATTTTTGGTTCTAATTTTTATACTTCAAATAAATAAATTTGAACAAGAAAGTTGTAGATTATTAAATAAATAAAAATACAAAATTGATTTCATGCAAAAATAATGTACAGATAAAAAGTTATGATCTAAATAAGTTTCCAAAATCCCAACTTTCCAGACCTGTATCTCTCAAATAAAAACTCGAAATATATCAAAATCACCTTTAATTGTAGATACTATCAATAAGCTATTTAATGAAGGTGGTTTCATATTTTTCAGAGTTATGGTTTGAAAGTTGAGTTTTGGACCCCTGTTGTATACTTGTATTGATTAAAATATTCATTCTATTTATTATTCATACTTTTTATAATTTTATATTTTTATAACTTTGTAAATATTATTTATAATATATGTGTGTATTAAAATATGAATAAAAACATAAATAAAATACAAAAATAAAATGCTTGTATAAAATACATAGGTATAATACCTATAAATATACTTATACAATCTATACATCTATATATTTACAAAATACATCAGAAAAATAAAATAAAAAATATTTAAGTTTCTAAAAATGAGTTATAAATTTATAAAATAATAAACCAAAATAAATAAATTAAATATACAAAATAAAAATAAATTATTAAAATATATAGATGAATATGCATGTATATGACCCATAAAAGGAAACCTACGTTTTAAACATCTAAAAAATAAATAAAAGTCACCATAAAATAATTTATAGAATAATAATCATTTTTTATTTAATAATATAAAATGAATAAAATCATTTTATTTTTAATTGATTTAATAAATGTTTTTGCCAAGGAATTTTGTGATTGGTCCACGTGGACCAACCAGAAGCTTCCGTTGGTTGACCTCGGTCAACTCTCTGGTCGAGGTCTGGCTTTGTGTCAGATTGTGGTTTTTTTGGCGTTTTCTCTTTATTTTGGAGAGCGCGTCTTTCACCATCTCGGCTCGACCTCTTCACGACTTTTGATCTTCGTAGATCCAGCTTACACGCCCAAGCTTATCCTTGGGGATCAGATCGCTGCTTCAGCTGCTACACATCGAGCTTGGAGCCGTGTCCACGATCTTGTTCATAAACCCCCCCTCCCATTTTCAAAACTTGATCCTCATTTTTAACCGAGCGAGAGCCTCTATAGCCTTGTTCAGGACCGGAGGCGTGACGGGCCTCCTCCAGCAGCTTGCAGAGTGCTCCGGCGACGTCGAGTGGTCGGCTCCACCCATCTCCGACGGTTACGCCGCCGTGAGGTCCTATCTCCTCAGTCCAGACCGAGTCGAGGTTGTTTATATTGTTTTTAGTTGCGTTTTCACTCCTGCACTCGATCTCTAGTTCTATCTTAACATATAATCGCCCGTAGTAGCCTAGTTTCGTCCATTTGAAGTTCACCGAAGCCCTACTCCGGTGAACCTTCCCGTACACCATTCACTTCTCCCTCCACCTTCCTTGGCCTTTGGAACCATCTCTCGTTGTTTGCTTTATGTCCTTGCAGGTTCCAGGGTCCGATAGACTCCATCGGGGGTCAAAAATCTTGATGAAAGAGCTACCTGGAGACACCTTTGACTCCTGACCTTGCGGCGGCGTGTCGGGGCTCGTCCACCCATTTTGGCTCCTCCGTCGGGTCGGGTATCCTTCCAGGGACGTCAGGGAATCTTTTGTGCAGCAAGGGAGCATAGGGAGAGGAGATACGAGCTCGGAGAAGATCGCCATAGCGCATGTTCTTCCCAGTTCATCGACCAGGCATCCCAATCGTTGATCCGAGCCCGTTCTTCCTGGCTTGTAGCAACCATTGGATGACGTTGTGCCTAAAGCGTCCGATCGTCGACCATGATCTAATCGTGGCCGGTCATCTCCTCGAACTGTCATCAAGCGCCAAGACGCCGACACGTGGATAAGTGGACCATCATCAGTCGTCAGATCCGTCCGCATGGGCATTTTGTACTAATTACCCTGTAATTTTTGTTATTTAATTAGTATACTAGAAACTTTCCTCGACCGTTATATAGTTTCAAGATATTTTGCATTATGGTCCCCGGCCTTTCCTTAATTGTGATCACGCCCTTGCCAGCGAGCACGTGTGCTTGGCTATTTTGCAGGCAAGGGCCTGTATTTTCTTGTATTTTTAATTAGTCCTAAAACATTGCTATAATGTTATAATATTTTTAGTAATTTTAAGCTTCCACCCTTGGGTTTTTGGAAATTACGATTTGGTCCTTGCTAGGTCACGTGCCCACGCACGTGTGTCTGGACTTTTTGCAGCGATACCCTCGGTATTCTGGCTATTTATATTTTGTCCACAAAGTTTTTATTGCATTGTTTTGTAGAAAAATTACATTGCAATCCCTGGGCTTTTGGATAATTACAAAAATACCCTTGTTATGGGTGTAGTTACTTTTTTTTATTGGTAGTATTTATTTCATGCAACTATAAAATTCTAAAAATCACCAAAAATTATCATTAAGCTCATGTTGCATTGTGCTGTCACACTATATTTTTATTTTACATTTTTGTCTCATTTTATTATTTATAAAAATTCAGAAACATGCATTTTCTTCACTGTTTGCATTAGAAAATACATAAAAATTATAAAAGGTTTTTGAAAATTTCCAAAAAACATTATATTTTGTGTTTTTTGCATCTTTTATATTCAGGAAAAATCATAAAAAATATAAAAGAAAGCTCATAAAAATAGAAAACCCCCAAAAACCTTCATAAAAATTTATAAATGCATAAAAAATCTAAAAATTGTATTTTCTACTCTTGATTTTTTTGTATTATCTTTAGTTTAAAATTAATTTGGAGAATTTTTGACACTGGGTGATATTTTTCATCTCCATTTTAATTTCAGCTATTAATTTTATTCACAGTTTTCAGTATTTTTTACTTTAAAAATACCAAAAAATTAGGAATAATATAGAAAAATCACAAAAACATTAGAAAAGCATAAAAAGCACAAAAATACTTTATTTCCTATATTTTGAGTATTTTTACCTCTTTTTATCTCTCTCTCTCTCATCTCTCTTATATTTATATATTCTATATAGCTTTATATCTTATTTTATAGAAAAAGAAAATATAAAAATATAAAATATAAAAAGAAAATACAAAATCGTAAAATTAAAAATATAAAATCAAAAAAAAATAAAAAATATATAATTAAAAACCCACAAAAATCGCACACATATAGGCACTTGATCACATTTACTTTTGTGCATTGAATTGCCCCGATCTACCGGCTTGCTTCCTTTGTTCGATACTCTATACTACTTGCACTATACACATCTTTTGTAGAGTTATAATAAATGTTTACTTCGCACTGCTTTTCATTGTTTGATCTCTGTTGTGCGTTAATTGTTGTTTGAATTTGGGTTTCGTGTGAGGTCAACTCAACGACTCTTGATTCACCTTGTGAATTAACACGACCTCCGCAAAATCCAGTTCACAACAACATCCGCCTGTCCACCCCGAGAGCAGGTGACAGTAACTCAACAACGACCATGGCATAATCTAGAGGCATCTGTCCTCTGTTTCTCCAAGCAGCGAGCTTCCCTTGGCTCCACCGCCAAGGTTGAAGCGAGAACCAGGAAGAGAGATCTACTCCTCCCGTCCTTAAGCGAATTCTCCTCCACGCACCAGCCACCCACATCAGCTTGCCACCTCCAATCCACTTGCATGACCTTCATCTTCCTCACTGATCGCCCTCACCTCACCTTCTCCGCCCAACCCTGCTCGTCCACGCCGTTACACAGCTGGGCATCTCCCTCATCACCCCGCATTGTTGCACCTTCGCCTAGTGTAGTCACCGTGCACCCCTTCCGTTAGTGCCCTCCGTACGACTATGTGCATCCTCCTGTACCCGCATGCCACCTGTGGCTATAACCAGGCCATGCCATCACGCCCCCCCCACATGGCTATGCCAAAGCACCACTAGCAGCAGATCAAAACCCTGCCTCGTACAGCTACACCCTCCAACGTCGCCCTCGCGTAGGTGACCCCCCTCTGCGCAACCGAACTTGCCAGGCCACGCCACATCCTCCACACGGAGCCAGGCGCATAGCCACCCTACGTCTCTCCATCGCTCCTTCATCGGCCTCCACCGTTGCATCTGCCCTCTTTGGCATACGTGCCTTGCCATTCGTGCTTTGCTGATCACCCAAGTAGAGCCCTCTCACGTGAGCATCATGTGAGATTGGAGGTAATTTTCATTCCCCCTTCCTTTCCAGAAAATCGCAAAAGAGTCACTACCCTCCAGAAGCCACATGCACGGTACGTGCTATATGGGAAAATTGTGTGAAGGCTTCGAGTTCTGGAAATTATAGATAAGCCCTCAGGGACTCTTTTGAGATAGAAACTCTTATTTTTATTGCCTATTTGTCTATGAATTTCAATTCATCATATCTTTCTCATACGAACTCCATTTTCAGCGGACAATATGTCATTTTGAACCTTATTAAACGCTCTATCATATTATACATCTTGTGAATAGATATGAAGATGCTTATTGATTAGGATTATTTGCTAAATCTCTTGATATGTGCATGTTGAATTCTGGCATTTTCTGCATTATTTTATCGAGAGGATTAATGATTTATTCTGCAGGGTATGCAATGAAGAATATTTAATTTGCTAAGTACTTCTATTGATAATCTTTGAGGATCTAATCTTTACAGGGGCTCGATCATGCAATTTCTATTTGATTAATTCTCTTGTGACTATCTGTGATTTTAAATTGAGGAACTAAAGTCTACATAAGTCATTTGAGGTAAAATTAATAATTTTCCCTAATTTTTCATGTGATTAGAAATTAATTTCTTTGAGTGTTACATTATAGGAAAGTTCGAGGATAACTTCTCAATTGATCTGAATATTTTCAGGGATATTTATCCAGTGACTGATTTTATACCCTACAGCTTCGGTTTTAACTTGATAAATATTTCTTGAAATTATTCGATTAGTGATAGTTTTTAAGGATTATTTGATAAATTTAACCGAGGATAGAATTTTATAAATATCAGATCTAGTGATTCATTCTCTCTCTTTATTTCTTCGCATCTTCATTGCATCGTATTATATTTTTCTAACACATAAATTAATTGAAAATTTAATTAATTATTTAAATTAATTTAAAACGACACAACTAGAAATCATTGTTCCATGTTTTCAACCTTGGTTGTCTTGACAAGTAAAATTCTCCACAACATTCAAAGATTATGATTTTTTGTCGATCAAACTTCATCTCCGATACTACAATTTTAGATAATCAAAGAGGCGATGTTTGAGTTCATCAATGGGCGGTTGGCGTTGGGCTAGAATCCAACCATCCCAGGCAGTCGAAGGAGATGAAGGAGAGGGCGACGTGGGGTTCAGTTGGAGGATGAAGAAGGGGGAGGGGACAGATGTGATGTTAGCTCCTTTTTCTAATGCTGACGTCGGACTGACGTCACCTATTTTATCGTGTAGCATTTTTTTGAAAATGAAGAGGGGAGAGGATTGGAGAGTCCCCTTGGACCTCTTCTAAAACAGATCTGAAAATGAAATAAAAATATTATCAAAAAATTTAATATGAGCTTGGAGCCCATATTTGTTAGAAAATTATATTTTTTTTCGTATTTTTAGATTAAATTTGCAAAAATTATTATGTTATTTTTTAGATGATTTTGAATCAATGAATATGAAAATTATTGAATGAGAATTATTTATAAAATAAATAAAAATATAATAGATTGTGCATGATTTTTGCTAAAAAAGATATAAAAACATGATAAATCACGTATCCATCATCTTCTCGTATCCTAGTGTTGGTAACTAAGGATTAGGACCTAGTGATATCATGGTTTGGGATAGGGTTTAGGCCATCATTGTATTATGTGATTGTGGAAGATCTTATCTTAGCATCTCTATCCATTATGAATATCATAATCCCATAACTGCACCGCTTACTAAAATGTCGTCTCCTTTCAAGGTTTTAACATGGACAAGACATGGATAATGAAGTGATGGATGAACTATCCTACTTACAAGGAAGGTACTATCAATTGGTTAGAGTGGGCATTTCATGAGGATCGTAAACGATTTTGGAAAGCGTAAATCATGAAAAAAAATAGTGTCCATGCAAGAAGTGTTTGAATGATGCTTGCAAGAGAGGAATGATTTATTCTAGAATGTTGTTGTTGATGGATGGCGAGATTTCTATACCAATTGAAAAGTTCATGGTGATGATATTATGGAGACCTCATCGTCAATGGATACAGAAATCAAGTCTGAAAGTAGTCAGCACCACAATCAACCATACATAAAAAATGATGTCCTTGATCGTGATCACGATCTTATTGAATTAATTGAAAATAGTGGCCAATTATTCATGTTTTTAAAGGGCATAGAAGAACCAACAATGTATGGAAGCAGGACGCTAGACTGAAGTTCCTCTTGAAGTTATTCAAGATAAAGGAGAGACAAAGAGTTACCACGGTTTGTGAATGATGTTCCCAGTCTGATAAGATAGTTACTTGGTGCGAAGGATGAATTCTCCAATAGTTGGTGAGATGAAAAGAAAGAGTTTCAAAAAGTAGGACTTAATTATGAGAAGATTGATGCTTTCCCAAACAGTTGCCTTGTTTATAAGGAGATCTATAAGAATTTGGGCACATGTCCCCTTTGCGGTGCTTCAAGATACAATCGTAAAAAGGTGGATGGTTCATGCACAAAGCCGACATCAAGTAAAGTATTGTGTTACTTCCCATTAATTTCAAGTTTGCAAAAACTGTCCATGCCAACTACAACATCTAAATGGATGACCTAACACCAAAATAATACTTCCAAGGATGGACTTATCTGTATCTTGTTGATTCACTAGAGTAGGAATTGTTCAATGCCAATTTTCAAGATTTTGTAGAGGATGCACATAATTCACAAAAAATTTTCATTTAGGTCATACAAGCGACAGGCTTAACGCATTCAAGAATATTTTTCCATTGTATTTTGTGTGGCCAATAGTAGTCGTGACTTACAACCTACCTCTGTGGATTTGTATGACTTCCAAATTTATAATGATGATGCTACTAATTCCATGATCGAATGTATCAGGAAATGCAATAAATATCTACATGCAATCATTGATAGATGAGCTAAAACTTTTGTGGCATCATGGCGTGCAGACTTTTGATGCTCACGCTAGTGAAGCATTTCTCTTATGTGGCGTATTGTTATGGTCAATTAACGACTTTGCTGCATATGCTGACCTCTCTTGTTATAGTATGAAAGGAAACACACTATTATGCTAATGAAATATTTCTCTTACATGGTGCATCTTCCACCAAGATGAGGTTCTATTGGAAGAGCGACGGTGGTCTGTCATCTGCAGAGTTTGAGAAGTTGAAAGAAAAGGTCGTGGTTTTGACCTAGGAGGTGGAGAGGTTACATGAGAGAGGACATGTTGTGGGATACAGTTCTCAAGAGCATGGAGATAATGGATCGACTTCATAGGTTGATCAAAGATCTATCTAGATAGGGTTCCGTTCCTCCACATCGTGATCGTGATGACGATGATCCACCTGCAGATGATGATGCAACTCATATGTAGCTTTACATTGATTATTAATTATCTAAGGAATTGTAAACTCTTAAGTGCTTTGGGTGTAGGTAGTTATATATATTATGTTTAAACATTTTATCCAATGAATGTATGATATGTTTGCAATGTATGAATTTTTGATATGTTTGATTCTTTGATTCTTTGATCGTGGAGATACAAATGATTTTTTGTCAATGAATAGGGAATGTGGAATACAGAGGGATGATGAGGTGGAGGATTGATGGGACACAACCCGCCATTATTATCTCCTCTCGGATATCGGATGTTGGGGATACGAACCTCCCCGGATACAGAAGTGGATACACAATCGACCACCACCATAGAAGTACGTAAAAGAAGATCAAGCAGATATAACAATAGCCGATCACCTCTCGCGACCATTAGAGAAGAAAGATCACTATAAATTAGAACAAGTACAACTCTCTCCGTTCCTTCGTTCTCTCGTCTCTTTCTTCTTTCTCTCTCTCTCTCTCTCTCCTTTCTCTAAGGGTTACATTGTTTTTGTAGTGGTGATGAGGCAATTCCTGTACCCCCCTCTATGTATAGTCCCATTACAACCATGTAGTCGTATTCCCAATAGGATTATAAATAGAATACAACTCAACTATTTTTAGGATTAGGAGTCCAATCCCATTAGTATTCCTAATCCTAATTTGACTCTAATCCTAACAAGCTCCCCCTTGAGTTGAATTCCATCACGATCTCTTCATCATCTTGAGTCTGCATTGGGCCATCATCGTCATCTGTAGGTCTTGTTAGAAGAAATTCGCCACCTATGTGTGATGCACCCGTCGTTGGATGCCCTCGATGTGCTACCTTTCGCGATCTCCTACCAGCTGCCATAGCAGAATTCTTCGAAACCTCTGGTCGATTTTTCCAAGAGACCACCATATCACAGGTTATGAAGATTGTGCAACTGTTGCATCACGTTGTTTCCTCGACGTCGAACCTCGCTCTGATCCGTCACATCATGTCCCTTTAACAATGTTGAACCCGTATGTGATACGAGTTGTTGGGGATACGAACCACTGGTATCACCTCTGCTCTCAAGTCAGCTTTGATATTAGTTAATGGGCTACGACCCGTGGTACCAACTCAGCTCGATACAAGTTGTTGGGACACATGACCTATCGATATCGTCTCATCTTAGATATCGGTTATTGGAATACAACACTCCTTACACAGATATTGATGCGTAATCGATCAACACCACGGAAGCATGCGAAAGAAAGAACAAGCAAATATAACTGTGGTCGATCACCTCTTGCGACCACCGGAGAAGAAAGATCACTCTAAATTAGAACTAGTACAACTCTCTCTCTCTCTGTTACCTCATTTTCTCATCTCTTTCTTCTCTCTCTATATCCCCTTTCTCTAGGGGTTACATTGTTCTTGTGTTGGTGGTGGTGAAGTAATGCATCTACCACCGCTCTATATATAGCCCAGATGTAGTCCTATTCCCAATAGGATTATAAATAGAATACAACTCAACTAGTATTAGGATTAGTACTTCACTCCCATTAGAATTTCTAATCCTAATTTGACTCTAATCCTAACAAGGATGAGGTGGAGGATGAGGAGGAGAAGAGTAGCAGCAGGTACTGCTATTGTATTTTTTAGGGATATTTACACCCACAACCCTGAGTAATCTGGTAATTACCCCAGAAACCCTGCGTAATAGCGAATTACGTCAGAAACCTCGAGTAATGGTTAACTCTTGCGCAACATAACCCTGTGTTAGGAGACGTTAGTTTTTGTTGGATGGTCGTTATCTGTTGGACAAAAATACCCCCAGCTTTGCTGGGCTCCAACGGCTAGAAATAGATCTGTTAGTAGTCTTCTCTCCCATGCAATGACCTATAAAATGAGGGGTAGAGACCCCATAGAAATTATTTTTTTGAGGAAAGTACTTTGTAGATCTAAGACAGAAAAAGGTGCAATTTTTTTTATTTTTTGTGATGTTGCAAGATGCTTTATTTTTTGTGTTGCTACAAATTATTGTTTGAAGATGTTTACGATAATTGCAGAAGACGTGATCGCGTTCCATGGAATCATCATCTAGCATGCGTTGCCTTTGCGACGTCGAAGCTGTTTTGAAGACCTCCAGCAAACCGTGGATCAAAGGAGCACGATTCTACACATGTGCCTTCAAGACTTGTGATTTCTTCCGTTGGATGGATGAGTCACGTAGCAAAGTAGCATAATCTTTCAGCACTATCAAGAAAACTCCATCAATGGATGAGAATGTTAAACTTGTATTGAATAAACTTTCAACAATATTGATATGGCTGAAAGCAATATTGATATGTTTGATATTCATAGACATGTTATTCACATACATTGCTTTCAAATAATATTTTACAACAAAATAAATAGTTAACACAGCTAATACATAGCACATGTAAGGATTGTTCTTGTAAGTATCCAAAAACAGAAGCTAACCCAACTAATACATAATACATGTAAGGATTGTTCATGTACATACTCAATATACATATAGGAAGTTACTTGTGCATCCAAAAAAATACACATCCAAAAATACACATCCCAAATTCTGTATTAACTTGTCAATGAAGCGCTCAAAAACTCTCCAAAAATCTTCCATTTTCCTTTCCACACTTTCCCTACAATGAGAAATAACGATAATGTTCAACACTGCTAGATTAAAGATTTAGTGATGATTGATGCTACTACTTGATTTCTGAGTTGATGAGAAGTGATATACCTATGGATTTATCGAAGCTGGAGGTCCATCTGAAAATGCATCGAAATTTCTCGTTCTTTTTCGACCACACCCCCTTCTTTGCAGGCCTTCTTCCCTTCTTCCTCTTGTCCAAGAACCCCCTGACCTGCACCCAATTCCATTAGGAAAATACACATGTTTTAGGTTGACATTAGTTCATAAGTAAAGACCTAATCTAGATAAAATGCAAGTCAATAGAAATAAATACCTTCTGTTGGCCATTAAATTTTGAGAGCTTGTAGAAGCTTGCGTTGAGGGATCTACTGGTATCTCTTGGTTTACTCGTACGACAGTCGATGATGCATTGATTGGTTCTTTGCATGTGCGAGCTTGGTGCCCGAACTTGCTACACCTGCTGCATTTATGCCTTGATTTACCATCATTCTCGTCCCTTGGTCGAATGCGATTCTTTCGCGGATGCCCTGGCGGCCTTGTGGTGCGAGGTGGTTGCACCTTGAACAGAAGATTGACCACCAACCACTGTGTCTTGTCGGGCATTGGTGCTATGTAAGCACAAGATTAGGCTTTCCTATAATGATCAACTTTGTAGTAATCATCGACGTAGTTCTCTCACCGCAGTCCTCTAATGCTTCCCAATGCTGTTGCAGCATGTGTGCATGGAAGCCCACACAGTTTCCATCTTCTACACAAGCATTCACGGACCAGAAGGTTAAAAACATACCTCCCTAAAGGAGTTTCCACTTCCACATTGCAGTCATCAGCTCTTCTAATAATGAAGCCCTTCAAGTCCCTTGTGATGCCTCTCACGTAAGACCCATGCTATGTTTTGGTATCTCAGATAGCCAGTGATTGTAGTGCTTGGCATCGAACGCCCTTGCAGCAGACCAAACCATGATCTCTAATTCTTCACCAGGGAATTTCTTCTTGAAGTTCTTATACAGATGTCGCATGCATGTCCTATGCTCCGCTTGAGGGAAGATGGTCTTCACCGCCAACTCTACACCTTTATGTGCATCCGATATGGAAGTCAAACCAGTACCATTGCCAAACTTGATATCATGGTTCAAATGAGTCATGAACCAATTCCATGAGACATTGGACTCGCTTTCTACAACTACGAATGCCACTGGGAATAATGCATTGCATCCATCCAAAGCTGTCGTCGAGAGAAGTGTTCCTAAGTATTTCTCCTTCAGATGGCAACCATCAAGACCTATGAGAGGTCTACATCCTTCAATAAAACCTTGCATTTGTGCTTTCAACAATATGAAAACACGTAGGAATGAATCGTTCTTCTCAGTTTCATAGTGAATTACACTTGAAGGATTACGATTCTTCAGCTCATAAATGAGAGATGGAAGTCTCTCATATGACTCCTCAACCTTTCCTTGGATCTTATATAGGGCAATCCTTCTTCCCCTCTATATCCTCATGTAAGGTATACGGACTTGGAATTACTCGGCTATCCATCGAGATATGGTGTTGACAGTCATTTCTGGGTTGTCCCTAATCCATGATTCAATGTACTTGGCAATGCACTCCTGTAAAGCCAATGAATTGCCAACCCTACTGACAGAGGAACAATTGTGCTCCCCATGCAGAGTCCTGACTCGGAATCTCATGCTATCTTGGAGTCTAGAAGCATGGATTCTCCATTTACAATCTTCTCCCCTGCATAAGGCTGTCACCCTGACTGCCTCACTCTTGATATTGTTAGACTTGTGAGCCCTAGGCGAACCATTCTTACAATAAATGTTATTGTAATATTTAAGTTTATCAATAAAAGTTATTGATGTTTCACTCCCTTCTGAAATTATATGAATGAATGCATTATAAGGTCCCTCTGTACAATTAGGGTTATGTACCATGGCCAGCTTGATGATCATATAGCTGTTGATTCATTAAATGTATCATAGAGGCTGGTGTTTGGATGAATATCTAAGGAGTTAGATGGAGGACTCATCAAACACCGTCAAATGATTGTCAAGTGGAGATCTCCAGCCTGAGTAGGAGATGGCAATCCTTTCTCACATAGGCTGATATCTGACCGACCTCTTGATGCAGGTCCTCTGCATGGGAATAGTGATTCGGAGGTGTCAGATTAGTTAGGTCAATGGGTTGACCTAATAAGATCGAGATAACTCAAGTCCTATGTTGAATGCTGTCACAGCATAGGCATGCATCCTCTGACCGGAGACAGATGTATTGCTATATATCTAAGTATGTACATTTGGCAGACCAATAGGTTGATGACCTAACCAAGGTCTATACACCGGCGAGCTGGTGTGCATATAAGGGTATATGAGCAATATGATCTCTCAAAGGGATCATACAGGTTCACTTGTGAACCGGAAGACATGAGCTCACTCATGAGGTATTGGGACCGATCAAATTCCATGCATGGTCGTCGTGCTTTGGAAGCATGACATGAATTTGAAGGTATGATATATGCTTTGGGAAAGCATATGATCGATACCAAAACCCAATGACCAAGATTGAGAAATTTAATGATTAAACCCTGAAGAAGACAGTATAAAATGATCTTGATCTTCGGGTTGATCATGGGTCTTCCAGTATGCAGGATGTACAGGTATTGGGAATACCTGAAGGGTGATGTGATCATAAACGATTGTATATCCATGACGCTTCCATTCCGAGGGAGTGATGAAACAGGTCTGTATTTTAGTGACTCCTTTCAGTAGAGAAGCAATCCGATCTTAGTCCAAGTGTTGGACATTGATCTGAATGAGATTTAGATTCAATGAGAAGATTGGATTTGCGGTCTTGATTCAATCAAGCATCTGTGGGAGGTTCGTAAGATCTGGATTTGAGATAAGATCTCAATATCCAAGTCACTATACATGGAATAATACAATCGCCCTGTCCTTATCTCCAAGTATCTGCGGAGAAAGCACATTATTCTTGAAAGGGTTCAAGAATAATTCTTTTGATGAAATATCCAAGCAAGGACTTGATGATTAAATGTGATTTAATTATCAAGCATAAATATGAATATGATTCACATTGTGAAAATGATTATCTAAGATAATTAAATGAGATTTAATTATCAAAGATTAAGAGAATGTGAATAACACTATCCATGATATATGTGTGTTATAAATATGATTTATAATATACATATATAAGAGAGAGAAAATTTATGTAAATAGCATTTGTTAATTAATAATGTGGATTGGAATCACATTTGTTAATTAATTGGAAATGCAATTTACTAATTAGTTTGGGTTGTGAATATGATTCACATAATACTCAATGGCAAGATTAAAATATTCACAAATTAATTTGGAATTATTTTGGTGAATATTTATTGTGATTAATTAAGGAATAATAAGATAAATAAAATGGAGCAAATAACCACCTTCATAGGTGGCGTCACCCATGAATTGTTCATGGGTGACGCCCCCCCTTTTTAGGAGGTTGGTTAGCTCCATTTCATTTATCATATTATCTCTTAGTTAATTAATATTTAAATTGATGTTGTTGGTTTTAACCAACAACAATCATAGCCATTGATTCATTATCGACCAAGCATAGCCCTTGGATCCATGTGTCCCATGGATTGAAATCCATTGGATCCTAAACTAGTATAAAAGGAGGGCTAGGGTAGCCTTTCCAAGTTACAACATTCTTGAGTTGAAGAACTCTACTCTCTCTTTCTCTCATTCTCGTGGAGTCTCCCTAATATTCAAGTGGCCGTCCACTTTGTGTATTAGGAGGGACATCATTTTCGCTACGCCTCGACGCTTGGATCTTCGTCAAAGGATTGCGGGAAGGACGCGACTCATCATCGTGCCCGCAAGCGCATTCTCCGTGGGTCGGACTTAAGATAGGAGGATCTCTACTTTGGGATCTCGCGATCACAACCACGCTTCAAGAGGTATTCCTTGTACTTTGTGGTTTGATGAAACGATGCGAGAAGTGTTCTCGTGATCATGTGGTTTCATCTTTAAAGTTAAAAATTTTAATTTCCGCTGCATCTAGCATCTAGTACGACTAGTTGCTCCGATTGCATATGATGCGATCGACACGCTTCCATGATGCGCTTAAGGATACACAATATCCTTCAAGTGGTATCAGAGCCAGGTTGAAAAAGGTTTTGGATATGATCCATACACCTTAGACGATTTGGTTCTTAAAAGGGTTGCGAAATTTTTTACTGCATTTCAATTTTCGCACCTCTGTCTAATTGATTTTTTCCGTACTGTTTTTAAACACGAAATTTTCAATTGGATTTTGTTCCCCATTAAACAAGGAAACCATAGGACTTGAGTTTACTAAATTTGGACTTTATTTGCTCAAGATATGGCTTTTTGAATATGACTATATTCACTGTTGCGGGAACTGCGGATTTGAACGTAATTAATGAGATGATTACGGTTTTAATGAGCCTTGAAATGCGTGAATTATCACTTGGGTTCTTTAATAAATCAAATAGGCAATCTTTGGAAACTGAGTTTGCATTTTTTGGATTTAAATTGATCAAGATAAGTTAATTTTAGTGATTGGGGGTCACTGCTGGAAATTAACAATTTTGATCTTGAACCTTGTGATATGTCATTCAATTATCATGATGACAATTAATTGTTAATTTTCTGGAATAATTAGTGATAAATATTTGCGAAATATTTAAAGAAATAATTATTTCATTGAATGACACTTGCCTAAACCACAATGATGAGATATTAGATCTTGATCATTGTTTCATCAACAAACATTGCTTTCATGAAAACCATAGTTTATCCTACAATAGTTGTAGGACAACTTTTACATGAAAAACCTTTTTGCTTGAATAGGATTGGGGATTTGTCTAGCAAAACTCCTTATAATCAAAAATGTTTTGATTTATATTATATGGTATAATTTTCGGTTGAAGAACCGATGAACATCTCAAAGTACATGATGGTCTATCTGGTATTATCCTTTCCCGAGGCGGATGTGGTGCCTAGTCGGAGAGCATTGGGGTCGCGGGTTGCAACGTATATGGTCCGTCCCACTCTCGTCGGTACTGGCCATGACAGCGGGTAGGGACTGTATAATACCGGAGACAGACAATATGTATTTTTCTAATTATTAAAATTCGAATAATACGTATTTTGAGACTATACCTACTATTCAAGTAAAAGACATGTTTGTTGATGATTGGATTAATGATTAATTTAATATGATTAAATTAATCATATCCAATAAACACTCTATTTTGAATAGATGTGTATTTCCCTTGGAAGAATTAATTATGTGAATATGATTCACGATAATTAATTACAAAATTTGAATACGAGGTGGAGGATCACATAAGTGACATCCATGGTCTCCCGTCAAGGCGAAGGGTTTCCGTCGCCAGGGATTGTATGTAGGAGACGCCTGTCCGAAGTGACAGCTCCTGTATGCAAGCGCATCTGGATCGGGCTCTTTGCTTCTCGAAAGAGTAAGGTCGTATGCGTAGTGACCCCAATATCGAGTCCTCATATTATTTGGGCGATATTGGATTGCGCATAGCGAGTTCTAATCCTGTTGACGGTTGGTTCAATTAACAACGGGTCAACATCATCTTAGGGGTGGTGGGCCCGGGTGTTAAAGACCGAATTGGGAATGCAAGTTGGACTTGCAAAAGGCGGAATGAGTTCCCGCTTCTTTTTATCGGAGTCGCAAGTTCTCATATTATTGGGATGTGACAAAGATAGGAAAGGAGATCCCAGATCTTGCTTGAGATATAGCGGTAAGTATATCTCTTATTTTGAAAGACAATTAGGGAATAATCTTTCAAAGTTGACCTAGCAAGACAAATTTGATTTAAAATGCCTTAATCAAATTATTCTTAAAATGAATATATAATTATTCTAATATAGTGCATTCTTAATTTCAGAAAATGAAGTCCATGAACCCACTTAGCAGGCTTCTAGAGGTCAACCAGTTGACCGGACCAAATTATTCGGATTGGATCCGAAATTTGGATCTTGTTCTCTCTGCAGAGCGCATCTCCTACGTGCTTAGCAAGGACAAGATAGCAAACCCTGTGACTGATGAAGATAAATCATATAATGATAAATATGATGAAGACCATAATCTGGCAAGGTGTTACATCCTTGGGTCATTGTCCAATGCGCTTCAGAAGCAACATGTGGAAATGAACCATTGCCAAGAGATTATGCTGAATCTGAAGGAGATGTTCGGTGACATAAACCGCACACAGCGTTATAATGTGATGAAAGAGCTTATTCGCTGCAAGATGCAGGAAGGGACCTCTGTCAGAGAACATGTACTCAAAATGTTTGGGTACCTCTCTGAGCTGGAAACCCTGGGAGCCTACTTGGATTCTGAAATGCAAGCTGATTTCATTCTCCTGTCACTCCCTAAGTCTTTCAACAACTTTGTTGTGTCCTACCACATGAACAAAGGTGACTTCACAAACGCTGGGCTGTTAGCTGCATTGAAGTCTGCAGAAGACGTCATGAAGAAGGACAGCCCCTCTGCTAGTGCAATGGTTGCACAGGTGAGAGGAAAGCGCGGGCGGAAGCAAGGTTCTCAGAAAGGCCCAGCCTCGAAGAGAAAGAAGAAGAATCAAGGAGTTGGTTCATCTTCTAGTGCTTCCACACTGATGACATCGAAAAAGACCGATGTCTGTCACCACTGCAAGAAGCCGGGGCACTGGTGGCGTAACTGCCCAGATTACCTGAAGTCCACTGACAAAGGTAAAGCCCCAGCAGGTATGAAATCTATTTTCATCATTGAAACTAGCTTTCTCGTTGGACGAGAAGGAAGTTGGATTGTAGATTCTGGTTCTTCTGTTCATGTATGCAATTCGTTGCATTTGTTTCAGGAAACTAGGAATCTGGAGCATGGGGAGATAGTTATCCAAATGGGATCTGATGCAAGTGTTGCAGCAGTCGCCATCGGGACATGCAGACTATCGTTATCTAGTGGTCGAGTCCTAGTACTTAAAGAGTGTCTTTATGTACCTGAAGTCAGAAGGAATTTAATATATGTATCTAAGTTAGTTAGAAATGGATATTCCTTCATTTTCTGTAATAAGTTAATAATAAACCGTTATGATAAATATATTGCGGATGGTATTTTGACTTCTGGTGGACTCTATGAATTGTGCATTGATGAATGTGTCATGAATGTTACTACCACTAATAATGGAAACCCCAAGAGATCCAGGGAGGATGGAAATCATTCAAACATGATTTGGCATCACAGGCTTGGTCATTTATCTGTTGATAGGATCAATAGATTGATAAAGGATGGACCTTTAGATTTTCTACAGGTTCAATCTTTACCTACCTGCGAACACTGCATTCGAGGTAAAATGACCAGAACACCTTTCCGTAACAAGGTTACGAGATGTGAAGGTATTCTTGACCTAATACATACTGATGTATGTGGTCCCTTCAATATCACGACTAGAAATGGATATCGATATTATTTGACGTTTATTGATGACCATTCGCGATACGGGTTTATTTTTCTAATACGTCATAAATCTGAAACCTTTGAAAAGTTCAAAGAGTTTAAGGCTTTGGTTGAGAACCAAACCGATAGGAAGATCAAACGAATTCGGTCTGACCGAGGTGGTGAGTACCTCTCAGATGAATTCAAGGAATACCTTAAAGAGAATGGAATTGTCTCCAATCTCACTCCTCCTGGAACTCCCCAACTTAATGGTGTTGCTGAAAGACGCAACAGGACCATCATGGACATGGTCCGTTCAATGATGAGCAAAGCACATTTGCCTCTTAGTTTCTGGGGATATGCAGTAGAGACTGCAATATATATCCTAAACAAGATTCCTAGCAAATCTGTACCCAAGACTCCTCATGAGCTCTGGTATGGAACCAAACCTAGTGTTAAACACTTGAGGGTTTGGGGATGCTTGGTCCACGCAAAGAACGTGGACGCAAGTAAGCTAGAATCTCGCACTCGTGAGTGCTACTTCATTGGGTATGTTAAAGATGGTATTGGATACCAGCTTTATGACCCTGAGACCCAAAAGGTTTTTGTCTCTAGGGATGTGAAATTTCTGGAGGATGATTTCCTTAAAGGTCAAGACAAGAATGAAGTAGAGGAGCTCATTGAATCCCCTGAGGATTCTGAGATTCCTGAACCAGAAACTGAAGAAATAAATGAAGATGAAACACCCATACCTCTTCGAAAGAGTTCGAGGGTGGTTGCACCACCTGAAAGGTATGGATTCCATGTGTCAGGTGAGACTGACAATGATCCTTCTTCATATGATGAAGCACTTGCGGATCATGACATGGATAGATGGATGCTAGCAATGAAGTCAGAGATTGACTCCATGCATAAGAATGGTGTATGGACCCTACAGGATCCACCTAAAGGGGTAAAACCCATTGGGTGTAAATGGATCTTCAAGAGAAAGAGGGGACCTGATGGGAAAGTAGAGACTTTCAAGGCACGGCTCGTAGCCAAAGGCTACACACAGAGAGAAGGCATCGACTACGATGAGACATTCTCTCCTGTGGCCATGCTTAAGTCCATCAGGACACTGCTGGCTATAGCTGCATCTCTTGACTACAACATCTGGCAGATGGACGTCAAGACGGCTTTCCTCAATGGATACCTCGAGGAGGATATCTATATGGAGCAGCCCCAGGGCTTCATAACTGAGGATGGTAAAGTATGCAAGCCGAAGAAATCCATCTATGGGCTCAAACAAGCTTCTCGTAGCTGGAACATCAGATTTGACGAAACCATAAAGAGTTATGATTTTGTGCAAAACCCTGATGAACCTTGTGTGTACAAGAAGCTTAGTGGGAGCGCCATTGTGTTCATCGTGCTTTATGTAGATGATATCCTTATCATTGGGAATGATACAGGAATGATGACCAGTGTGAAGATTTGGCTATCCCATACCTTCGAGATGAAAGATCTTGGAGAAGCCTCTTACATCTTAGGCCTGAAGTTGTTCAGAAACCGAGAAAAAAGAATATTGAGATTATCACAACATGGATACATCAAGAAGATTCTTAAACGATTCCGTATGGATAGTTCGAAGAAAGGATTCCTCCCCTTAGGACACGGTATCCATCTGTCCAAAGGGATGGCTCCTCAAAGTGTTGAGGAAAAGAAGGCCATGGCTGGATGCCCTTATGCATCAGCCGTAGGAAGCTTGATGTATGCCATGATGTGTACTAGGCCAGACATCTGCCATGCAGTGGGAGTGGTAAGTCGTTATCAATCCTGCTATGGAGAAAAACACTGGAATGCAGTAAAGAACATATTCAAATATCTAAGACGGACGCAAGATTACATCTTGGTCTATGGGGATGGTGATCTCCAAGTCTTAGGATATACAGATTCAGACTTCCAGTCAGATATTGATGATCGAAAGTCGACATCAGGGTTTGTATTCATGTTGAACGGTGGTGCAGTGAGCTGGAGAAGCAAGAAGCAGGACACTACGGCGGATTCAACAACAGAAGCCGAATACATTGCCGCATCGGATGCTGCAAAGGAGGCGGTGTGGTTGCGCAAGTTCATCTTGGAGCTTGGCGTAGTTTCCTCTGATACTCCCGTCCCGTTACTCTGCGATAACACTGGAGCCATTGCCCAAGCAAAGGAACCCAGGTGCCATCAGAAGAGAAAGCACGTGGAAAGGAAATACCACATCATTCGGGAGATTCAAAAGCGTGGTGATATCATCATCACCAAGGTGGCCTCTGCCGACAACATTGTTGATCCTCTTACCAAACATCTGACACAGAAGGTTTTTGACCAGCATGTATTGAGTATGGGTTTACAGATTGTACCTGAACGGTTCTGAGGACTAGTGGGAGATTGTTAGACTTGTGAGCCCTGGGCGAACCATTCTTACAATAAATGTTATTGTAATATTTAAGTTTATCAATAAAAGTTATTGATGTTTCACTCCCTTCTGAAATTATATGAATGAATGCACTATAAGGTCCCTCTGTACAATTAGGGTTATGTACCATGGCCAGCTTGATGATCATATAGCTGTTGATTCATTAAATGTATCATAGAGGCTGGTGTTTGGATGAATATCTAGGGAGTTAGATGGAGGACTCATCAAACACCGTCAAATTATTGTCAAGTGGAGATCTCCAGCCTGAGTAGGAGATGGCAATCCTTTCTCACATAGGCTGATATCTGACCGACCTCTTGATGCAGGTCCTCTGCATGGGAATAGTGATTCGGAGGTGTCAGATTAGTTAGGTCAATGGGTTGACCTAATGAGATCGAGATAACTCAAGTCCTATGTTGAATGTTGTCACAACATAGGCATGCATCCTCTGACCGGAGACAGATGTATTGCTATATATCTAAGTATGTACATTTGGCAAACCAATAGGTTGATGACCTAACCAAGGTCTATACACCGGCGAGCTGGTGTGCATATAAGGGTATATGAGAAATATGATCTCTCAAAGGGATCATACAGGTTCACTTGTGAACCGGAAGACATGAGCTCACTCATGAGTATTGGGACCGATCAAATTCCATGCATGGTCGTCGTGCTTTGGAAGCATGACATGAATTTGAAGGTATGATATATGCTTTGGGAAAGCATATGATCGATACCAAAACCCAATGACCAAGATTGAGAAACTTAATGATTAAACCCTGAAGAAGACAGTATAAAATGATCTTGATCTTCGGGTTGATCATGGGTCTTCCAGTATGCAGGATGTACAGGTATTGGGAATACCTGAAGGGTGATGTGATCATAAACGATTGTATATCCATGACGCTTCCATTCCGAGGGAGTGATGAAACAGGTCTGGATTTTAGTGACTCCTTTCAGTAGAGAAGCAATCCGATCTTAGTCCAAGTGTTGGACATTGATCTGAATGAGATTCAGATTCAATGAGAAGATTGGATTTGCGGTCTTGATTCAATCAAGCATCTGTGGGAGGTTCGTAAGATCTGGATTTGAGATAAGATCTCAATATCCAAGTCACTATACATGGAATAATACAATCGCCCTGTCCTTATCTCCAAGTATCTGCGGAGAAAGCACATTATTCTTGAAAGGGTTCAAGAATAATTCTTTTGATGAAATATCCAAGCAAGGACTTGATGATTAAATGTAATTTAATTATCAAGCATAAATATGAATATGATTCACATTGTGAAAATGATTATCTAAGATAATTAAATGAGATTTAATTATCAAGGATTAAGAGAATGTGGATAACACTATCCATGATATATGTGTGTTATAAATATGATTTATAATATACATATATAAGAGAGAGAAAATTTATGTAAATAGCATTTGTTAATTAATAATGTGGATTGGATTCACATTTGTTAATTAATTGGAAATGCAATTTACTAATTAGTTTGGGTTGTGAATATGATTCACATAATACTCAATGGCAAGATTAAAATATTCACAAATTAATTTGGAATTATTTTGGTGAATATTTATTGTGATTAATTAAGGAATAATAAGATAAATAAAATGGAGCAAATAACCACCTTCATAGGTGGCGTCACCCATGAATTGTTCATGAGTGACGCCCCCCTTTTTAGGAGGTTGGTTAGCTCCATTTCATTTATCATATTATCTCTTAGTTAATTAATGTTTAAATTGATGTTGTTGGTTTTAACCAACAACAATCATAGCCATTGATTCATTATGGACCAAGCATAGCCCTTAGATCCATGTGTCCCATGGATTGAAATCCATTGGATCCTAAACTAGTATAAAAGGAGAGCTAGGGTAGCCTTTCCAAGTTACAACATTCTTGAGTTGAAGAACTCTACTCTCTCTTTCTCTCATTCTCGTGGAGTCTCCCTAATATTCAAGTGGCCGTCCACTTTGTGTATTAGGAGGGACATCATTTTCGCTACGCCTCGACGCTTGGATCTTCGTCAAAGGATTGCGGGAAGGACGCGACTCATCATCGTGCCCGCAAGCGCATTCTCCGTGGGTCGGACTTAAGATAGGAGGATCTCTACTTTGGGATCTTGCGATCACAACCACGCTTCAATAGGTATTCCTTGTACTTTGTGGTTTGATGAAACGATGCGAGAAGTGTTCTCGTGATCATGTGGTTTCATCTTTAAAGTTAAAAAATTTAATTTCTGCTGCATCTAGCATCTAGTACGACTAGTTGCTCCGATTGTATATGATGTGATCGACATGCTTCCGTGATGTGTTAAGGATACACAATATCCTTCAGATATATCTCACATCAAATATATGTCTCAAACAATAAGTGCTTAACATGTTTAAATTCATCGTGTCCATCGAACTCGTATCCAACTGCAATGTCCGGAATCTCCATGTCGTTGGACGATATTCGACTTTCGAAGTCCTCCACATCCTCTAAATCTAAATCTAAGAGATAGTGGTGGCTATTCTTAGACTCAAGACCGTTGAGTTCTTCATCATCATCACTGGTGCTTGTGCTATCAACAATAAAATCGGAGTCTTCCGATTCGCTTATGTTGATACATAGGGTTTGGGAGCGCAACACTCTCTTTGATCTCACTATATGCGATTGTCGAGAACTCCTCACCGGTGCCTCCATTGCGTTGGGACTGATGAGTGTCCTTGATTCATCCCCAAGTGAATCCACTAGCTCTCCAAATAGGGGATCATCATCCATCTCCACTATCTCATTTCGGTCAATGTCCATTTGCACAACTTCATCCTCCAAATTCATCGCTTGAGTAGTAAATCGCTCCACTCCATCCGCTTACGCACATTCGATGAAAGCGATACAATCAAGCGACTCCAAGGATTCATGCCTAACCTTCCCCAACTCCTGTAAAGCCTCTACAGTCTCATTCACATCATTCCCTAGGGACGAGGCAGGTGGATCTTGGCTTGCATTCGCATGCTCTTCCACGGCATCGAGTGCTTCTGCATCTTGATCAAACTCCACCACCAACTCAATTTGCATCCCATCTTGGTGCAAGTGAAACATGTCCATCATCTGCTTCTCACCAGATAACTTCTCATACCTAACGAAGAAAAAAATGGGATTAGATGTTCATATACCTAAATAATAAGCAATTAGGGCAAAAAAAATTCAAACCATGAGATAGTTTCGTACCTAAATGGATGGAAATTAGGAATTTTGTAGCACATACGCAAGGAATCCTTTGCTTGCCAGGGAACAACTTCTGCAATGTCCTCGATGATGTCGAACAAACAAGTGTAATATGGGTTTGTCCCTATGACGACTTGCTTCTCCAGCAAGTACCTATCGTCACCATGCCCTCTTACCTTCTTTAAGTATCCCCCATACCAGACACAAATGCTAAGGATCTCTTCACGCCCTTCGAACCAACCCATGGTATAAGGTACATGCAGGTTTCATTCTCATCTACTCAGTTGGATTTTAAGAAGAAATTTAGAGGCAAAGATGACGGGGAAAACATACCGTCGCTTTTCGAGTTGCTTCAGGTTCCTTTGTGTAGGATGAAGGTTCTCGTCGGTGACTGATGGGGGGATCTTCTTCGGTTACTTGGAGAAGATGACGAAGAGGATGAGCCGGAGGTGGGAGAGATAGGTGATGATGTCGAGGGCGGGATGAGGGGTAAAACCTCCAGCTCGTTGCCCTTGCACTATTCAACGATTCGACAACCACTTCCATCGAGACCCTACAAGTTGCGGCAACGAACCCCAACCATTTGATCTCCACCTCGTAACTTGGGCGTGGTAGGTGGTAACCCAACCGTGGTTACTGCTAACGTCAGAGCGTAACAGAGGGTTACATAAGCAAACGTTGACCATTACTCAAGGTTTCTGACGTAATTCGCTATTACGCAAGATTCAAAGGGTAATTACCAGATTACTTAGGGTTATGGGTGTAAATATCCCTTGGACAACCGCAACAAAACCATTTGTAGGTAAACTTTTTGGATGCATCATTAGAGGTGGACGTCGCTTGTACCGACAGTTATTGCTAGTCGAGTATAGTGCACATTCTAGTAGTGGAGGTTGTTATTTTGTCATACCATGCAAAATGAGTAGGTTTTTAACATCCATAAAGAACTATAATCCTGCAAAGAGCATTTGTCGGTCATCAACTACTAGAAGATGAATAAAGATCGATGACAAAACAAGTTAACACGGGTAAGAAGTTCGCTCGAATGGTTTCCAAAGCTTATCGAAGTGAAAGGAAGATTCGCCATGAAGAGCAAGAAAAGATTTGGAAAGGAAGAGAGTGATGTTGTCGGGGTTGGTGAGAGCAACAATGACGATGATTTAGTCGATCAATTGGAGATGCCATACCTGGTAACTGATGCTTCATCTATGTGGAGGTTGGCACGAGAAAAAAAATGGAGCGGATTCCTCATGGGGTTTACCAAAAGGGGGAGAGAGAGAAAACTATACTCAAAATGGGAACGACGCAAAAATATCTCCCAGAATAGGTAAATATTGGCAAACCGTTTGCCGCTTCGTGTTCCGCACGTGACAAATGATTTGCCTGCCACATGGACGGATAAGAAGAGGCGGGAAATCCAGATTTTGCCGTCCATGTGGCACGACAAACCGTTTGCTGCGTGCGGAAGAAGCGACAAACGATTCGCTGATATATACTTACTCTAGGAATTTTTTTCAACCCGTTTTCATTTTAAAGAATATTTTACAAAATTAATACATCAACGAAGATTAACTCGATTTCTCACTCGAAGCATTCACGGGAAGCGGTAAGACGGGTAGCCCAAAGTTCTAATCCTTAGACGGAGGTTAATCCAAAATCTAGACGGAGGTTAAGGTGAGCAGTGGCAGATATTACTATACTAATAAAATGTCGATGGAAGGAGCCCACCTCACCTGTAGAGTTAACTGTTAGGCTTTCGTCAGTCGACAGACGCTGCTGGATTCGATTAGACCCCTGTCGATCACCATTCGAACAGCCATACACAGCACACTCGATCGCGTTGCACCACTACGTACCCAACAACAATCTGTAGATCGATCGCCAGCGCTCGTGCTGTCATACGATTACAATCTCTGATATGACCCCATTGATGGACCTCCCCTTCGGACACCTCAATCGGGTGTAGTCATGTTGTCGCCGCAGGACATTTCCCTCCATTACACCCCGAATCCACTTCCTATGCCGTATGTCGACGTATAAATCGCGGTCGGGCCAAGTGGTCAACTCCGCTCTGACAGGACCAAAGCCCTCACTCCTTTAATCGAGCGGGTCAGGACGAAGTGCGTGCAGTGTATTGGTAGTTGTGGAAAACAAATATTATATACACAGAAGTAGCTGAGAGGTGTTGAGCTTTCCAACCCGTGACGCTATGAACGAAGGTCCATTCCCATTTAACATCATCGCACTCGCAGTAGGAGGAGATCTTTAATTTATTGCGATGGAGTGGAGGAAAAAAGGGCCAACGCGACTTCAAGAAGGTCTTTTGCTCTGCCTACATCCTCTTGCTCTCTCTTTGCGTCCGGAGCAATGGGTTGCATCCTTCAGGTAAAAGATCAAGACTTCCCATTTACGGCCAGCATACACTGGTTGAGCTTCTCCCATCTCTTTCATTCCCTGCTGTCTAGTGCACGAGACTGACAGGTCTCGATCCCTTCCTAAAGCCCATCATGGTTCCTTCCTTTTGTGGTGCGCCTTTTGCTTCTGGATATCAGACAGTGGCTATTACCCATTTAGTAAAATGATGTGATATTTGCTTGCTTGTTGCATCTAATCCATTGCCGTTTCTTCCTCCACAGAGAGCAGAGGTGGTGATAGTACCTATGTCCAGGTTAGCGTCTCTCTCTCTTTCTCTCTCTCTCTCTCTGAGATGAGAAGCAAGCCGTTGAATGTGTTGGGCATGCAGGAAGAGAGAGGGATGGGGTCGTCACCGCCGAGGTGCGTGTCCAGGTGCGGGGGATGCAGCCCCTGCAAGGCGGTGCACGTGGCGGTGTCGCCGGGAACGCCCGTGATCGCGGAGTACTATCCGGAGGCGTGGAGGTGCAAGTGCGGCAACAGGCTTTACATGCCCTAGTGATTGATCACAAGATTCACAAGTCTTCGTCTTTCTTCTCGAATGTGTGGGGATGTATTTATTTATATTCAAACGTAAATAGCTTCCTCTCTATTTGGACTCTATATGCTACTTTGTGAATGTTTGGTAAAAACGCGGCCACGTTTCTGTATATGGTTAAGATTCGGATATATACATTATCTACAAAAGCTTGTACCATTTTACATAGTTTTAATGCGTTTATATTTATGTCGTTAATAACATAACTTCTTTCGTTAAGGGTCTGTAGATTGGATTGGGTTGGATACCCTGCGAATAGTAAACTGTGAGGAGGGTTGGAAGGAGAGGTACACCAGTGTATCTTAAATCTCAATTCAACCCTGCAACCAAACGAAGCTTAAAAGAAATTAGTGGATGTTAAGAAGTAAACTTGAGACTTGATACCCTTTTTCTATCATCCCCTTTTCTTAAGAAGTGTAAATACAACGAAGGGAGATGCGAAAGGGAGGGACATTAATCCAACAAGTGATGTATTATAGAGGATCGTCGGATGGTGATTGGACAATCCTTTTACGAGGTCGGGAATAGTCAGCCTCCTATGAGAACTGTCTGGTCTCCATCGGACGGTCCCCTATAATACAACACATAAGAAAAGGCGAGAAAGTTTTCTTCAACTACAAACTCAGATTACTAAGTACAAGCTCTCTTAGATTCACTTTTCTTTCGGTGAGACTCCAAACCTCGCTCCTGATTACTTCATCGCGCTTGTCACCACCCGAGCCTCCACTCCTTACTTCATCGGTCGTTTGAGAAACAGATGTGCACCATCACCAACCAGTTTTGAAGCAATGCCCCACCCCCCTCTATGCACCACCGCATGTATCGAACCAATGCACCACCTCTCCCTCGAGTAACACCTATGTCACACCGGAGTAACACCTAGCTCCCTTGAGATACATCCCCACCCTCGACATACCGATGCACTACTTCTTCTCGAGATGCACCGCCATCCTCAATACATTAGCGCACCACCCCCTCCCTCATGATGCCCAGTACACCACCTCTCCCTTGCTAGGCACGCAACATGAAAATCATGGCCTCCTTGCGTGGACAAACCTCTTCGGTCTGTGTTAGCTAGTTATGGATTTTAGATGTTCACTCGACGAATCCCCCACTAGTAGGGGGTTATTGGTTAGAAAGCAAGGGGATAAACATTTATGACTTCTAACAGCGAGCAAGCATGTGCACATGCCTATCAAAACTAAATTGGTATGCTTACAAAATCCCTCGACCCAATCATTCTCATGTCTCCTTCCCTTCACCTTCCTCATTAATATTGGAGCTATAATCTTGTGCATCTTGTTCATGATGACGAACATCGACTCGTTGTGCTTATAAAGAACTTTTGACCACATGAGTAGGAGAACGAATTTAAATGGCAACCAGATTGATTGGATACAAGTTAGAAAAGTTGAACGATTTCAATCATGACATATAGCAATATAGAATAGTGTATGTTCTAAAGCATGCTGATTTATATAATCCTACTCGTGAACTCTCACTATAAGCTGTCGATGTAGAACGTGAGGAGATGTACCACTACACCAAAATATAGTTATAATGACGATTAAATAACAACGATTGTTTATATCCGTCACAATGTTTACAATAGCGATGATTATATCTATGTGTCGTTAATTATATTAGTAATAGCGATGATTCCAGCTAATCGTCGCTAATTATACTAAATAACGGCAACGTTTTTTCTTCATTCGTCACTATACGGTTACATGCTCCTCCTCCTCCCTTAGCAAATAAAAATCCGTAACCATATAAATAAAAAATACCCTAACCTTATCTCTCCTCCCACATATCTCATTCGACTTCTCAACATCTCTCTGGGCAATGGCGGCATTCGACGATGTAGGGGCGAATATGGCGGTGGCGTTATTGGTGACTCTAGCGGCGACGGTAGGGGCGATGCTGGGGGCGATGTTGAGGGCGGCGCATGCAACGGCACTGGGGGCGGCACATGCAACGGTGTTGGGGGCGATGCTGGGGTGGCACTTGTGGCGGCGATGAGGATGACGCTGAGGGTGTCGCTTGCGAGCACTGCAAGTGCCACCGCGAGCTACGTTGAGGCCTTCTACACTGAGGCCACGGATGGATTCTCCGACGCTAATTATCTCGGCCATGTGGATCTGGATACGCGCATAAAGGGATGATCCCCAACAGTAAGGAAGCCGAACCGTGGAGATGGTTGACGGACACCGTGCTGCAGAACATTCACGTCGGTGCCATACCTCAGGGAGGTGTGTACGACGGTGTGGGGGACCTGGACTTGGGTGAGGATGGTGGCGATAGAGAGACTATGGTGATGGAGCAGGTTGGGGCTGAAAGGACGAGGAACGTCTTCATTTTCATGAGCAGACACCGGTGGTGGCTACAGGGTGGTTGTTGAGGCCATCAGGGACATATTCTAAATCGAGATTGGGAATGATTTATAAGGTAGATGTATACGATTCTCCTATCTATACTTTTGTTTATAAAACCTTTGATATCAGAACTCTCTCACTGATTTTGACCTTATTTATTTTGATGAATTGGTTGCTGAGATCTCTAAGCCCAATAACATTGCTCCTAAAACATTACATTACGATGTTATGCAAATATTTGTCAAGGATGTGTGTAAGGAGCATGTTCTGTGGCCTCTGAACAACATTGAGAAGTTGTACAAGTTCATGGTGAAGCCCTTGCAACTTTGGAAGGTCGCCTTATATGGGACATCTCCCTGCTAGATTCACTCTAGTATCTTGCTGCTATTGCTTCCTTCTATGATGCGTATGTCTCATCATCAAATATTACTAGCATTTCATCCGTTTGGAAAACTATTCGTTGCGACTTTCTAGGTTCTCTGGAGATTTAAAGCCATGGTTGTTTTAAATTTGAAAAATACCTCTAACTCGTAAGTCTTTCTCAGGTTTAGCTTTGTCTTCACAATATTTTCAGCTACAAGTCATGATGTCTTTATTTGCTTTGATGTCATGCCTTTGGACACTCTGTCGTATATTTTGATTTCTTATTTTGTTGGGGAGCACTCTTCTATGTAAGTCTTTTTGTGAGTCTTTTCCCTCTTCTTCGTGACATTCTTATGATTGTTTTTATTTTAGAATTGTTTTTAAAAACCCTTTATTTTTAGGGTGGCTTGGATTTTTATTTGCAAGGATAATCACATTTATATTTGATGCCATTCCATGATCCAGTCTTCTATTCGGTCCCACGCCACATGTTCTTTTCCTTCTTAAAATACAAACGAGCCATTATTTACTATAAACATCTTGAGACTAGTCCCACGACCAAATAGTGAAGCCATAGAAACCTATAACATGTTGCCTCCTGCCTTGATTTCTTATTGGTGTAATAAGTTAATTTACATACACTTTATCTGAGTAAGAACAAGACACGACTTAAAGACCCTTAATTACATGGAACTGAATCATTACCTAAAGACATAATTAATGCTTCATCTGATTTAAAATTGCAGAAATTATGGGACAATCTTACTATATATAATGCCCCGTGGGGTAAGGACCCGGCCCAAATAAAATGGGTCGGGTTCGGGTTAGGTTTAGGTCAATTTAACATCTACGTACACCAATACCATGCGTTCCGTTCTTCTTGTATTTATTTAGTTGCTTCTTATGCTTGTATGCATGTTTAATATTTTAAAAGTGTCAACTAATTCGTGATTTTGATATTAGTTGTATGTTAAAACAGAAATATGGTAAAAAATACAACGAATTAAACCACCATTCATTTCACCATTACATATTCTATTGTATTTGCGGGCACTATAACCCAATACAAACATATTGGTTACTTATAGTTGTAAATGCTGTAACACTTGAGGACATATTTTCCATTCTTACATATTAATGTAATAATATTGCATATTAATGTAATATTGTCCTCAATCCACGTTATACTGGATATAATTATAAGTCGGGCTATCGGAATTGCAGGTTCAAGCCTTCTCAAGTCCAAACCGGCTCGGTAATCACTAAGGGTTCATCATGAGGTCCACGGTCCGTCCATTAAATTCTAGCTTGTTTTTTATGTGTTTTCTCCAAAATTCCATCAAACAAACACCGCGCAGACTCATCCGAGAAACCTCGCATCTCTTAAATACAACAAGCCCTCTTAACGGCAAATTTACCATCCAAATGCCAAAATAAACAAAAATAAAACTCCCATCAAACGGCCCAATTGATGTAATGATATGGGTATTAAGTATTTTGTAATTTTTAGAATACAAGAATATATACTATAATTTTTTTTATTATAATGGAAGGAAAGAAAGGAAAGAGGAGAGAGTGTGGATTGAATGTAATAAATAAGAATGAATTCCACATACATATAGGGTATGATTGGTTATTGGGATGAGTTGGATTAGGGTAACCTCCTATTAACAGTAGTTGTTTGGATGATTATCAGAGTTGAAGAGGGTTGAAGTAAAGAATGTGATATGATGTTTATTTAATTTGTGATTGAATTAGAGATGCAAACGAACGAATACGGATATAGGTATTACTATATCTTTATCCGTTTTTGAATACAGATACAGATACACAATTTGAGGATATTAAAACCATCTTGTCATATCCTTAAAAAATAGATACGGTTGTAAAACGGATACTGATTGCATACGAGTAATATTAGAAAAACTCTACACAATCGATTTAAATATATACAAATTGAATGGAAAACACGTGATATAATTTTACTAAATGTACTTGTATCGAAAAATTTATACAAATATGTTAAAAGAAGATATCGAACTATGTTCTATATGGTAAAAATAAATCTATGACTATATTTATATACAAAAACAGATATATGAATACGAATACGGATGTGTAGATATCAAAATAATATCCATATTCGTTTTAAAACGGATATGAATCCGGATGTTTATCAATATCAAAATGATATCCATATCCGTATATATTTCAAAACGAATACAGATACGAATTTCAAAATATATATAAAACAGATATGATAATGGATAAGATACGAATTTATCCGTAATCGTTTGCATCTAGCACCTACGGTCATCCATAGAGCAACCGACAAAACAATCCCTGCCACTTGTCCGTTGCATTTCTCCACGTATGAATCCCCAGAACGTGCAGCTAAAAAATTTGGCTAAAACGAGTTATTTCTCATTGGGTACCCATGGGAAAATATTTCCCAAAATGGGTACTGACCGAAACTTTTTCCTGGAATGGAGATATATCGGCAAATCATTTGCCGCTCGCCTACGTGGCGTAGCAAACGGTTTGCCGTGGTGACATGACGTAGACGGCAAATGAGCATTTTGAATACAAGACACGGCAAATGATTTACCGCCGATACTACGTCATCACGACAAACCGTTTGCCGCGTCACGTAGGCGAGCGGCAAATAATTTGTCGATGTATCCCCATTCCAAGAAAAAGTTCGGGTCGATACCAATTTTGGGAAATAGTTTGCCGTGGTACCAATTATCACAAATAACTCGGCTAAAACTCTCACCGGCGCCAAATCCCCCAAAAACGACTCAAATCCTTTTTTTTATTCCCCCCTCTCGAGTAAAATGCATTCTCCGATTTTATTTCACAAATTATTTACTCTGCTCACTCTCCCGCCACTGCCTGTTGCACTCGCCATGGCGGCCTACCGCGCGAGGAGGAGAGTCTACGCCGCCGACGGCAGCGCCTTCCTCAACTGGTCGCTTCCCTTCATCTCTGCATCACCCCATTCCTTCTTCTTATCTATAGCTATTAACTCCGTCATTCCTTCAGCTCCCGCTGCGGGCGCTCGGTCCCCGTCGCCCTCTATGGCATGCACAACCACGAGTGCCTCCTCGTCTTCGCCAAACGCTCCAGAGCGCCCGACCGAGTCCTGGGTACCCACCGGAAGCGCCCCAAAGGCGACGACGGTCTCCCTTCTTCTCCTGTCCTCATCAGCGACAGCGTGGACGGCTCGCCCGATGAAGTGGCCGTCGTGGAACCTGCATTTCGTGATGGCGAAGTTACCCAAGTTGGTGTCCACGAGAAACCAAGCCCCTCTCGTGGATCCGGACCGGGACTCGATGCAGTGGATCTTAAGCGACTACCTCGATCGGCTTTTCGCTTCTTCATGTACGACCCATTCTGGTTTTTTTAACGATTAGACTGAAATATGGAGCTAAAGCTTTGTATTGCTCCTACCGTTGATGATCTCTGCAGGGAAAGCTACGAGGAGGACAGCAGATTGCAGGACCGGTTTGAGATCGATAGGACTGGGTTCGACAAGTGGAGAACGATGACTACAGAGGTATGGCTCTTCTTTGACATTCTTGATGACCTTCAGTTTACTTTGGTAATATCGGAAACTGGAATGGGATGGAGAGTGATGGATCTTGTTTTTTTAATCAAAGGAGAGGAAGCCATATCGGGATATGGCCGAGCAAGTGGATTTGGCTTATATTGAGGGCCTAGCATCTGGTGAACGAAGACAGCTCATGGTAAGACTCGTTTCTTGATTTTTCTTGGCTTTTGTTAACTTATCGAAGCAGTGGTACCGTGCTTTCGATTAGTTTGGTATTTGCAGTTGTCCGTCAATGAGTTCCAGAATTGTGAAGTTTGGCTGGATTGATTCTGTGAATAGTTGCCTTCTATCTTTCTTTATTGTAACTAATAATTTGAATCTTTGGTTCTTCGTAAATATCCAAAAATGTGATCTTCTATTATCAGATTTGGTTCATATGTCTGCACTTTATAAGCTCAGGAATCACCGTTACAAAACAATAAAGTATCTCCATCTTGAAAACAGTCAACTTTAGGTGGATATTCATTGTAAATACATGATATCTATATATTTCTTATTTTCAGAATACAGACATGGCCCTAACAGAAATTCTGTTGGGGGTGAAAGTGTCGATGTCTCACAGTCACAGCTAACTCTTTAATACAGTGGATTGGGCTGAACGTTCTTTTTATACATGCAGCTCAATAGTCAATGGGGGATAATGTGCTTATTACCCAATAATCCAAGCCTATGTCAGTCTTATTCCACACAACAATTTATTTCACATTAACTTACCAGACATTACATCAAATGCCATATTCATGATAACCTACAATTTATCTTTTTCTGCTGGGTTAGGCTAATCCACCCAACTCTGCCTCCAACCGCACATGGATGGTTTTGGTCATCTTGCCCAAAGCACTGTATGTGTTCTTTGGTATCATTACGCTAGTGATTGATGGTGTTGTATATCATATTGGTGGTTTCATAAGGTCAAACGGGAGTTTGATCCGCTTGGACTGTGTCAATAGTAATTGTTAAATAACTATCTTGAAATATCAGATGTAGACCTTGACATGTTTAAGAATATTCTTATTACATTATCTTGAAGGTATGAACAATGAACAATGTAATAGAGGCAATTTAATAACGAGGAAGATCCTAGAAATGGCATGCCACGATTTTCTCCCCAAAAATTTGGCGTGGTATGAAAGAGGCAGGAATGACTCTATGATGGCTTTAATCATTTTGCATGACCATCTTCGTTTCTAGTTAGGCCTAACCACAATAAGCTAAAATCATTTTTCCCACAATTGAAATCCTCAAATATAGGCTCCTGTGTGATTAAAATAGTGCAAGGTAGTACCATTAGTAAGGTGTTATAATGTATTCTAATGTTTGTCACATGCTCAGGTAAAGGAGTAGGGTTACATTATGCAGCTGGCGACAAACGTAAAATTATTGGAACCTTTAACATGGATCGTTGTGTACAAACATAAATGTTGGTGCATGTCTACCTAGTGAAATGCTGCATTACTAGCATGCATCAAAAAGTTAAGACACATGTAAGTAAAGAAGCTAGTAGCATTAAATTGATGCCATGATGTAGCCCATATCGTAGAGGGGAGGTGTAAGGAAGCTAGCCTAGAATAACAAGTTGCAGATTGGATTTATAATACCGTGCTCTCACAGACAAGCTAATTGAAGCAGTTGTCAAAATATTTAAGAGGAAGCCGTATATATCTTATGACAATCTATGCTACAAAATGGGTCGGGATAAAAGCTAAAGAGATTCAAAAACTGATTTTTAGCAATGATATTCAAGTAAAAGAAAAAGCTTGGAATGTGGTTGGCAGTTGGCACTATTGCGCATAAAGACTTAGAAGAGAGTAGTGTAGAACTAAGAGGTTTGCAGATCAAATTATGACGACTAAAATAATTTTAGGTGTAGAAATCCTACATGTAATTTGTGCATATGCATCCGACTTTAGTCAGGGGCAGAGAATAAGGAGGAAGTTGTGGATGAGTTGGACAACAACTTTTTAGAAGTCCTACAAATATAATTGGTCTTCAGATTGAGACTCGAATGAGCATGTGAGGAAATGTGCTTAGGAGTTCTGAGTTATACATGGTAAACATGGTCGAAATGATAGAAATGAAGAAGAAAAATATTTTCTTGATTTTGTAGAATCTCATGACCTTATTGTATCAAATACTTTTCTTTAATAAACGAGATCAATACTTGATTGCTTTCTAAGAATGGTTCAACAAAGACAACGAAAGCACTTTGCATGGAGAAGAAGAAATTGATTGTATTGTAAGGATTCCAAGGACGTTTTAAATTAGTTTAACTACACGACATCTCTTGGTTCCTTCAAGAGTTCTAATTCTAATATTGGTGTCAAAACCTAATAAAGTGGACCTGTATTCCATTACAATCCGTAAGAGGTATTTGATCAAATTTGATTGTGATTCATTGAATTTCGTAGTCAACCACACCATTGAACTATGTTTTCTTTCATATACTTCAAAGATGGTTGATTGTGCACCTGTTTCTCAATACTGTCGACATTTAGAAAGAGGCCATCTAGCACACTAGTAAGAGGGATCAAGGAAGACCATAAAAGGTGTGGAAAAGGAGTCCATTAGGAAGATAGCTTTGTTGTATCTAAAACAAGTTATAATTCAAATTTGGTCGGTTTGGAAACGTAAAATCCATGTAACTCACCCATCTAAAGTGGGAAAAGGACCGACTGTTATCGTAGTTGTTCCTTTTAACGTTGGAATAGGCTATTACTTCAAAGGCGAGACTGTCCATTTTAAAGATTGTTAGACAGAAAGGATTCCCCAAGATTGGAGCATGTAGCGAGGCTCTCCTGTTATGAGAAAAATATCTGGATACATTGCAATGATATGCTACAAATATTTGGTTCGGGGAGCTTGTAGCGCGATGGAAATAGTAGAGTAAGAAATATATGATAAATTCACAGGAAATAGCCATGGTTCGTGTAAGGCGAAGTTTACTAGTAGGTATTTTGGACTTGGACATTTGGGTAGTTTCCATAGGATGTAATTGGTTCTGAATCCCAACAACTTGTTGAGTTTTGTTCTAGTCTTGGGTTGCTTGCATACACTGACCTAAAAACTTTACAGTTTCTAAGTTATTTCATCTGACCTAATCCTCAATGTTTATTGCCAGCATATTGCTACTGCATTTGTAATATTTTACATCTGAAACAATGTAGTTATTACTATATGTGGTGCGTTATAGCAGCCTTTTGATACTTTGGTTATATCTGTTCAATTCTTTAGCCAAAGACAAGAGAAATCATTACTCAGTATCCTTACCTGCTTATGCTCAATAACGTGGAAAATCTATGCATTGAAAAAAATCAATCTGTATTTTACATGAACAGATCAGGTCCTTCATGATGGGTAATGACCCGCCAGATACGGATGGTATGCACAGCCTAATCCTAATATGACTCTAATCCTAACACTTCATCCTCTGGGTGGTTCCTGGTTTACTTTTCATCAAGCCACCGCCTATTTTTGAAATACAGTTATGCTTGTTAGAATTCACCATAATCGCCTTTCATTAAAACCGAGCCTCATTTTCATTGGTCTGCATTTCCCTTTGTTGTCACCATTTTCCTTGACTTTCATCTAATCATTGTTGTTTCCGAAAAATTTATTTATAATCCGGCCTCTTTCAATGGGGTAGATTTTGATAATTTTCTAGTTAATATTAATACGGAACCTTCATACATCAAAGGAAGATGACAGGTTATTTGAATCATTTTTTGTCTGGATTGGTTTCCTTAATTTGTCTATATTTGTTGCTTTTTTTACTTCAACATGAAATGATGTTAGGAATATTCAAAGCATTTTTTCCTTTCTGGTTGGTTTCCTTCATTTGTATTTATGAGTCACTTTTTTTACTTCAACATGAAATGATTTTAGGAAACTAGTTGTATAATTCTCAAGAGACTTTTATTACAGGATTATGGCGAAGGGGAGAGTAGTTATGATTCAGTAAATTTCGCGATGGACAGCAATAATCCTTACAGTAGGTTATACTTTCTCTCCCACATTTCTTTAATCTACATACATCTTTTAAAGGATTTCATCATCAATAAGTATTTCGTATGAAAGATCGATTTTGAAAAATTCTAACGTGTAATTAGACTGGGCGATGCCAGACCTGAAACCTACGTTTCTTTAATTCGTTCCTTTGATTATATCAGCTGCCATTTTGTGTGTTCATATATTTCCTTGAAAAACTATCTATCACGCGGTCATATTTCTATTTCAAATTTGTTGCTCTTATTTCATGTCCGTGTTTACCTTATGGGGCAGGGATCAAGAAATGGCTTGGACCAGCTAGATGTCGAAAGAACTGAAGCTTCGAACTCATAACTTAAGATCGAGGAGCAATCATATATTACATGACTAATTATAGGCTGGGGTTAAAGCTTAAGAGCTTTTAATCTTTGAAGGCAAGTCATATTGGCTATTGTGAAAATTAAAATCTTTCGTCTCCCTTTTTTCTGTGGGCACTCGCACGTTTTGGCATGCTGAAGTACAGTTGTTAAACATGGTAGGTTCGCATGCGAGTGTGAGCGGTGGTTGAAACTTGGCATCCTAATCTTTTGCAGTGGCAGGATTTTGTAAATGCGGGGGATAAGCGGATTTTGTTGTATATTCAGTGTTATTCCTTCCTGTTGTACAGAGGCGCCATGCATGATGAACACTGTCATTTTGCTTTGACTTGAAAGATCCATAGATGGTGTCTCTCATTGTCTCATGTTCACTCCTTTGTTTTGACTTGAAAAATACATTGATGCAATATAGATGTTGCACTATTGTTGGGGATTATTACTTGACAACTTGAGCTAAACATTTTGTGTGGTTGTAAAGGGGTCACTTGGGTTCGACCTCAACAAATTATCAGGATTAATTTTTCTCGATAATGATATGATGATCTTGTGGAAAGAAAGAATGAAAAATTGTATTCCATCTAACCCTAGAGTTCTCTTATATAGGAGAAAAGCTCTATGGATAAATTACATAAACATGACAATAGAAATAAATAACATAAGGAGAATGACAGAAACAACATAAATATCGTAACACTTCCCCTTAAGCTGGAGCATATATATCTATCATGCTCAGCCTGGAACAACAATGATGAAAAGGACCTCTAGCCAGAGCCGTAGTAAACATGTTTGCAATCTGATCTTCTGACGATACATAAGATGTTGAAATGAGCCCCTTTTGGATCAAATCACGAGTATAGTGACAATCCACCTCAACGTGCTTTGTCCTTTCATGGAAGGTTGGATTATTAGCTATAAATAAAGCTGCATAATTATCACATTTAAGATGCATAGGAAGAGGTACTTCAATCATTAAATCGGTCAAGATAGATTTGACCCACATATTCTCAATACTACCTTAGGCCATTGCCTTATATTCTGATTCTGCACTGGATCGAGCGACAACAGTTTATTTCTTACTCTTTCATGATACTAGTGAGCTACCAACAAACACAATGAAGGCTGAAGTAGATTTCCGATCATTGGGATACCCATCATAATCTGCATCTGCACACCATGTAACTGAGAGAGACGTATTTCTTCTAAACAGAAGACCTGCACCTAGAGATGACTTCAGATATCTTAGGATCATAAAAACTGCATCCATGTGTGCCTTCCTAGGTTGCTCCATGAACTGACTGTCCCTACTCACAGCAAACGATATATCATGCCTAGTAATAGTAACTTACAATAATTTCCCCACTAGCTCTCTGTATCGTCTCTTGTCCACCTCTTCAGATCCGTCATCATAAAACTTCACATTAGGATCCGTCGGGGTAGTAGCTGGTCTACATCATGTCATATCTGTCTCAGATAGAAAATCAGTAACATGCTTCCTTTGTGTCATAACCATATCTTGTTAATTTCGTGCAAATTCCAGTCCAAGGAAGTAACAGAGCATACCCAGGTTTTTGGTAACAAACTGCTGTCCAAGGAAATCCTTAGCTGTTTGAATGCCCTGTTCATCACGTCCAGAGATAACAGTGTCATCAACATAAACCAAGATAGGACTGTCAGGAAAGCTCGAACTCGATGAGTTCAACTCGAGCTCGGCTCGTTAAGGGCTCGCGAGCCGGACTCGAACCCTTAACGAGCCCGAGCCCGAGTTGGGTTTTATGGCTCGTTAGCTTATCGAGTGGAGTCCGAGTTGGGCATTGTTCAACTCGGAAACTCGACTCGATAACTCGTTTTCCCTATTAATAAAAATTTAATAACATATATACCGAAAATTCCACATTGAGTTTGATATAAAATAGAGGTTAACATTTTTCTTGCCCAAAAAGCTACAGAAAAGAGTATACAACATCAAAATTACAAATGTCATTTCCATAATTTAATGTATAAAATGGAACAATGACTCATTAAGAGGTTCATGAGTCTGCTCATTTTGAGGCTCGTGAGCCAGCTCAGAAACTCATGACTCGATATGCAGCTCATGAGCCAGCTCATTTTGAGGCTCGTGAGCCAGCTCAGAAACTCGTGGCTCGATAAGAGGCTCGTGAGTCAACTCGAACTCGACGAGTTCGAGTTCGAGTTGGTGATCCAGGGCTCGATCCTTATCGAGCCCGAGTTCAAGCCTTAGATTTCTTATCGAGTTTGAGTCCGAGTTGAGGCCAACTCGGCTCGTTGAACTCGATAGACACCCCTAAACCAAGATGACCACGATACCTTGTTGGTCTCTCTTTACAAAGAGAGTGTGATCTGCAGTAGATTTGACAAACCCCTTATGTTCAATCAATTCTGAGAGCTTCTGAAACCAGCCCTCGAACTCTGCTTAAGGCCATATATATCCTTATAAAGACGACATACCATACTGGACTCCCCCTCACTAGCAAACCCAAACCCAGGTGGTTGTTGCATGTGGACCTCTTCCTGCAAATCACCATACAAGAAAGCATTCTTGACATCTAACTGGAAAAGTGGCCAATCACGTACCACATCAACGATAATAAGAATCTGCAAGATAGAGGACGCGCCATCGGAGAAAATGTGTCCTGATAGTCCACCCATATGTCTGAGTGAACCCACGAGCAACCAACCTGACCTTTTATCGGTCAACTACACCATCAGCCCGATGCTTCACAGTAAAAACCCATTTGCTGCCAACAACAAACACACCTGGTGGAGGATTGACGACACTGAACATACCTCGCGACCGTACTGCTGCCATCTCCTCCTCCATAGCTAAACGCTACTGACTGCTTGCAGTGCCTCATGATAGGATCATGTATCTCTACAGCTGACAACCCCACAACAAAGTGTTGAAAATCCTTGGATAGACGCTACAAGGAAACCTGAGAACCAAAGTCCACCTCATATTTGGGGTGCATTGTCCGCGCACGTTTCTTCCGCCGAAGTGCAATAGGGATATCCAGATCGTCAACATGAGTAGTAGAGATATTATCTGCACCCTGTACTTCAGTCAGTATATACAAATCACCAGTGCCATTAGAAGAACTCAAATGCTCAATACATACCTCGGGCGTGTTGGATGATGGAGGAGGCACATGAGCATGGGACCGTCGCTGGTAGACCAGAGGAAAGAAAGTAGGAGATGGTGGTGGTGGTGGTAGTGGTGGTGGTGGTTGTGGAGGTGGCAATAGAGTAGAACATGTTAATGACGAAGGAGGATGCATATAGATATCTTCTCCATCCTCTGAAGGAGTAATCCTGTCACCTGTGGGAGAAAAATACATAATGGACTCAAATAAGGTGCCATCTGTTGGATATGTAAGCCCACGGCGAGCCATTATGCAATAAATGTTATTGCGAATATCATTCCCTGATATGAAATGAAGAATAAATAATTTGCATAATAGGTCCCTCTGTACAATTAGGGTTATGTACCATGGCTATCTTAATGATCATACAGCTGTTGATTCAATAATTGAATCATAGAGGCTGGTGCTTGGATGAATATCTAAAGAATTAGATTAAGGACTCATCAAGCACCGTTAAATGATTGTTAAGATGTGATCTCCAGCCTGAGTAGGAGATGGCAATCCTTTCTCACATAGGATGATATCTGACCGACCTCTTGATGCAGGTCCTCTGCATAGGAATAGAGATTCGGAGGTGTCAGATTAGTTAGGTCAAAGAGTTGACTTAACGAGATCAAGATAACCAAAGTCCTATGTTGAATGCTGTCACAGCATAGGCACGCATCCTCTGACCGGAGACAGATGTATTGCTATATGTCTGAGTATGTACATTTGGCAGACCAATAGGTTGATGACCTAACCAAGGTCTATACAGCGACGAACTGGTATGCATATAAGGGCATATGAGTAATACGATCTCTCAAAGGGATCATACAGGTTCACTACTGAATCGGAAGACATGAGCTCACTCATGAGATATTGGGAAGAATCAAATTCCGTGCACGGTCGTCTTGCTTTGGAAGCTTGACTGAATTTGTAGGTTTGATATATACTTTTGAAAAGTATATGATCAAGACCAAGGTATGATATATGCTTTTGGAAAGTATATGATCGATACTAAATCCCAATGATCAAATGAGAAACTTAGTGATCAAACCCTGAAGAAGACAGTGCAAAATTGATCTTGATCTTCGGGTTGACCATGGGTCTTCCAGTATGCAGGATGTACAGGTATTGGGAATACCTGAGGGTGATGTGATCATAAACGATTGTATATCCATGACGCTTCCATTCCGAGGGAGTGATGAAACATGCCTGGATTTTAGTGACTCCTTTCAGTAGAGAAGCAATCCGATCTTAGTCCAAGTATTGGACATTGGTCTGAATGAAATTCAGATGCAATGAGAAGATTAGATTTGCGGTCTTGATTTAATCAAGTATCTATGGGAGGTTCATAAGATCTGGATTTGAGATAAGATCTCAATATCCAAGTCACTATACGTGGAATAATACAATCGCCCTATCCTTTTCTCCAAGTATCTGCGGAGAAAGTACATTATTCTTGAAAGGGTTCAGGAATAATTCATTTGATGAAATGCATATCCAAGCAAGAAGGACTTGATGATTAAATGAGATTTAATTATCAAGCATAATATGAATATGATTCATATTGTGAGAATTATTATCCAAGATAATTAAATGGGATTTAACTATCAAGGATTAGAGAATGTGGATAATACTATCCATAATATTTGTGTATTATAAATATGATTTATAATATACATATGTTAAAGAGAGAGAATTTATGTAAATAACATTTGTTAATTAATAATATGGATTGGATTCACATTAAGTAATTAATTGGAAATGTAATTTACAAATTAGTTTGGGTTGTGAATGTGATTCACATATCTTCGATGGCAGGATTGAAATATTCACAAATTAATTTGGAATTAATTTGGAGGATATTATTGCAATAATAGTTATTGCAATTTATTAAGAGATAATAAGATAAAATAAAAGGAGACAAAATAACCTCCTAAAATTTAGGGTGGTTTGTTGCCTCCCTTTTTTGTTATCACATTATCTCTTGATAAATTTATTTATGTTAAATTAAATTGTGTTGATAATGTTGCAACATATATTTAATTTAAATATAAATAAATGTTGTTGGTTTAAACCAACAACAATCATAGCCATTGATTTTACATGGACCAAGCCTGGCCGTTGGATCCATGTGTCCCATGGATTGAGATCCATTGGATCCTAAACTAATATAAGAGGAGGGCTAGGGTAGCCTTCCAAAGTACATCATTAAGAGTTGTAGAAGACTACTACTCTCTCTCTCTCTCATTCTCGACTAGGCTCTCTCTTAATATCCAAGTGGTCGTCCACTTTGAATATTGAGAAGGAGAGCATCTTGCCTTCGTCTTCGACGCTTGGATCTTCGTCAAAGATTGCGGGAAGGACACGACTCATCATCGTGCCCGCAAGTGCATTCTTTGTGGGTCGGACTTGAGACAGGAGGATCTCTACTTTGGGATCTCACGATCACAACCACGCTTCAAGAGGTATTCCTTATACTTTGTGGTTTGATGAAACGATCCGAGAAGTGTTCTCGTGATCATGTGATTTCATCTTTAGTTTTAAAAATTTTAATTTCCGCTGCATCTAGCGACTAGTGCGACTAGTTGCTCCGATTGCATACGATGCGATCGACACGCTTCCGTGATGCGCTTAAGGATTCTCAATATCCTTCAAGTGGTATCAGAGCCAGATTGAATAAGGTTTTGGATATGATCCGTAGACCTTAGACGATTTGGTTCTTGAAAGGGTTGTGAAATTTTTACTGCATTTCAATTTTCGCACCTCTATCTAATTGAATTTTTCTGTACTGTTTAAAATGTTTAAACACGAAATTTTCAATTGGATTATGTTCCCCATTAAACAAGGAAACCATAGGACTTGTTAAATTTGGACTTCATTTGCTCAAGATATGGCTTTTTGAATATGACTATATTCACTGTTGCGGGAACTGCGGATTTAAACGTGATTAATGAGATAATTACGGCTTTAATCTGCCTTGAAATGCGTGAATTATCACTTGGGTTCTTTAATAAATCAAATAGGCAATCTTTGGAAACTGAGTTTGTAATTTTTGGATTTAAATTGATCGAGATAAGTTAATTTTAGTGATTGGAGATCAATGCTGGAAATTAACTTTTTTTTTTATCTTGAATCTTGTGATAAGTCATTCAATTATCATGATGAAAACTAATTGTTAATTTTCTGGAATAATTAGTGATAAATATTTGTGAAATATTTAAAGAGATAATTATTTCATTGAATGACACTTGCCTAAACCACAATGATGAGATAATAGATCTTGATCATTGGTTCATCAACAAACATTGCTTTCATGAAAAACCATAGTTTATCCTACAATAGTTGTAGGACAACATTTACACGAAAAACCCTCTTGCTTGAATAGGATTGGGGATTTGTCTAGCAAATCTCCTTATAATATAATCAAAAATGTTTTGATGTATATTATATGGTATAATTTCGGTTGAAAAACCGATGATCATCTCAAAGTACATGATGATCTATCTGGTATTATTCTTTCCCAAGGCGGATGTGGTGCCTAGTCGGAGAGCATTGGGGTAGCGGGTTGCAACGTATGTGGTCCGTCCCACTCTCGTCGGTACTGGCCATGACAGCGGGTAGGGACTGTATAATACCGGAGACAGAAAATGTGTATTTTTCTAATTATTGAAATTCGAATAATACGTACTTTGAGTATATACCTACTATTCAAGTAAAAGACATGTTTGTTGATTGATGATTGGATTAATGATTAATTTAATATGATTAAATTAATTATATCCAATAAACACTCTATTATGAATAGATGTGTATTTTCCTTGGAAGAATTAATTATGTGAATATGATTCACGATAATTAATTACAATTTGAATATGAGGTGGAGGATCACATAAGTGACATCCATGATCTCCCGTCAAGGCAAAGGATTCCATCGCCAGTTGTTGTATATAGGAGACGCCTGTCCGAAGTGACAGATCCTGTATATGATTTAATTGGATCGGGTTCTTTGCTTCTCGAAAGAGTAAGGCCGTATACGTAGTGACCACAATATCGGGTCCTCATATTATTGGGGCGATATTGGATTGCGTATAGCGAGTATTAAGCCTGTTGACGGTTGGATCAATTAATGACGGGTTAACATCATCTTAGGGGTGGTGGGCCCGGGTATTAAAGACCGAATTGGGAGATGCAAGTTGGACTTGCAAGGCGGAATGTGTTCCCGCTTCTTTTTATCCGAGTTGTAGGCTCTCATATTATTGGGATGCAACGAAGATAGGAAAGGAGATCCCAGATCTTGCTAGAGATATAATGGTAAGAATATCTCTTACATTGAAAGTGATTAAGGGAATGAACTTTCAGTGTTGACAAGGCAAGACAACTTTGATATGAAAATTCCTAAATCAAAGTAAAACATGTATATATATATAATATATACCCTTATGTAAATTTCTTATTTCAGATAATCCTTCATTAAACCCACTCAATGTTTTACTCAATAATAACCAGTAAAATATCTTGGACTGGACTCATAATCCAGATATTGTACTTGCAATTGGACACATAATGTATGTGGTTGCAATGTGCAAATTTCCTCAACATAATGAGGAATGACAATTATGTAAGACAATAAGACATCGCCGTAGGTTTTGTATGTCTCTATAGTCTTGATCTTTCATCGAGTGTACTTTATAAGTGACATGTCGATGGTGATCGTAATTGTCGAATAATCCTTATAAAATAAAAGAAGATATTTTGGCATACATATGTGCTCTAGACAATTAATCATGAATGACATGGTTCTCTGCATTATGCAGAATGGTAGCTCGAAAGAGATGATGTATTCAAAATGTTTGAATACCTACCTGAACCTAAGTCTCCAAGAGTCAAGATGAATGTAGATATGATGAGTGTCATCATTCTACCATCTATACTCAAGTCATTCATGAAGCTTCATGATATTCATATTATATGAATTTAATGAAGCATGTATAAATGTTGAAATGCTCTTACATTGAATTCTTTTGAATTTAACATAAGAGATCCTTAGTCTTAAGCAATGGTTGTTTATAGATTAAGAGAGCACAGTGGAAGCATGGGTTGGACCCATGTGAGAAAAAAAATCAAAGAGTTGATTGTCCTTCTGTGACTTCCATATGACATCCAAAGAGTTGGATGAATGCCAATACTGCAATAAGTTGATGTGTTGATAGTATGACTATCAAGTCTGTCTAAAATCCTTAGTGAAGGACTCAGATAAAGCATCAGAATAATCTACATATAATCATTGACTCTGACTTTCTTATTTCATAAGATAAAGTCTGACAATTGTATCCCAATCTTCTAATGACATTTGCAATTGGTTGCATATATATTAGAAGATTAGAAATTTGATCTTAAGGTTTAGTAGTCATCTACATTGATATTGATGTAATTGTTGCAGCAATCTCTGTTGGATAGATGGACTTCATATTCTCAGTGGGAGAGCCCTTAGTCTTAGAGAATGTCTCTATGACCTAGATATTAGAATACCCTCATTGTTTATTTCTAAATGTTGGAAATAAACATGAATTCTGAGATAGAACTATCATAAAGAGTTATGATGGATATATTTCAGATAGTAACCTAACATCTAGTGGACTCTATAAAATTAGAAAATTAATGAATGGTTCATTAAGATTTCTAATACTGAAAATCAAACCTTATAAGATCAATAGGAGGATGAAGATCATTTGACAATGATCTGACATCAAATTTTGGACATTTGTCTACTGATGAGATCAATAGACTAGTAAGAGATGAAACATTAGAATGTCTAAAAAAAATTTCAAATCTTACATACTTGTGAATATTGTATTCAAAGTAAAATGTCCAATACACCCTTCTCAGATAATGGTGTTAGATGTCGAGGTATTCAAGATCTCATACATATTGATGTATCTAGATCATCTATATCATAGTAAACATTATGGATATGTGATATCTATTGATGATTATGTATGATATGAGATTTCTTCTCTTCACCTGAGAAACCTTTAAAATGTTCAAAGATTTCACAATTTTGGTTTAGAACCAAAATTTGAAGAAAGATGTAATGAATTTGATATAACCAAGGTAGCAAGTACCTAATAGATGAATTCAAAGAATGCCTTATGGAGATATGAATACCATTTCTATCTCAATCCTCATAACATACCTAAACTCAATGGAGTTGTAGGGAGATACAATTGGATCACGTGTGACATGATTTGATCAATGATGAATTTTAGCATAATTATCCCTTAGTTTCCAGGTATATATGTGTAGTAGAGACTACAATATATATCCTTAATAAGGTTCCATGCATGTAAGCTGGAATCTAGCACTTGAGAGTGCTACTTCATTAGGAAAATAAAGGATGGTATTGGATATCTACTTTATGACCTTGAGATTCTTAAAAGATCTCATCTCTGAGAATGTGATTCTTGGAGGATGACTCTACTGAGAATCAATACAAAAATGAAGTGTAGGAACTCATTTATTCTTGAGAAGATAATGAGGCTCCTAAAAATCGGAAACTCAAAGGATAATTAAAGATGAAGCACTAATACCTCTTCAAATGAGTTTGAGTATGTATTCCATGTGTCGATTAAGTCTGACAATGATCGGAGTTCATGTGATGAAGCTCCTAAGGATCATGACATGGAAAGATGGATATTAGCAATAAAGTCTAAAGTAGACTTCATATACAAAGTGTTGTATATGGACCCTCGAGGATCCACCTATAAGGGTTAGACCCGTTAAGGTTTAAATGGATCTTCAATAAAAGAGGGAACCTGATGAGAAGGTAGAGACCTTCAAAGCTCGGTTCGTAGCCATAAGTTACACACTGTAAGAAAAGACATTGCTTGCAACGGGACTTGCTCTTCGGTAATCGTGCTTAAACTCATCAGAATATTGCTAACCCTAGCTACACAACTTGACTGTTGCATCTTCAAGATGTAATTCAAGATTGCATTCCTCTAAAGAATACCTCTCTGGGGATATTCACATGAAGTAGCCTCAGGGCTTCATGATTTTGGAAAGTAAGGTGTGAAACTAAAGAAATCCATCTGTGGACTCAAATAAGCTTCTTGTTGTTGGAACACAAGATTTGATGAAATTATAAATGTTATGATTTCAAATAGAATCTTAAAGAACCATGTGAAGCTTAGTGGGAGTGCCATTGTGTTCATCGTGCTAAATGTAGATAATATCCTAATCATTTGGAATGGTATAAGGATGATAATAAGTGTTTCATAGACTGTCTATTCCATACCTTGAGATATGATCTCAAGAATACCTCTTAGATCTTAATTCTGAAATTGTTCAGAAGCAAAGAATAGAGGGTATTGGGACTGCCACATTTGTAGTATACCTTGGACATATTCCATTCTTGGAAATTCCAAGAAAGGCTTCATTCCCTTGAGATTTGGTACTGACCTATCTAAAGGGATAGCACCTCAAAGAGTTGAGGAAGTGAATGCTAGAACTGCTTGCACTTGTGCATCAGTTACGAGAAGCTAAGTGTATGCTAGATGTGTACAAAAGCCAGATATCTGCCATGCAGTGGGAGTAGTAAAGTGTTGGAGAGAGAAAACACTTGATTGCAGTAATAACAAAATCTTCATAAATGACAAGTTTTTTGAGATGGTGATCTCAAAAGTCATATCTTCAAAAGCTTAGGTCTTTATAGATAGAGATCTAAAAAGTCTTAACTGTGGATACCTTGAGAGATAGTGATCTCTCGAAAAAAGGTATTCTGATAAGGATTATGGAAATACTGGTTATTGAGCAATAGTGTCAAGGACACTATAACTGCTTTGACTAGATTGAGTATTGGTTGCATTAGATGCAACATTCGCATTGGATGCGAGCACTGTTACCTAGGGATATGCAAGTGCCGTAAAAGGACTTGGCATAGTCTTTTTGGAACAGAGTGAATGATCAGCTTACCTAGCTATTTTTTCTAAATAGCATATGATTGTCACATGAGTGTGGATTAAATGATTAGCCCGTTAATGGCTCTTTGGGCTAGTGGGAGATTGTTGGATATGTAAGCCCACGGCGAGCCATTATGCAATAAATGTTATTGCGATTATCATTCCCTGATCTGAAATGAAGAATAAATAATTTGCATAATAGGTCCCTCTGTACAATTAGGGTTATGTACCATGGCTATCTAAATGATCATACAGCTGTTGATTCAATAATTGAATCATAGAGACTGGTGCTTGGATGAATATCTAAAGAGTTAGATTGAGGACTCATCAAGCACCGTTAAATGATTGTTAAGATGTGATCTCCAGCCTAAGTAGGAGATGGCAATCCTTTCTCACATAGGATGATATCTGACCGACCTCTTGATCCAGGTCCTCTGCATAGGAATAGAGATTCGGAGGTGTCAGATTAGTTAGGTCAAAGAGTTGACTTAACGAGATCGAGATAACCAAAGTCCTATGTTGAATGCTGTCACAGCATAGGCACGCATCCTCTGACCGGAGACAGATGTATTGCTATATGTCTGAGTATGTACATTTGGCAGACCAATAGGTTGATGACCTAACCAAGGTCTATACACCGACGAGCTGGTGTGCATATAAGGGCATATGAGTAATACGATCTCTCAAAGGGATCATACAGGTTCACTACTGAACCGAAAGACATGAGCTCACTCATGAGATATTGGGAAGAATCAAATTCCGTGCACGGTCATCTTGCTTTGGAAGCTTGACTGAATTTGTAGGTTTGATATATACTTTTGAAAAGTATATGATCAAGACCAAGGTATGATATATACTTTTGGAAAGTATATGATCGATACCAAATCCCAATGATCAAATGAGAAACTTAGTGATCAAACCCTGAAGAAGACAGTGCAAAATTGATCTTGATCTTCGAGTTGACCATGGGTCTTCCAGTATGCAGGATGTACAGGTATTGGGAATACCTGAGGGTGATGTGATCATAAACGATTGTATATCCGTGACGCTTCCATTCCGAGGGAGTGATGAAACAGGTCTGGATTTTAGTGACTCCTTTCAGTAGAGAAGCAATTCGATCTTAGTCCAAGTGTTGGACATTGGTCTGAATGAGATTCAGATGCAATGAGAAGATTAGATTTGCGGTCTTGATTTAATCAAGCATCTATGGGAGGTTCATAAGATCTGTATTTGAGATAAGATCTCAATATCCAAGTCATTGTACGTGGAATAATACAATCTCCCTGTCCTTATCTCCAAGTATCTGCGGAGAAAGTACATTATTCTGGAAAGGGTTCAGGAATAATTCATTTGATAAAATGCATATCCAAGCAAGAAGAACTTGATGATTAAATGAGATTTAATTATCAAGCATAATATGAATATGATTCATATTATGAGAATTATTATCCAAGATAATTAAATGGGATTTAACTATCAAGGATTAGAGAATGTGGATAATACTATCCATAATATTTGTGTATTATAAATATAATTTATAATATACATATATTAAAGAGAGAGAATTTATTTAAATAACATTTGTTAATTAATAATGTGGATTGGATTCACATTAAGTAATTAATTGGAAATGTAATTTACAAATTAGTTTGGGTTGTGAATGTGATTCACATATCTTCGATGGCAGGATTGAAATATTCACAAATTAATTTGGAATTAATTTGGAGGATATTATTGCAATAATAGTTATTGCAATTTATTAAGAGATAATAAGATAAAATAAAAGGAGACAAAATAACCTCCTAAATTTAGGGTGGTTTATTGCCTCCCTTTTTTGTTATCACATTATCTCTTGATAAATTTATTTATGTTAAATTAATTTGTGTTGATAATGTTGCAACATATATTTAATTTAAATATAAATAAATGTTGTTGGTTTTAACCAACAACAATCATAGCCATTGATTTTACATGGACCAAGCCTGGCCGTTGGATCCATGTGTCCCATGGATTGAGATCCATTGGATCCTAAACTAATATAAGAGGAGGGCTAGGGTAGCCTTCCAAAGTACATCATTAAGAGTTGTAGAAGACTACTACTCTCTCTCTCTCTCATTCTCGACTAGGCTCTCTCTTAATATCCAAGTGGTCGTCCACTTTGCATATTGAGAAGGAGAGCATCTTGCCTTCGTCTTCGACGCTTGGATATTCGTCAAAGATTGCGGGAAGGACACGACTCATCATCGTGCCCGCAAGTGCGTTCTTTGTGGGTCGGACTTGAGACAGGAGGATCTCTACTTTGGGATCTCACGATCACAACCACGCTTCAAGAGGTATTCCTTATACTTTGTGGTTTGATGAAACGATCCGAGAAGTGTTCTCATGATCATGTGGTTTCATCTTTAGTTTTAAAAATTTTAATTTCCGCTGCATCTAGCGACTACTGCGACTAGTTGCTCCGATTGCATACGATGCGATCGACACGCTTTCGTGATGCGCTTAAGGATTCCCAATATCCTTCACCATCAACACTGACATAGTACCTTCGTCAAACATGGTCAAAACAACGATATCCTTTTTGGGTTTTGGAACACGCAACAAACACACATTTGACAGCTTTGGGAGAGATCTTCTAAAGACCAGGAGAGAATCGATGAACAAACACAACCGAACCAAAGATACGAGGCGTAAGCGAGAAAAGATCCATCTCGAGAAACACTGTCAAGAACGGGATCTTCTACCCTAACACCGAAGAAGGCATACGATTTACCAGATAACAAGCAACGAGAACCGCATCTCCCCAATATGAATGAGGAGCACGACTTTGAATCAAGAGAGTTCTGGTAACACTCAAATGATGACGGTGTTTCCTTTCAGCCACTCCATTCTGTTGGGAGGTATATGTGATGAACCTCAGTTTCATCATCTTTATTTTCTATAATTAACACCCTTGCTTAAAGTTTTGTCAATAAAACCCAGTTAATGTCCTGTGATTAACAGAGTCCTAAATAAATTAAAAATCACAAAAAATGACAAAACAAAAATTCGTGGTATTTTTAGACTTAAAAATATCCTCAAAAATATTTCGGGCCTTTAGTTGATCTCATCTCCCGTTTTGGCCAACATGAAACTTGTAGATCTCATCAAGATCTACAACTTTCATGTTTTGAGTTTTCTCAAATTCGGCCATCTTGATCTTCATTTTTTAACTGGAAGATTGAATAAATCTGATTGGGCCACGTGGCCCATTCTGGGGGCGCCACATGGCCCGCCCTCCTTGTTCCACCCGCTCGCATCCTCAGCCGTTGGATTCTCCTCTGATCCAACGGCTCAGTCATCTCCACTCACGCCTCTTACCTCAGCCATTCGATCAGATCCTCACCTAATCCGCACCGCATTTTCGCGCCTCACGCAGAGCACGCCACGTGTCGCCTTTTGAGCCATTCGATCGTGCACATGAGGTTTTGATCTCCACCGTCTACATTCGCTTAAATCTTATCCTTCAGATCAAGCCTTAGACTTCATCACGACCGTCCGCCAGCGCTTACTCCACAGCGCGACACGTGGCCGAATCTTGGGCCTCTGATCTTGCCGCTTTAGATCTGATCTTATCCGCTCGTTCGCGCCCAAAGACCCGCCGTTGGATCCCCAGATCCAACGGTTGATCTCCATCGTCTACCTCCGGATGCCTCTCTCTCACACGTTCTCCACTCCGCGCACACCTCTCCCCCTTCCCATTTCTCCTGCCATCTCCGACGACTTCGCCTATCGCCAACCACCTCTCGGTCTCCCCCACTCTTCCCTCTATCTCGTGCATCACCCCACAAACCTCGATGACCTCCCAGTAGCCCCCTATAGCCCTCTAAACCCACGTTGACCACCACCACTTCCGCCATCATCGCCCTTCAAATACCCCGCCCTTCCCACCGTTCACCGGTGTCCACCTGTACGTGGGAAACCTCCCAGCGAGTCCCCGCCCCCCGGTGACAGCGAGGGGGCGGCTAGGAGCGCGAAGACGAAGGTATGCCCCGGTGATGACCCCTGGCCATGGTAGGCCAGGCCTGCGGAGCCCCGTCTCCGCCAAGCTGCTCCCCGTAGCCGGGGGAGTTCAGCGATGACCCCGAGGTCCTCCGATGACCTTGAGCACAGGCCTCGCTCCGCCCAATCGCCGGTAAGTCATCTCTTTCTCTCTTTGCATTTTCTTCGTCTTTTAATTAATTAATTAAGCTTCGTGAGTCAATTTCGCCTTCCATGGACCATCCCGTTAGCTCCGTTGCACCTCCCCCTTTCTCGCGTAACCCTCCGCTCGCCTCCTTCTCGTCTTCCATACCTCATCGCCTTCGACCCACCTCCTCCGCCATCCACGGCGGAGGAGCTCCAAGCTTCCAACTTCCCCGCTCACTAAGCTCCCATCTCATCCATCAACACAATCTACACACTTCGGCTATGCGACTCTAACACTGTAGGTATTCGAGAGCTTCAATGATTGGGACCCTTGCCGGAGCTGTTTGACCGAGCTTTGCAGCCATCGCCTGAGCTCCGAAGCATAGTTTTAGAGGGTCCTGGATCCTTCCCGAGCTTCCAGCTTCATCGACGTCACTCCAAGGAGCGTCAGGGAGGTCACGTGCAGCCGAAGACGAGAGGCGGAGTTGGAGCTCCTTCGCCGGAGCTCCAAACTCGCCGCCAGCCGCAGACGAAGGATGAAGGATAGGGACCGTTGGATGGTCCTCCTTCAGCGACCATCCAACGGCACAGATGAGGTCGCGTCATCTTCTCCAGCAACCATTGGATCGTCTCGATCCAATGGCCTTCGTGCAGCCACGTCGTCAAGCCAGGAGCTCACCGCAGCCATCCGATCATCACAATCGGATGCCCCATCTTCAGACACGTGGCGTCATCATAGCAGCACCGAGCCTCAGCATCCGAGCCTTTAGGCTGGGATGCTCCCGAGCCTGCAGCGAGCCCAAGCCTGGGTCCGAACCAAGCCGAAGCAGCCGTGCCTCTGCCGAGCCTCCTTCCGAGCTTAGATAGCACGTGCATCGCACGTGCTACTTTGGGACATTTGCAGAGATGCCCACGGATTTCTTCAAATTTGCAAAAAGGTCCCCGCGCGTTTGGTAAAATTACAGGGAAGGACTCGCGCCTTATTTTTATTACGTTTTAGTCCCTCTCAGGGACCTTTTTGTAGTTATCCTTTCATGTTTTATTTCAGTTATGCCCTTAGCTTCTTTGTTGCATATCTTGAGCCTCGTAGCTCCGATTAGGTTGATTTCAGTTTCATTTTAACGCTTGTTTGACGTACTTCTTAATGGCATATTTGTTCACTTGAAATTGGCACTGTGATCTAAATGTATTTTTAATTAACTCTAGTGTTTTTTTATGCCTCTCTGATTAACCTTGCACTTTATGTCAAATGAGTGGTTGCTTCATTTAAATCTGAAATCAACTTTGGTTTAGTTGGCTCATCCTTTTAACTTAGGGCACATTTTCATTGCATCGCATGGCATTTTTTGGCATTTATTTGCATGATAAAAATGGATAAAAAATGCATGTTTATTTTAATGCATTGTCTTGTTGTGTCTCCTTGCAAAATTTGACCTATATGCCTTTAATTCAACATTTAATTAAATAAACTTAAATCTGATTAATACGAGAGAGGCTCGTGTCCTTGAGTTCGACCTTGGTTTCTTGCCAAGTAAAATAAAAATAATGACCATCGCATTCTTATTTGACATGTAACAATGAGATGGTCTCTTTGATGACCAAAATCGGCCCGGCTGCTACGACAATTCCAAGTGCTAATTTAGAATTATTAAAGGGCTGATTTTGCGATTCATCAAATGGCGCCGTTACCGGGGACACGGCTCATTTCTTTTATTATTTGGAATTTTGTTTATTTAATTTCATGTTTCTTTTATAGGTTACTTTTTGTTCATTTATTTAGCATTATAAAATTTTCTTTTGTCGATTGATCTCTAATCAATGTTTCTGTGGCAGGGCCCTTGATGATTCAAGGAGGCGAGGAGTAAGATGCGACCCGCTGCGAGGAGCCGCTGAAGCACACTTGGAGTACGTCGAGAAGAAAGAAAAAAAATGTGTCTTGCATTTTTTTCCATGTAATAATTCGTCGTTTACAGCGGTCTTCGATCGAAGATTCACGGTTGTAATCGAACGATTGTGGTTGTGTGGGGATCGTCCCCACTTGAGTGTTGACCTAGGACTAGGCACGCGGCTCTCCGAGCTCATTTTTCATATTTTTACGTGCTTGATCGTAGGTAGGACACACTAAATTCTATACGCACATAATCTCGCATCACTTAGCTAAAATTAATGAAAATCAATCACCGCTAATAGATGCATGATTAGGTGCGGATTTTTTTCGACTTGCATACATGTTGGATTTGGTTTTCAAAACAACCCCAGTTTTTCACGCATTTTTGTTAAATCACTGCATGATTTCTCGCTTAGCCTAGATCGCGGTTTTATCGAATACATGTTTTTCTCGGTTTCGTTTTCCTACCTTGATCACCTAGGTTAAATGGAAAAAGGGAATGAACGGTAGACGATGACTTCTTGATTTTGTGCTAACCATAATTAGTGAAAACCTAAAATAAAATTGGGACTGTTAAGTGCAAGTCAACCAAAAATGGAGTAAAATTCGATTTTGGGAGAGCAATACCCTCACTTACGCAATGATTTTTACTTCACATCTTTTCTTTGCGTAAAAATCTAACGTTTTATCACCAATAAAACCGACAAGATAATAAACCAACCTTGGTTGGTTTCATGTGTGAGTTGGTGAAACTAAGGGTTTGCTTTCTTGATTGAGCCATGTTTGTTGCGACACACACCCCAACACCGTAGTCTCTCCATTTCATCTCCAAAGATTCATTCGCTCAGTTGTAAATCCATCCTTCTTTTTCGTTCACCTTGGGTCTCTCCCAACATCAAATTCCATCTTTATACTTAGGCTAATCTCAGCCTAAGTATAGGGGGGGACCCGAGTCCCTGTGATTTTCTCTACTCATCTTTCCCGACCTTTATACTTAGGTTATTTCTAACCTAAGTATAGGGGGAACCCCTCTTAGCTCACGTATATTTCTCTGTACTTAAATGGACCTATGGACTTGTATCTAGTGCTATGAGGACATAGCAAAGTTTAAGGATAGGGGGGTATACCATATACACAATTTACTTACTTTAGCTAATATCTGAAAAATTTGAAAAAATTTAAAACTTTTTGGCTAAAGTAAAATTCTTAGGACTAAGAGAGCTCAAATGATTTCACGGCTTTTTCATACTATGTTACACTATTTTCGATAAAAATATTTTTTTGAGAATGATTTGAAAAATGAGATTTTCTTGTTTTGAAAAATCTTTTTGAAAATATTTTGAAAATCTTTCATTTGTGTGACATGGTTTTGAAAATCTTTTATCAAGGAAAGTTGAGTCTAACCTGTGTTTTAACTTTAAGACAAAAATCCATAAAAATGTGCAAAATTCAAAAAAAATGTTTTTGAATGAAGGAGTTGGATTAAACCTCTACTCTTACACTTTCACCCAGGATCTAAAATATTCAAGGAAGCTTGATTTTTGAGGTCTTTGAGATTTGCGGTTAACCAGCCTTAGCCATCAGGGTCTTAGACTTCATCATCCACATTCCCCTAGGTCTCTAGATTTGCATGCTATATTCCATGCTTAGTCTCAGACATAAAGAATATGATCAGCACATCACATGCACGACTGCGGATTTTGATTGAGATGAGTTGACTTTTCACCTGAGGGATTGGGATGAGGGATTCGAGTCTGGATTTGATCTAATGATGCTCGAGGATGGGATAAAATCTTTGAAGGCTTCAGGAAACCTGAGTGTCAGCAAAATAGCCAGTATGAGAACTTGGTTCTTATACTAATCTCTTGATATTTACCTAAGTGCCTGGGTGTGATATAAATAAAAAAAATTGTTGATCAGTGTACGCCAACTCTTGGTAAAAGCAGTGGAGCTAGCCAAAAATACTACAAAGCAATGAAATCTCAAAGAAAAGCTCTCATTCCACAAAGTTACATATCAAAGAGCTTCCACCAAAGGCGAGCGCTCCCAAACTTTTCAAAGTGTCCACTTGGACCACCGCTATTAGGACCAGGAGTCGGGCTTGCACCAAAAAAGGGCTCTGCATCGTAAATTCTACAGGTCTGGGTGTCGAAGGTACGATAGGTACTCAAAAGAGACACACCCCGGTGTACTCTCAGGAAAACAAGTGCAGACGGCTCCAACTTCTCTTGACGGACGCACTGATCAACACCAAAAAAATGTGTTGCGTAAAAAGGCACTAGAGAGAATCCTTGTTCCAATGAGAGGGAGAGAAGAATTGACACAATCCCATGCCCTCCATTTCTGGCCTGCCATCTACATTTTCTAAGTCTGACAACTAAAGAGACGGTGGACTGAATGCAAGATTTGATTTATTCCCTAGTGCTGAGGATTGGGTCCTTAGGAGATTTTCTCGGACCAAGATTTTGGGTGACGAATTGACTCTACTCTCAGAATTGCAGTCAACACTAAACTTCATATCCTTTAGCTTATATGTACATCAGAGAGAGTCTAGAGAAGTAGAGGAATTGGAAGCCTCTTGATTAAGGCTGGGTTGAACTCTAGAATTTTGGATCTCTAAAGTCGAGTCGAATTGATCAGATTGGATCATGTATTCACATGCACAAGGGGGTTAATCCAACTTAGTCATTCTTTTTTATGCTCGAGGACGAGCATAGTTTAAGTATAGGGGGGTGATGAACCTCAGTTTCATCATCTTTATTTTCTATAATTAACCCCCTTGCTTAAAGTTTTGTCAATAAAACCCAGTTAATGTCCTGTAATTAACAGAGTCCTAAATAAATTAAAAATCACAAAAAATGACAAAACAAAAATTCGTGGTATTTTTAGACTTAAAAATACCCTAAAAAATATTCCGGGCCTTCAGTTGATCTCATCTCCAGTTTTGGTCAACATGAAACTTGTAGATCTCATCAAGATCTACAACTTTCATGTTTTGAGTTTTCTCAAATTCGGCCATCTTGATCTTCATTTTTTAACTGGAAGATTGAATAAATCTGATTGGGCCACGTGGCCCATTCTGGGGGCGCCACGTGGCCCGCCCTCCTTGTTCCAGCCGCTCGCATCCTCAGCCGTTGGATTCTCCTCTGATCCAACGGCTCAGTCATCTCCACTCACGCCTCTTACCTCGGCCATTCGATCAGATCCTCACCTAATCCGCACCGCATTTTCGGGCCTCACGCAGAGCACGCCACGTGTCGCCTTTTGAGCCATTCGATCGCTCACATGAGGTTTTGATCTCCACCGTCTACAATCGCTTAAATCTTATCCTTCAGATCAAGCCTTAGACTTCATCACGACCGTCCGCCAGCGCTTACTCCGCAGCGCGACACGTGGCCGAATCTTGGGCCTCCGATCTTGCCGCTTTAGATCTGATCTTATCCGCTCGTTCGCGCCCAAAGACCCGCCGTTGGATCCCCAGATCCAACGGTTGATCTCCATCGTCTACCTCCGGATGCCTCTCTCTCACACGTTCTCCACTCCACGCACACCTCTCCCCCTTCCCATTTCTCCTGCCATCTCCGACGACTTCGCCCATCGCCAACCACCTCTCGGTCTCCCCCACTCTTCCCTCTATCTCGTGCATCACCCCACAAACCTCGATGACCTACCAGTAGCCCCCTATAGCCCTCTAAACCCACGTCGACCACCACCACTTCCGCCATCATCGCCCTTCAAATACCCCGCCCCTCCCACCGTTCACCGGTGTCCACCTGTACGTGGGAAACCTCCCAGCGAGTCCCCGCCCCCCGGTGACAGCGAGGGGGCGGCTAGGAGCGCGAAGACGAAGGTACGCCCCAGTGACGACCCCTGGCCATGGTAGGCCAGGCCTGCGGAGCCCCGTCTCCGCCAAGCTGCTCCCCGTAGCCGGGGGAGTTCAACAATGACCCCGAGGTCCTCCGATGACCTCGAGCACAGGCCTCGCTCCGCCCAATCGTCGGTAAGTCATCTCTTTCTCTCTTTGCATTTTCTTCGTCTTTTAATTAATTAATTAAGCTTCGTGAGTCAATTTCGCCTTCCATGGACCATCCCGTTAGCTCCTTTACACCTCCCCCTTTCTCGCGTAACCCTCCGCTCGCCTCCTTCTCGTCTTCCATACCTCATCGCCTTCGACCCACCTCCACCGCCATCCACGGCGGAGGAGCTCCGAGCTTCCAACTTCCCCGCTCACTAAGCTCCCATCTCATCCATCCACACAATCTACACGCTTTGGCTATGCGACTCTAACACTGCAGGTCTTTGAGAGCTTCAATGATCGGGACCCTTGCCGGAGCTGTTTGACCGAGCTTTGCAGCCATCGCCTGAGCTCCGAAGCATAGTTTCAGAGGGTCCTGGATCCTCCCCGAGCTTCCAGCTTCATCGACGTCACTCCAAGGAGCGTCGGGGAGGTCACGTGCAGCCGAAGACGAGAGGCGGAGTTGGAGCTCCTTCGCCGGAGCTCCAAACTCGCCGCCAGCCGCAGACGAAGGAGGAAGGACAGGGACCGTTGGATGGTCCTCCTTCAGCGACCATCCAACGGCCCAGATGAGGTCGCGTCATCTTCTCCAGCAACCATTGGATCGTCTCGATCCAATGGCCTTCGTGCAGCCACGTCGTCAAGCCAGGAGCTCACCGCAGCCATCCGATCATCACAATCGGATGGTCCATCTTCAGACACGTGGCGTCATCATAGCAGCACCGAGCCTCAGCATCCGAGCCTTTAGGCTGGGATGCTCCCGAGCCTGCAGCGAGCCCAAGCCTGGGTCCGAACCAAGCCGAAGCAGCCGCGCCTCTGCGGAGCATCCTTCCGAGCCTAGATAGCACGTGCATCGCACATGCTACTCTGGGACATTTGCATAGATGCCCACAGATTTCTTCAAATTTGCAAAAAGGTCCCCGCGCGTTTGGTAAAATTATAGGGAAGGACTCACGCCTTATTTTTATTACATTTTAGTCCCTCTCAGGGACCTTTTTGTAGTTATCCTTTCATGTTTTATTTCAGTTATGCCCTTATCTTCTTTGTTGTGTATCTTGAGCCTCGTAGCTCCGATTAGGTTGATTTCAGTTTCATTTTAACGCTTGTTTAACGTACTTCTCAATGGCATATTTGTTCACTTGAAATTGACACTGTGATCTAAATGTATTTTTAATTAACTCTAGTGTTTTTTATGCCTCTCTGATTAACCTTGCACTTTATGTCAAATGAGTGGTTGCTTCATTTAAATCTGAAATCAACTTTGGTTTAGTTGGCTCATCCTTTTAACTTAGGGCACATTTTCATTGCATTGCATGGCATTTTATGGCATTTATTTGCATGATAAAAATGGATAAAAAATGCATGTTTATTTTAATGCATTGTCTTGTTGTGTCTCCTTGCAAAATTTGACCTATATGCCTTTAATTCAACATTTAATTAAATAAACTTAAATCTGATTAATACGAGAGAGGCTCGTGTCCCTGAGTTCGACCTTGGTTTCTTGCCAAGTTAAATAAAAATAATGACCATCACATTCTTATTTGACATGTATCAATGAGATGGTCTCTTTGATGACCAAAATCGGCCCGACTGCTACGACGATTCCAAGTGCTAATTTAGAATTATTAAAGGGCAGATTTTGCTATTCATCAATATGCACAAGATATCTGATGCACAATACCATGGGACTTAAGAAATTGAGAGAGTTGAGTACTGCAAAACTCTAGATCATTATCAGAACGTACGCACTTGACTCTGGCAGGAAAATGTTCTTTATTTCATCAATAAAAGATCGAATAACATGACCAACATCAGACTTGTTCTTAAGAAGGAAAATCCAAGACAATCTAGAAAACTCATCAACAAAAATAAGATAAAATATGTATCATTGAAGATCTAGGACACGATTAGGACCCCAAATATCAAAATGGAGCAACTCAAACAGACCATGACTACTTGGACCCTGACGACTCTGGAAAGAAGGACGATGATGTTTCCCAAGCTGGTATGCCTCGCATTGAAAAGTGGAACGAGGAGAAATCTGTGGAAGAACGTGAACCAGTTTTTGCAGAGGAAGATGACCAAACCGGAGATGTCGTGTGTAGGGAGAAACAGATCAACACGAAGAGAAGAGACACCAACATAAGGGAATTGCATCAGTTTGTAGAGACCCCCTTGCTCACGGCCAGATCCAATCACCCTTCCTGTGAGAATGCCCTGAAACACAGGAGCAAATGGATCAAATATAGCACAACAATGTAAATCTTTAATGATTTGACTAACTGAAAGTAACTTCATTGGAATTTTAGGAGCATAAAGGACACTCTGAAGCTGCATCGCAGGAGTCAACTACACCTCCCCCTGACCAATAATGGGAGAGTGTGTCCCATCAACTATTACAATCGATCGTCCTATCTGAGACGAATGAAAAATCATGGGATTTTATCACTTGTGCCCCTCCGAGATATCGCAATATCAGTTATGCCCCTATCTTTTTGGTAATATCAGTTGTGCCCCTCAAAACTTGCTATTTTATCACTTGTGCCCCTCGGGTTAGTGACCGTCCATCTACAGTGCAAACGGACGTTAACTTCGAGGACATAAGCGGAATTATCATTAAAAAATGGTTCAGTGGTCATTTGACACCATTTTCCTCATTATCTTCTTCTTCCTCCTCTTCCCCCATCCTCTTCCTCCTCCTCCAACCTCCTACTCCTCCCTCTCCGCCCCCGCCCCTGCCCCACGCCGCCCAGCTCTGCCCCGAGCTTCACGCACCTCCTCCCAACCCGCCGCCTCCGCCCCTGCCCCGTGCCGCCCAACCCCGCACCCTCTCCCCTCCCCGATGCCGCACCTCCTCCCCCCGCACCTCGACCCCAGGAACTTGAGCTCCACCACACCTCGACCCCCGACACCAATGGCGTCCTTCACAACCCTCCTCCCCTCCACCTCTCCCCTCCACACCCTCTATCGCTCCACCAGACCCACAACCCGCACCCTCGCCCTCCCCCATCTTCCTCCCCGACTTCAGCCAGGAGCTCCGGTGCTTCCAGACTGTAACGTGCTACCAGGCTGTCGTCAACAACCTCGACGACGCCCACGAGCAGATCGACACCGCCATCTCCACCGCCCTCAAGGAGAGCAAACCCGTGTACATCAGCGTCAGCTGCAACCTCCCCGCCATCCCCCATCCCACTTTCAGCCGCGAGCCCGTCCCCTTCTCCCTTGCTCCAAGGTACACAAAAACAAAGAACAGAGAGAGAACTCGATCCAGTTGTTGTTCTTGCTTAGATCTCATGTGGCCAATTCTTATTTTTTTGTGGGTTTCTTTTATTTGTTCAGGCTGAGCAACCAGATAGGTCTGGAGGCGGCCGTGGAGGCCACGGTGGCGTTCTTGAACAAGGCCGTGAAGCCTGTGCTGGTGGGTGGTCCCAAGATCCGCGTGGCTAAGTCCGGTGAGGCCTTTGTGGACCTCACCGAGGCTTCCGGGTACCCCGTAACGGTGATGCCATCGGCCAAGGGGCTTGTTCCGGAGCATCTCGAGAGGTTCATCTGCAGATGCACACTTGTTTGCCGGGCCGATTTTTAACGACTACAGCTCCATCCGCTGTGTGTCACGAACCCACCTACCGCCCCGTGTCCGAGTATCTCCGTCTGCGGCGCGAACGACATTTGATCCGTAAGGAAGGTGCGAATAAGAGAGAGAAATTATGAAGAGAGGAAGAAGAACAAATGGAGGAGGAAGAAGATGAAGAAGATGTGTGGACAATAATACCCTCTTAACTGCATTAAGGTTTGAAAAAACCATGGTTAAGTCAACTCATTGACGGTCAATCTGACGGTAGGGCACAAGTGATGACGGAGCAAGTTTTGAGGGGCGAAACTGATATTACCAAAAAGATAGGGGCATAACTGATATTGCGATATCTCGGAAGGGCACAAGTGATAAAATCCCAAAAATCATTCAACTGACTTCTGTCACCGCAGAGATGGTGAGATGCTCCTGAATCCATGATCCACTCTGATAAATCTGCCCTGTAACAACTAGTAAGAGTGTATGTTGTACCTGACGTGGATGCTAAAGCTGATGCAGCTACCTCCGAAGATCCTGAAGAACTTGTTGACCCCTGTCTAGGCATGATCTCTTTATGTTGCGCCATCAGATCATCAAACCTCTAATCAGAGACATGTGAAGGACCCTTTCCTGCTGAGTCTGCTATGCAACATGATCTGTTGTAGTCGGAAACCCATGCTTGGAATAGCATGTTTACTCAGTGTGATCTGTTCTGTGACAGTAAGTACATGGCCGCTGAGGGGGCCGACTACCCCTTCCCCTGCTACGGCCACCTCGTCCTTGAATTTGTGGAGGTTCTCTCCTACCACGGGATGTTTCCATGGCTGAGGACGTCTGAGACAGTTGGGCTCCACCAGGAGATATGTAGAGTCTACTTAACCTGCGATATGCCTCCTCCATAGGAGGTATGGTAGCATCTGTGCACTGCGGGATACACGCGTGAGGCACGTTATATGCTCTAAGTAGGAACAACAGTAGGAGGCGACACACGCCTGCACAACACACACTGCGGTGCAAGTGCAGTGTTCGACATGGCAGCACTCGGCCTGGTCGCACTTGGCCAGGCAGGGAGCGCGAGGAGGAGCGGTGCTCAGCTGGGCGAGGCGTGCGTGGGAGGAGGGCGGTGCTTGGCTGGGCGATGAGTGCGCAGCGCGTGAGAGGCTTTGGTGGAGTTGGGCTCTAGGGCACAGGCTCCGGTCCAAGACCGTTGCTCTGATACCATGTGGAAAGAAAGAATGAAAAGTTGTATTGCATCTAACCCGAGAGCTCTCTTATATAGGAGAAAAGCTCTATGAGTAAATTACATAAACATGACAATAGAAATAAATAACATAAGGAGAATGAAAGAAACAACATAAATATCGTAACAGATCTAAAGCCACGATGTTACAACTGATACAAAATCAATCTTTTTCAACTTCCTTGGTAACTTTTCATGATCAATTCATTGTCTCTTTGCAATTACCAAAACGAATTTACTATCCAGGATGTCCCAAGGGATTTTGGATGGATATTGATCGCATTGACAACTTAATGACAATTTCTGACAAATTTAAATGAATAATCATAGAAAACCTACTTAAAATGTATTTTGCATCACAACACAACAGATAATTTTGTGGGTGGTGGTTGGTTGAACTAATTTCTTTTGGTTTCCAGTCTACTTAACTATTTATCAATGCGTACATACACTTTTTTTACTCATTAATTGAGGGTTCGAGCCCTGATCTTTTAAAGTGGGAGCTACTGCTTCTATCATTAGACCATTAAAGGGGTTCCACGTACATACACTTGCAACATGTCTTTATCTTTAGTTTTTGTTTACACGTGCATATATGTATGCTCTTTATGTTATACTCATGTCCATGTAAAGTGTTTGTGTGTATTTTAAATGTACACGTATCTTAAAATGATATATTTGTTTTTAGAGTATTTCTCAACTCGTGCCGTTAACTTTTGTAACATTAGTTATGTTCATCTTTTTCACAATATTAGTTGTATCCATGATTTCTTACAAAATTTACAAATATGCCTTTTTTAATATCAATTACGCCTCTACTTTTACCTTAATGGGAGGGTAGAACTATGAATTTTAAAAGAAGTTAGGGGCATAATTAATATCACAAAAAGGGAGAGGGTATAGTTGATATTGCATAATTTAAGGACACAAGTGATATAAACCTTTATTTTTATGTTCACAATATAATAATTGGTAGGACGATCTTTGACATCTTTCCCACACCGCACACCCAACCTCAGTGCCCCCGCTAGGTTATTTGCTAAGGTCTGCTTCTCTTTCCATGCTTATACCCTTGGTTCTGGATTCTCGGAAAGACCCCCAGAAGGTATGATAGGATAGTTGGTTAGGCAAGTGAGGATAGTTCTCCCATGCATACCAATGGGTATCACAAACTATTATATTATCTAGACTCTAGAGATAAGTGTACGTATATGTATGCGTAGAAGCATGTCTGTTTTTTTCACTAAGAATAGGATAACCCACATATCTTTGACTACGGAGGCAGGTAAGCACATTGTGTTTATATATGTGTGTTGGGAATGGAAGCGATATCAAATCTTCTTTGATACTAGTTGATGGGAACACGATCCACTAGTATCGTCTCCTTTCAAATACTGATTATTGGCGATACAGACCACCATGCAGATGCGCAATCAACCAACACGACGGAAGCACGTGAAAAAAAGAACTAGATATAACGGTTGTCGGTCACCTCTCGTGACCACTGGAGAAGAAAGATCACTATAATTTAGAACGAGTACATCTCCATCCCCTTTCTCTAGATATTACATTGTTCTTGTGGTGGTGTTGAGGCAATGCCTACCACACCCTCTATATATAGCTCAGTTACAACCTTATAGTCATATTTCCAATAGGATTATAAATAAAATACAACTCAACTGCGCTATAGGAACAGGAGTCCCTTCATTAGAATTTTCTAATTCCAATATGAATCTAATCCTAACAGTATGCATGCATGAATAAATGAACATTGTAGAAGATGTGGACGGATACATATATCTCACTCTGAGCAGTCGAAGAAGTCGGCCACGAGTTATTCCTTTTTTCTAAAAAAAATAAGATTTGACTAACTAATAAAAAAATTATTAAATCAAGGATCGTTTTGTCTTCTTATATTCATGGTGAAATGAAATTTATGAAAATTTTCGATTGAGAGATGATTTAACGGGAAGGACGAAAGGAAAAAGAAAGGCATACGGAAGAGCTGAGCAGTCGGATTCGATTACATTAATCTAAATTTCATTTGGTCAAAACCGGTTACTAGCTAAATCCGTTCAACATTTTTTTTGTTGTCTTGTTGCACAAAACTTCTCTTTCTCTTTGTCGTGAGCATTGCTCTTGTCTTCATTGTGTTTGATTTGATGTATATTCCTTTTATTCTTCACGCACATTGATACCTTGGCATCAAAATGCATGAAGAACAAAAAATAACTAGTGGGCATTGATACCTTGGCATTAGCAAGGTATCAAGAATTATGACGGTAGGGTCTCTGGGGTAATACCTTGGCAAAGTATATATATATTGGTTGACATTAGCAATAGTTATATGGTTCATTTCTCACGATTTATTAATCCAAACATTGTTAAAAGTGGTATTGTTTATTATAAACCAGTGGGCAGCCCGTGCGTTGCAGGGGGATGTTACTCTTCTCCCGTCATCGCGACAGATAAACTTCTACCAGCATATGCTGTAGTATGAACTGCATTCAGCACTTCAAACATTTACTTCACCACTTCTATAGATGTCAAATTGAAGCCTAAAGAAAGCGTCTCTTCTTTGTTATTCTGTAGTTTCCCGCAGCTAGTTAAAGAACCACTCCCAAAACAAAATGATTAAATGCAAATCATTGAGAGGCAACACAAAAATCAAGTGCTAGGCATAAATCTAGTGTATTCAATTACCAAGTGAGAAAGATTTCGGATCATTGTCTTAAGTTTGCAAGCCCCATGATTTGAGATTTTCCTTATTCAACATGGCAAAGCAACACATTCGCAGATTGCCCAACACGAGCTTAACACCTATTGTTGGATGATTTCCAATGTTCTCCAAATCAATTTCCTTATGATATTGTAAAAGTTGGGCTTAGTTGAGCTTTAATATGAACATATCTGTTCTAGTTGCAAATATGGGACAAGTAACCAAGGGACTTCACAAGTATTCAATAAAAGAGAGCTGGCAAATCTCTAATCAACCTTAGAACATTATGAATTTCAAAAATGTGAAGAGATCTATAGCATATATCGGGCACATCATCTCGCATCAAGTTTAACAGTCATGCTCAAACAAATATCACTTAAGCTCATATAATGAGGAAACTTTTTCATGGAAGTAAAATTCAAATTTATCTGAGATCTAAGTAAAACTTCAATATAAATCATGACATTAAGCTTCTGGTAAGTGGTTGTCAATGTTCATATTGACTCTATCAAGGTTGCAGAAAGCGGTAGTCGGTACTCGGTCGGTAGGGTCACTGACTAAGGATTAATCGGTAGTCAGGCGACTAATCGGATTTAGTCGGCCATTAGTCGGTTTTGAATTTTGTAAGTGTTGAAAAAAACTTCGAGCTTCGCACCTCCTCCTTCACCACCGTGTCGGTTTAGACTAATGGACGCTCACCGGCCATTAGTCGGTTTTGAATTTTGTAAGTGTTGAATTTAGTCGGCCATTAGTCTCAACTCCGTCGTCGCCTCCTCCCACATCGACCGCTATTTCAAGCTCACCGCACGCGGCTCCTCCTCACCACCGAGCTTCGCGCCGACACCACCACCTTCTTCACCATGGCCTACATCCTCTCTGACTCCGGCGCCACCTGCTCCATCTCTGACTGCACCAACTCCTCCCCCACCAGCAAGTTCCCCCCCACCGTCGAAGCAAGCTACTCCTCCTGCCTCGCCCGTGCCCGCCGTGACATCATCGTCTCCACCGTCGCCTTCTCCGTCATCGGCTGCGCCATCATCGACCTCTTCGCCAACCTCCCCATTGCTCTCGCCCCCGGCATAGGCACCAATGCCTACTTCGCTTACACCGTCATCGACTTCCACAGCTCCAGAAACCTCTCTTACAAGATGGCCCTCACTGCCATCTTCATCGAGGGCATCATCTTCCTCCTCATCTCTCTTGTTGGATTCTGTGCCAAGCTAGCCAAGCTGGTCCCCAAACCGGTGCGGATCTCCTCCATCGAAATCGTGCTTTTCCTCGCCTTCATAGGTTTGTAGAACAATCAGGGGGTTGGGCTGATTTACTACAACTCGTCGTCCCTAGTGACACTAGGTGCATGCTTGTGTGACGTCAGGGTCTCCCTCACCCCTGTCATCACCAACGTTAACGGCACCCTGTTACTCCTTCCTGGCGGCACCGTCTCCGGTGCAATCATTTATCTCAATGTAGGATGGAGTTGCACACCCACTACAAGAAATTGGACCTAAGGCTATGAATAATTTGAATATTCGTTGCTATATCTTCTGATGTTGAATATATAACAATGAATACTATTCGCTGTCAAATGATCTTTTGTGCTTGTAATTAGCAACGAATATCATATTCATTATTAAAGGTCCATATAACGACAATTTTTTTGTTGAATTATTCGTTAAAATTCATGATAATCATTGCCATATTTAGTAACGATAAGAAGAAAATGACAACGAATATTCGTTGTTATATGATTCATTGCGAGGAATATAGAAATGAATACCATTATTCATTGCGAATTTAAAGAAATAAGCAACGAATAATATTCATTGTTATATATTTAACTACAGATGATATGACAACAAATATTAAATTATTCGTTGCCTTGGGTCAATTTTCTTGTAGTGACCTTCTGGCTTGCGCTGGTTGGGTTCATTATCATCGCTTACTGCTTGTTAAATAATGTGAAAAGGGCCATGATCTACGACATGATGTTCGTCACCGCAGTCTCATGGCTCCGCCACACATTCGTGACAACCTTCCCCCACACGACAGAAGGCGACACTGCTTTCGAATACTTTAAGAAGGTGGTCGATGTGCACAAGATATAGTCCACTGTCAGCACCCTGAGTTTCTCGGTCATGGGGAAGTCCTACTTCTGGGTGGCGGTGGTGACGTTCCTGTACGTAGATGTGCTCGACGCCACTGGAACGCTCTATACGATGGCAAGGTTTGTCCGGTTCGTGGACGAGTGATGAATCTGTGATTCATCACACTCAAAGTTAAAAATAGAACCTTGTTTCCGAGTATTTAGCAGCATATTTCCCTTATTTTGCATAAATAGCATTCATGCATAAATCCACAATACATGCATTTTAGCATTCAAAATTGATTAAATAAGAAGCCAATTCATTTGTAAAATTCACTTGTAAAATACTCCCAATAATTCACCTAATTATATGTATTTTATATCCCCTCTAAAATCAAATAACACCTTCCTTATACTGTGTATATTACTAGTTAATAATATAAGGAAGAAGGCCAAAAATTCCTATCTTGTAAATTGCCTAATAAAGCCCCAAACCCAGTTGGAGAACCTAAACCTTAGAATGGACATATCCCTCTCATACAACCTCTGAATTAGTTCTACTCATTTTCAAATTAATACATATCCATATACCTTCAAAATAAGATTAATTTCATTCAAATCGGAGTTCGTATGCAAAACTTGGGTTTTTGGGCCCCTTTTGTATACTATATGTATCTATATGTGTACTCTTATATTATTTTGTATCATATTTGACCTCATCACCGTTTTTGGTCAACATTAAACTTGTAGATCTCATCGAGATCTACAACTTTCATGTTTCACGTTTTTCCAAATTCGGTTTTCATCTCTCTCTAAATCCATTTTCTTTTCCCAGCCATTCAGAGCAGGCCACGTGGCGCCCTTTGATTGCGCCATGCGGTCCCCATCACCACGCGCCACGCGTCCCTTCTCCATCACCACGATCACGCTCTTTCTCTCCTGATCTGGACCGTCCAAACCGCAAAGCTTATCAGCCACTCGATCGAACCCTAGATTCAATCTAGACCGCTCGCCAGCCCCACACCCTCCGTGCGCCACATGGCGACGTCTACACCCTCCGATCTCGCCAGAAGCACCTATACCTGGCCATTCACCTCGCTTTGGATCTCCACAGTTCGATCAAACCCCATGACTTATCTCTGTCGCACGCTAGCGCCTTGACCCACGCCCTCCACGTGGTGCGCCCTGCGCCCTTGATCTCGACCTCGCCGATCTAAAAGACATCGTCTCCTACCTCCCGATTGGCCCGCACCCCACGTCGCGCACCTCACGTGCGTGCCACCCCCTTCCTATTTCGGGAGCCACTCCGACCACCCTCTCTGCCTCCTATCACCACCGTTGCGTACCCCACTCGCCCTTCATTCTCGCGGAACCCCTCGAATGCCATGACCTCCACCTATGTCGTCCCACGACCTCCATCCACTCCACCACTTCGTCATCTACGCCGTCACCTCCCACCTTTAAATACTCCACCATCTTCAACCTTCAACCCCATCCGCCGTCATGGAGAGAATCCCCGAGCTTCGACCTTCTTCTTGGTGACAGCAATTCGAGTGTCATTGAGTGACGACTGAGATCATCTCCGGCGAGATACACGCCCCCCCCCCCCCCACCCACCCCCCCACCCGCCGTGCCACTGCCTCCCCGTGAGCTGCAAGAGCTGAGGACCATCTACCGTCCTTCGAGCGATGACCAGGAGCCCCGATCTTCTTCTTCTTCTTTTTCGAGCTTTTTCTCCAATTTTATTTGCCTTCCACAACCGACTTCACCCCCTACTGACCATCCTCCAAGCTTCGCCTCGGAGCTGACACCTTCGCGCACGCCTTCATCTTCTCCGACGACACCCTACACTTCTCGCCAACGCAAGCTCCGGAACCTAGGCGGAGCACCATCACCGGACCACCTCACACCACCTCAGGCCTCTCCCCACACTCACGGTCATCCCACGAACACTTTCGCACGCCTCGGATATTCAATTAACCACCTGCAGGTACTTTATCTTTGACTGGACGGAACTTCATAAGAGCTCCTTCGAGCGTCTTCGCTACATCTCTCCAGCTCAGTCCAGCCGCTCTTGAGACCTCCGGCGGATCCCCGACACCTCCACAATTCTTCCCAGCCACTTAGGGGCCACCGACGACCTTCATCGACGACAAGAGGAGGAGGAGGAGCTAGCGCCCCTTCACTGGAGCGCAGCCACCTCCGCCGCAGGAGGCGGCGGACTGGTTGAGGATGAAGAGTAGTAGCCATCCGATCCCCTTGATCGGATGGTCAAGAGGACGCCACATCGCCTTGGTTCTGCAGCCATAGGATCAGGAGGATCCTACGCACCTGATCACATCACGTCGCCACTCGCCCCGAGTTTCAGGTGACCGTCTGATTGATCATTATCCAACAGCTCTTGATCGTCCTCAACTTCATCTGCATTGATCTCCAGCAACCTTTGGATTGACCTTGATCCAACGGGTTGCAGCGCGCCATGTCGCCATCCATCCATAGCCTTTGGATCATCACTTGATCCACGGTCCATAGCGTGCCACGAAGTACCTCCGAGCCTCTTCCCCGACCATCAGGCTCGGAGCTTCCGAAGCTAGCCTAGCCTCCATCCAAGCCGAATCCGAGCCTCCAGATTCCCCGAGCCTCAGCCTGGACCTCTGAAGTCTTCCGAGCCTGGGACCCACGTGGTTTTCACGTGCGGCCTAGGTACTTTGCAGCGAGGCCCCTGAAGGTTTTGGAAATTACATTCCATTCCCTGCCAGGAACCCCACATGAGGCACACGTGTTCTGTGGGCAATTTGCATACATGCCCCCCTTATTATAGGTAATTGCATATTAGTCCATGTCAGCATGTTTAAGCTTTCACAATTTTATTTTCTGTAATTGTAGTTAGGCCCCTATCTTTGCACGCATCTTTAGGCGTTCTTTTTAACTCATTTTTCAAGTTTGAAAATTGTATTGTGTAGCTTAATTTGTCCTCTCTCATATGTGTGACTTTTCCTATTTTTGTGATAGCAGTGGATTTTATTATTAATTAATTGGTGAAAATTTGTCATATTTTGCCCATTTATGCCTTTTAAGTTGTAGTAAATTCACTGTTGCTCCAAAAATCCTCCAAAAATCACATTAGACTTAGTACAACTGATTTACATTGTGTCCAAAAATCATCTCATTTGCACGCATCTTGAGGTTTGAATAAATCATTTTGTGATTTCTGTAATTAATTTTTAATAGGTCCATTTCACAGAGAAATTTAAATCTATTAGTTTTCCTAATTTCTTCACACTTAGATCTATCTAAGAAAATTTTTTATCCGAAAATATTGTGTTTTGGTATTTATAAAATTTATTTCAGTCAAAACTACCTTTCATTCATTTTTTATTCACAGTAAATTCATATAGTATCAGAAAATTCCAAAAAATTAGAGTAGCTTAATTTCATTGCATTTCACCATCTGGCCAAGTTTCGTAATTTTTGGAATCAATTTGACCATATTTTTGAATTAACTTGTAAACTGGCATGAAAATTGCATTATCTTTCCCTTAAATTGCATAAAAAGTGTTTAAAAATACCAAAAACAATCTTCTGAGAATCCGACCTCGTAAATTTGCTTTAAATCTACATAAGGAGACAGCTGCCTCCCTGAGTTCAACCTTGAGCTTACCCAAGTAAAATAAATTTGCCGCTCACGATTAGCTCATACTTAATTAAAAGTGGTTTTTGATTAATCCTTATTGCCTGGCTACAACGAAGATAGGGAATTAATTTGGGTCATTAATTTGACTAAATTAACAAGGGTAGTAAGTGGCTCTTCAACGAGTCAACGGGGGACTTCGAGGGGCAATACTCCGCGTTCATGTCCGATGTGACGGGGATCGTGGTAGGGTCGTTGCAGGGTATGTCGTCGGTGACAGCGTACATAGAGTCGTCGACGGGGGGTGAGGGAGGGAGGAAGGACGGGGCTGACGACAGTGACAGTGGCGGGGTGGTTCGTGCTGGCGTTCTTCTTCACGCCGATGTTGGCGTCGAAATCGGCGTAGGCAGTGGGGCCACCGCTGATGCTGGTGGGGTGATGATGAGGTCGGTGGTGAACATAGATTGTAATGATATGAAGCAGGTGATCCCAGCGTTCATGACGTTGATACTGATGCTCCATTGCCTACGGCCTCATCGGGGGAATCGGAACCTACATCGTGCTGCATGTCTTGGATCGCTTCACCGCTCTCCTCAAGGCCTCCGCTACCACTGCAAGTCGTCGCTACGTCACCGAGAATGACACCGGAGAAGAAGGGAGAGTTGATGATAAGAAGCTTGATGTCAACCAAAATTTTATTTTTTTTCACAATTGCTACGCATAATGCACCCCCCTCCTCCTGACCTTGTACCAAACCCGATCTTAACCTCAAACCCTACCCTAAACTCATTGCTGCCACCTCCAGCCCCTCCCCCACCATCCCATTTTGTCCTTCCCATCTCCACAACCACCTCCACCAACTGCGGCAATGGCAACAACCCATCCACCATATCCTGCAACCTCGATCCCTCTGCCTGCCCCCCATCCCGTTCCTGGAGTGAGGTGTGCGGCTCTGCCCTCTCCCTTCCTTCTGGTAGGAAGATGGCTTTCGAGCTTCCCTCCATCATGGATGGTGAGGAGGTTGCCTTTATCTCTGAAGCGGACGTCGCCTCGCTGGAGAAGACCTGGGCTAACACCCTGGTGTTCTACATCCTCAGCAAGAAGCCCTTCAGGAAACTCCTCTACAGTTTCGTGGAGTGGCTATGGAAGCCTTTGAATGGGTACAAGCTCTTCCCCCACGCAAACGGATTCTACTACCTCCAGCTCAATTCTGAAGAGGAATGCATGCGTATCCTTGGAGGAGGGCCATGGCTTTTATGGTCGTTCCTCGCTGGGAGGCCGGTATTTGCTTGGAGCGTAACCTTCTCTCTGAGATTCCTCTTCGGGCCTAATTTCACAGACTGAGTCTCAGCCACTGCTTGGTCGTAGTTCTCAAGAAACTGGATAGTCTCCTTGGCACTCCCCTCTTCATGGATGCAGCCAAAACCGCTGGACAAGGGGATGTATATGCTCGTTGTTGCATCTCAATTCACACTTCCAAACAGATACCGGCTGTGGTCCCTTTGGTTTTCTTTTCGGGAGCTCGTCAGATTGGGGTGGAGCTTGAATGGCAGCCACCCAAATGTGAATCGTGTGTTTCATTCGACCATTCATCTTCCGCTTGTCCTTTCGCCATCCCACTTGAGAGCAAGAACTCCTCAAGTCACGTGGATATCCCCTAGGGAACTCTGAGAGTGCCGGAGATGGCCACGGAATTGACCCCCCCCCCCCTTCAGAGCCTATCCAGGTAGCCCAAGTCCCAATGGCAATACCACTTCAACATCCCAGTCCCGCTAGCTCGGCGCCCCCCGTCTCCGCCTCTGGGGATTGTATGGGACAAAAGCCTTTCTCCACCACCCGACTTCCATCCCCCAGAAACCAACCCCTTCTGGTCGCCATGAACCATTTGCACAAACAAAAGCTGCCCGGTTTGATCTCAGCTCCCCCTCAACTGACCCTATGGCAGGTAACAGAGGGCCCTCCTTGATAAACACAAATTATCGTGGGTCTAAGGAGTATGTCTCACACAAGGCGGAGACAACCGAGGTCGCTGCGGTGACCCACAATAAAATGTATTTAATCAACAATTAACCCACACTATAGATCAAGGAAATAGAAATAAATGTGGAGTTAAAATTTATTTTTAACTCTGCATAAATGGTGTATAGGGACAAGTATGCAGAGAGTTCGAACACAGGGAGCAAACAGGGTAATTCAAACAAATGCGCACAAGTGAATGTGAAGTGTCTACACTAAGCAAGCAAGCAAAGAATTTTGTGTGGGTTTTAAATTTTTAAATTTTTAAATTTTTATTTAATTTTTAATTTTGTATTTTGATTTTTGATTTTCTGAATTTTCTAATTTTATATTTTATATTTTTTTTGTTTCTTTTTAAATATTGGAAAACATAAGCAAAGTAATAAAAGACAAGATAAAGTATTTATAAAAATGTGCAAAAATAGCCAAAAATTCAGAAATAAATTTTTTTTGTCTTTTTATGATTTTTTACTGTTTTTGTGATTTTTGGATATTTTTCAAGGTGTTTTTGGTATTTTTAAATAGCAAAACAAGTCAAAACAGTGGCAAAGCTACTGGCTGGAGATAAAACTGGAACTAAAAATAGCAAACAGCCACAAAATTTTTCACACTAATTTTCAAACAAAGAAAATGAAATATAGAACAAACAGGAACTGAGTTTGTATTTTTCTGAGTTTTCTTTGATTTTATAGATTTTTTTGAAGTTTTTATGTATTCTTGAATTTTTAAGGTTTTTCTTTTTAGATTTTTAGAGATTTTTGGACTGACACTAAAGTAGATCAAAATAAATAGTAGGGATTTTTTTGGATTTTTTCGAGGTATTTTAATATTTTTTTTGGTATTTTCTAAGCTAGACAGTGAATAAAAAGCAAGTTTTTTATTTTTAAAAAATATTAAAAGGACACAAAATCAAAAACTAAAAATATGGTGCTACAGTACAAGTCAGCAGGAGCTTAAGTTTAAATTTTGAGAATTTTTGGAATTAAAATAGGGCCTTAAATAAATAGAGCAAGCAAGTACACATTACAGGCCTGGTAGGGACTTATACGCAAATATCAAAACCTTTGTTAGCAATGTGAGCCCCGGGCGAACCATTTCTACAATAAATGTTATTGTAATGAATAAATTATCAATGAAAATTATTGATTATTTTTCACTCCCCTTTCTGAGATTAATGAATGAATGCACTATAGGGTCCCTCTGTACAATATGGGTTATGTACCATGGCCAACTTGATGATCATACAGCTGTTGATTCATTGGATGGATCATAGAGGCTGATGCTTGGATGAATATCTAAGGAGTTAGATAGAGGACTCATCAAGCATCATCAAATGATCATTAAGTGATGATCTCCAGTCCGAGTAGGAGATGGCAATCCTATCTCATATGACTGATATCTGACTGACCTCTTGATGCAGGTCCTCTGCATGGGAATAATGATTCAGAGGTGTCAGGTTAGTTAAGTCAATGGGTTGACATGACGAGATCGAGATAACCAAAGACCTACGTTGAATACTGTCACAACATAGGCATGCATCCTCTGACTAGAGACAGATGTATTGCTATATGTCTAAGTATGTACATTTGGCAGACCAATAGGTTGATGACCTAATCAAGGTCTATATACCGGCGAGCTGGTGTGCATGTAAGGACATATGAGTAATGCGATCTCTCAAAGGGATCATACAGGTTCACCTGTGAACCGGGAGACATGAGCTCACTCATGAGGTATTGGGACTAAACAAATTCCATGCATGGTCGTCATGCTTTGGAAGCATGACATGAATTTGAAGGTAAGATATATGCTTTGTGAAAGCATATGATCTATACCAAATCCCGATGACCAAGATTGAGAAACTTAATGATCTAGCCCTGAAGATGACAGTGTAAAAGTGATCTTTATCTTCAGGATGATCATGAGTCTTCCAGTATGTAGGATGTGCAGGTATTAGGAATACCTGAAGGGTGATTTGATCATATACGATTGTATAACCATGACGCTTCCATTCCGAGGGAGTGATGAAACAGGTTTGGATTTTAGTGACTCCTCTCATTAGAGAAGTGACCTAATCTTAGTCCATGAACTGGACATTGATCTAAATAAGATTCAGATGCAATGAGAAGATTAAGTCTACGGTCTTGATTTGATCAAGCATCAGTGGGAGGTCCATAGGATCTGGAGTGGAGATATGATTTCAACATCCAAGTCACTATACGTGGAACAATACAATCGCCATGTCCTTATCTCCAAGTATCTGAGGAGAAATAGCATTGTTCTTAAATGGTTTAAGAACAATTCCATAAGATCTAAGCAAAGAGAATTTGATAATTAAAAGTGTTTTAATTATCATGATGTATGAGAAATTATCCAATATGATTAAATGTGATTTAATTAGTTTGGATAAGAATAATGTGGATAGAGATATCCAATTATTCATGATATATTATAAATGTGATTTATAATGTATTAGAGAGAGTTAATTATAATTTATATGTGTTGATTAATTATGATGTGTATTGGATACACATTGTGTAATTAATTAACAATATGAATTACATGTTGTTTTGGGTTGTGAATATGATTCACAATTTTTCCATGGCAAGATTGCAATATTCTCAAAGATAATTGTGAATTATTTTTGAGAAATAAATCCCAAATAAATTTATTGCAAATAAATAAGAGAGATTACATGGAGATATGCAATCTCATGGATTTCCATGAGATTGCAATCTCCCTGCAATCCATGGACGGCACACCACTCCTAATTGGAGTGGGTGTGCGCCTACATGGAAGGCACATGGAGATGAAATCTCCATGTGTCTTCTCTCCTTATTTGTTGGGATTATTTAGGAATGAATTATATTTGATTTTATCAAATATATTTTGACCTAAATTTGTTGCTTTTGACAACAACAATCTTAGCCATTGGATGAACATAAATCAATCTCATCCATTGATTCTATGTGTCCCATGGATTGAGATCCATGGATCCCAAAACCCTATAAATAGAGAGGCATACTTGGCTCTCTCTTTACACATGCTATGGTAGCACAAACTCTCTCTCTCTTTCTCATATACACGACAGCCCTCTCTCTCCCTCTCTTCTTGGTGGCCGTCCACCTTGGTGGAGAGAAACGTCGTCGCCCGCGCCATCGTGCTGCCGCTTCGACTCTCTGCGGTTCTTTGTCTTCTTGGAGTGCTTCACTCACGAAGGAGACGTTTGATCTCGTGTGACGAGATCAGGAGCAACCGCGCTTGGATCAACTTGGATTGCGAGGACACCGCGACTCATCTCCGCGCTCGCAAGCCGTTACTCCGACGATCGGACTTGAGACAGGAGGTCTCTTTTCGTAGAGACTCAATCAACCACGCTTCGAGAGGTATTGCATTATACTTGCTGTGGTTATAGATGAAACGATTTGAGAATGGTTCTCGGATCATGTGGTTTCATCGGTTTAAAATTTTTTAAATTCCGCTGCACCGAACAACTAGTACGACTAGTCGTTCTTCGTCGTATTCGATACGACGATCACGCTTCCGTGATGCGCTTGAGGATTTATCCATATCCTTCAAGTGGTATCAGAGCCTTAGGTCGACGGTTTCGAATATGATTCGAAAAACCGAGGACGACTTGGGTTCGTTTAGGTCGCGAAAGTTTTCATCGAATTTGATTTCGCAGATCTGTTTAGTAAATAAATTCGGCACTGTTTAAATTGTTTAAACACGAATTTAAAACTTGGATTTTGTTCCCCATTAAATAAGGAAACCATAGGAACTGAGTTTGCGTAAATCGGATTTCGTATGCTCTAGTTATGGTTGTTTTAATGGACATGTATGCACTGTTGCGGGAACAATAGATTTTAACATGATTAAAGAGTTAATTACTGTTATCATCTGCCTCGAAATGCGTGCAAATCCACTTAGGTTTTGTTGAAAATCAAGTTAGCAATCTATGAAAATTGAGTTTGCTTAATTTGGATTTAAATTGATTGAGATATGCCAATTTTAGTGAATAGGGGTCTATACTAAAATTGCATTCCTAATCTAGAACCAAGTGATTGTCAATTAGTGAAATTAATTGTTAATTTCGTGAAATAATCTTGAATAATATTTGTGAAATATTGAGACATGATTATTTGCCTAATTGACATGGCCCCAACCAATTAATTGATTAAGATGTGATCTAAATCATATATTGGAAACAACAATCTTCAAACTTGATGCTTGAATAGGATTTGGGAATTTGTCTAGCAAATTTCCTTATAATCAAAAATGTTTTGATTATTACTATATGGTACAATTTCGGTTGAAAGACCGATGATAATCTCAAGTACAAATTAATCAATTTGGCATTATCCTTTCCCGAGGCGGATATGGTGCCTAGTCGGAGAGCATTGGGGTTGCGGGTTGCAACGTATGTGGTCCGTCCCACTCTCGTCGGTACTGGCCATGACAGCGGGTAGGGCCGGGATAATGTCCGAGGGATTAAGATGTATTTTTTCCTAATTATTAAAATTCGAATTAATACGTATTTTGAGATATTACCATATATGTATTCAAGTAAAATAATCAAGTTTGATTGATTGAATTGGATTGATAATTAATTTAATATGATTAAATTGATTATGTCCAATTGAAATACTCTAATATGATTAGAGTTATTAATTCCCTTGGAAGAATTAATTATGTGAATGTGATTCACGATAATTAATTAAAATTTGAATATGAAGATGGAGGATCACATAAGTGACATCCATGGTCTCCCGTCAAGGCGAAGAGTTTCGTCGCCAGGGATTGCATGTGGGAGACGCCTGTCCGAAGTGACAGCTCCTGTGTGCAAGCGCATCTGGATCGGACTCTTTGCTTCTCGAAAGAGTAAGGCCGTATGCGTAGTGACCCCAATATCAGATCCTCATATTATTGGGGCGATATTGGATTGCGCATAGCGAGTACTATTCCTGTTGACGGTTGGTTCAATTAACAACGGGTCAACATCGCCTTAGGGGTGGTGGGCTCGGGTGTTAAAGACCGAATTGGGAAATTGCAAGTTGGACTTGCAAATTGGAATGAGTTCCTGCTTTTCTTTATTGGAGTCACAGATTCTCATATTATTGGGATGTGACAATGATAAAGAGGAGATCCCAATTCTTGTTAGAGATATAGCGGTAAGTATATCTCTTACTTTGAAAGTGATTAAGGGAATGAACTTTCAAAGTCGACAATGCAAGAATAATTTGATTTAAAATACCTTAATCAAATATCATAAATTTGAATATATATTTCTATATTCTAATATAGTGCATTCTTAATTTCAGAAAATGAAGTCTTTGAACCCACTTAGTAGGCTTCTTGAGGTCAACCAATTGACCGGCCCAAATTACTCGGATTGGATCCGAAATTTGGAGCTTGTTCTCTCTGCTGAGCGCATTAGTTATGTGCTATCGGAGGACAAGCTTGAGAACCCTAAGTCCAAGGAAGAAAAAGCATTTAATGACAAGTATGATGAAGATCATGTCTTGGCTAGGTGCTATATCCTAGGTTCTCTCTCCAATGTTCTGCAGAAGCAACATGTGGAGATGAATACCTGTCAGGATATAATGCAGAATCTTAAGGATATGTTTGGTGACATTAACCGCACTCAGCGGTACAATGTTATGAAAGACCTCATTCGCTGTAGAATGCAGGAAGGGACTTCGGTCCGTGAACATGTACTCAAAATGTTTGGGTACCTGTCGGAGCTGGAGACTCTTGGGGCAACGATGGATGCAGACATGCAAGCTGACTTCATTCTGCTGTCATTGCCCAAGTCTTTTAATAACTTTGTAGTGTCATTCCACATGAACAAGTTGGAATTGACAAATGCTGCTCTCCTTGCTGCATTAAAGTCCGCAGAGGACGTAATGAAGAAGGATGGTCCCAGTGGCAGTGCAATGGTTGCACAGGTCAAAGGGAAGCGCGGTCGGAAGCATGGTTCTCGGAAGGGCCCGGCCCAGAAGAGAAAGAAGAAGGGACAAAGTGTTGCCTCTTCTTCCAATGCATCCACTCTCATGGCGTCGAAGAAAACCGACGTCTGTCATCACTGCAAGAAGCCGGGGCACTGGAAGCGTAACTGCCCAGATTACCTGAAGTCCTCAGACAAAGGTAAAGCCCCAACAGGTATGAAATCTACTTTCATCATTGAAACTAGCTTTCTCGTCGGACGAGAAGGAAGTTGGGTTGTAGATTCTGGTGCTTCTGTTCATGTATGCAATTTGTTGCATTTGTTTCAGGAAACTAGGAATCTTGAGGAAGGGGAGATAGTCATCCAGATGGGATCTGATGCAAGTGTTGCAGCAGTAGCCGTCGGGACTTGTAGACTATCATTATCTAGTGGAAGAGTCCTTATACTTAAAGAATGTCTTTATGTACCCGAAGTCAGAAGGAACTTGATATCTGTATCTAAGCTTGTTAGAAGCGGATATACTTTCCTTTTCTGTAATAAATTAGTCATAAGTCGTTATGATAAATATATTGCAGATGGTGTTTTGACTTCTGGTGGACTCTATGAATTGTGCATTGATAAATGTATTATGAATGTGACAACCACTAATAAAAACCCTAAAAGATCCAGAGAGGATAAAAATATCTCAAATGAGATATGGCATCAAAGGCTTGGTCATTTGTCTGTTGATAGGATCAATAGATTGATAAAGGATGGACCTCTAGATTTTCTACAGGTTCAACCTCTGCCCACTTGCAAACATTGCATACAGGGCAAAATGACTAGGACGCCTTTCCGTAACAAGGTTACAAGATGCGAAGGTATTATTGACCTAATACATACCGATGTATGTGGTCCCTTCAGTACCGCGACTCGAAATGGATACCGATATTATTTGACGTTTATCGATGACCATTCGCGATACGGGTTTATCTTCCTACTACGTCATAAGTCTGAAACCTTTGAAAAGTTCAAAGAATTCAAGGCTTTGGTTGAGAACCAAACCGATAGGAAGATTAAACGGATTCGATCTGATCGAGGTGGCGAGTACCTATCAGATGAATTCAAGGAATACCTTAAGGAGAATGGAATTGTTTCCAATCTCACTCCTCCTGGAACTCCCCAACTAAATGGTGTTGCTGAAAGACGCAACAGGACCATCATGGACATGGTCCGATCAATGATGAATAAAGCAAATTTACCTCTTAGTTTCTGGGGATATGCAGTAGAGACTGCAATATATATCCTGAATAAGATTCCTAGCAAATTCGTGCCTAAGACTCCTCATGAGCTATGGTATGGAACCAAACCTAGTGTTAACCACTTGAGGGTTTGGGGTTGCTTGGTCTATGCGAAGAACGTAGACGCAAGTAAGCTAGAATCTCGCTCTCGTGAGTGCTACTTCATTGGGTATGTTAAAGATGGTATAGGATACCAACTTTATGACCCTGAGACCCAAAAGGTTTTTGTTTCTAGAGATGTGAAGTTTCTGGAGAATGATTTCCTTAAAGGTCAAGACAATAATGAAGTAGAGGAATTCTTTGAATCCCCTGAGGATTCTGAACTTCCTAGACCAGAAACGGAAGAGATAAATAAAGATGAAACACCCATACCTCTTCGAAGGAGTTCGAGGGTGGTTGCACCACCTGAAAGGTATGGATTCCATGTGTCAGGTGAAACTGACATTGATCCTACTTCATTTGATGAAGCACTCGCGGATCAAGACATGGATAGATGGATGCTAGCAATGAAGTCAGAAATTGACTCCATGCATAAGAATGGTGTATGGACCCTAGAGGATCCACCTAAAGGGGTAAAACCCATTGGGTGTAAATGGATCTTCAAGAGAAAAAGGGGACCTGATGGGAAAGTAGAGACTTTCAAGGCACGGCTCGTAGCCAAGGGCTACACACAGAGAGAAGGCATCGATTATGATGAGACATTCTCTCCTGTGGCTATGCTTAAATCCATCCGGACATTGCTAGCTATAGCTGCATATCTTGACTACGACATCTGGCAGATGGACGTCAAGACGGCTTTCCTCAATGGATACCTCGAGGAGGATATCTACATGGAGCAGCCCCAGGGCTTCATGACTGAGGATGGTAAAGTATGCAAGCTGAAGAAATCCATCTAAGGGCTCAAGCAAGCTTCTCGTAGTTGGAACATCAGATTTGACGAAACCATAAAGAGTTATGATTTTGTGCAGAATCCTGATGAACCTTGTGTATACAAGAAGCTTGGTGGGAGCGCCGTTGTGTTCATCGTGCTTTATGTAGATGACATCCTTATCATTGGGAATGATACAAGGATGATGACCAGTGTAAAGATTTGGCTGTCCCATACCTTTGAGATGAAAGATCTTGGAGAAGCCTCTTACATCTTAGGCCTGAAGCTGTTCAGAAACCGAGAAAAGAGGATTTTGGGATTATCACAACATGGATACATTAAGAAGATTCTTGAACGATTCCGTATGGATAGTTCTAAGAAAGGATTCCTACCCTTAAGACATGGTATCCACCTGTCTAAAGGAATGGCTCCTCAAACTGTTGAGGAAAAGAAGGCCATGGCTGGATGTCCTTATGCATCAGCCGTAGGAAGCTTAATGTATGCCATGATGTGTACTAGGCCAGATATCTGCCATGCAGTGGGAGTGGTAAGTCGTTACCAATTCTGCTATGGAGAACAACACTGGAATGCAGTAAAGAACATATTCAAATATCTAAGACGGACGCAAGATTACATCTTGGTCTATGGAGATGGTGATCTCCAAGTCTTGGGATATACAGATTCTGACTTCCAATCGGATGTAGATGATCGAAAGTCGACATCGGGGTTCGTGTTCTTGTTGAATGGTGGTGTTGTGAGCTGGAGAAGCAAGAAGCAGGACACTACTGCAGATTCAACAACGGAAGCCGAATACATTGCCGCATCAGATGCTGCAAAGGAGGCGGTGTGGTTGCGCAAGTTCGTGCTGGAGCTTGGCGTAGTTTCCTCTGATACTCCCATCCCGTTACTCTGCGATAACACGGGAGCCATTGCCCAGGCAAAGGAACCCAGATGGCATCAAAAGAGCAAGCACGTGGAAAGGAAATACCATATCATTCGGGAGATACAAAAGCGTGGTGACATCATCATCACCAAGGTGGCCTCTGCCGACAACGTTGCTGATCCTCTTACCAAACCTCTGACACAGAAGGTTTTCGACCAGCATGTAATGAGTATGGGTTTAAAGATTGTACCTGAATGGTTCTGAGGGCTAGTGGGAGATTGTTAGCAATGTGAGCCCCGGGCGAACCATTTCTACAATAAATGTTATTGTAATGAATAAATTATCAATGAAAATTATTGATTATTTTTCACTCCCCTTTCTGAGATTAATGAATGAATGCACTATAGGGTCCCTCTGTACAATAAGGGTTATGTACCATGGCCAACTTGATGATCATACAGCTGTTGATTCATTGGATGGATCGTAGAGGCTGATGCTTGGATGAATATCTAAGGAGTTAGATAGAGGACTCATCAAGCATCATCAAATGATCATTAAGTGATGATCTCCAGTCCGAGTAGGAGATGGCAATCCTATCTCATATGACTGATATCTGACTGACCTCTTGATGCAGGTCCTCTGCATGGGAATAATGATTCAGAGGTGTCAGGTTAGTTAAGTCAATGGGTTGACATGACGAGATCGAGATAACCAAAGACCTACGTTGAATACTGTCACAACATAGGCATGCATCCTCTGACTAGAGACAGATGTATTGCTATATGTCTAAGTATGTACATTTGGCAGACCAATAGGTTGATGACCTAATCAAGGTCTATATACCGGCGAGCTGGTGTGCATGTAAGGACATATGAGTAATGCGATCTCTCAAAGGGATCATACAGGTTCACCTGTGAACCGGGAGACATGAGCTCACTCATGAGGTATTGGGACTGAACAAATTCCATGCATGGTCGTCATGCTTTGGAAGCATGACATGAATTTGAAGGTAAGATATATGCTTTGTGAAAGCATATGATCTATACCAAATCCCGATGACCAAGATTGAGAAACTTAATGATCTAGCCCTGAAGATGACAGTGTAAAAGTGATCTTTATCTTCAGGATGATCATGAGTCTTCCAGTATGTAGGATGTGCAGGTATTAGGAATACCTGAAGGGTGATTTGATCATATACGATTGTATAACCATGACGCTTCCATTCCGAGGGAGTGATGAAACAGGTTTGGATTTTAGTGACTCCTCTCATTAGAGAAGTGACCTAATCTTAGTCCATGAACTGGACATTGATCTGAATAAGATTCAGATGCAATGAGAAGATTAAGTCTAGGGTCTTGATTTGATCAAGCATCAGTGGGAGGTCCATAGGATCTGGAGTTGAGATATGATCTCAACATCCAAGTCACTATACGTGGAACAATACAATCGCCCTGTCCTTATCTCCAAGTATCTGAGGAGAAATAGCATTGTTCTTAAATGGTTTAAGAACAATTCCATAAGATCTAAGCAAAGAGAATTTGATAATTAAAAGTGTTTTAATTATCATGATGTATGAGAAATTATCCAATATGATTAAATGTGATTTAATTAGTTTGGATAAGAATAATGTGGATAGAGATATCCAATTATTCATGATATATTATAAATGTGATTTATAATGTATTAGAGAGAGTTAATTATAATTTATATATGTTGATTAATTATGATGTGTATTGGATACACATTGTGTAATTAATTAACAATATGAATTACATGTTGTTTTGGGTTGTGAATATGATTCACAATTTTTCCATGGCAAGATTGCAATATTCTCAAAGATAATTGTGAATTATTTTTGAGAAATAAATCCCAAATAAATTTGTTGCAAATAAATAAGAGAGATTACATGGAGATATGCAATCTCATGGATTTCCATGAGATTGCAATCTCCATGCAATCCATGGACGGCACACCACTCCTAATTGGAGTGGGTGTGCGCCTACATGGAAGGCACATGGAGATGAAATCTCCATGTGTCTTCTCTCCTTATTTGTTGGGATTATTTAGGAATGAATTATATTTGATTTTATCAAATATATTTTGACCTAAATTTGTTGCTTTTGACAACAACAATCTTAGCCATTGGATGAACATAAATCAATCTCATCCATTGATTCTATGTGTCCCATGGATTGAGATCCATGGATCCCAAAACCCTATAAATAGAGAGGCATACTTGGCTCTCTCTTTACACATGCTATGGTAGCACAAACTCTCTCTCTTTCTCATATACACGACAGCCCTCTCTCTCCCTCTCTTCTTGGTGGCCGTCCACCTTGGTGGAGAGAAACGTCGTCGCCCGCGCCATCGTGCTGCCGCTTCGACTCTCTGCGGTTCTTTGTCTTCTTGGAGTGCTTCACTCACGAAGGAGACGTTTGATCTCGTGTGACGAGATCAGGAGCAACCGCGCTTGGATCAACTTGGATTGCGAGGACACCGCGACTCATCTCCGCGCTCGCAAGCCGTTACTCCGACGATCGGACTTGAGACAGGAGGTCTCTTTTCGTAGAGACTCAATCAACCACGCTTCGAGAGGTATTGCATTATACTTGCTGTGGTTATAGATGAAACGATTTGAGAATGGTTCTCGGATCATGTGGTTTCATCGGTTTAAAATTTTTTAAATTCCGCTGCACCGAACAACTAGTACTACTAGTCGTTCTTCGTCGTATTCGATACGACGATCACGCTTCTGTGATGCGCTTGAGGATTTATCCATATCCTTCAACCTTCAGGGTCATACATGCAATTTTTCCACCAAATTTATACTGAAGAAAATACTTTCTAGACCAAAAAGCAATCACACAACCTGCAGGGGCTTTGTAGCAAAAATCCCTAAGTCGCTCATGCGCAGCACGCGCGCTTGTCAGGACGAATTCGCAATTATTACAAAATTCGAGGGCTTAAGTGCAAATGTGCCAAAAATATTATAACCTCCTACAACAGTCCTAGTATTAAAACTAAATACTCAAAACCTGGGGGGTGATCTGCAAAATCGCCACGTCACGTGCGTAGAGCACGTGACAGAGCGGGACCCAGATGTAATAGCGTAAGACTTCGGGGGTATCGAGGCAAAGTTTACGAAACTTAATACGACAAATGAAAGTTTGAAAATTAGACAGTAAATACAAAAGTTGGCGGGGTATAAATGCAAAATTACCCACGCCTGCGGGATCGGACGGTGGCGGATCGGTCACTTACGCCACGTGGCACGCATATACGGCCCGATACCGCTTCGTCTCGACGGTCCCGATTAAAAGATCTTCACGTGATCGGACGGCCGAGGCTGATGCAGATCCTACGGTGGTTGTAGCCTTCCAAGAACAGGCCAGATCGGACGGCCCCAGGAGGATAACGACGAACGGGAAGAACTCGCCGCGAAGCGAGCTTCCCCGGCCGCCTGCTCCCACCTGCGGTACTCCTTCGAGCTGCAAAGTGGTTGGGGGGATTCTTGGAGGGATTCTATATATCCTGGAGGAAACAAAATGCCGCGGGATGCTTCAGGACCCCTCCACGTCGACGAAGAAGAGGAGGAAGCCCAGGAGGTCCGGCGAGCGATCAAAACTTCCCCAGGTGCCCTTTTGACGCTCCAAAGACCTGCAAAAGGGGTTACGGAGGGCGAGGGTAAAATGCCTCGCCCCTCCAAACTGTGGATTGCGGCGGAGAGTGGTAAAAATGGGGTTCACCGGAGCAAGCTTCGGCGAGGGGATGGTGGTGGTGAACGAAGTGTGGTTGAGTTAAAATGATGGCAGCTAATTAATCCTAATGCTACTGGAAGAAAAATCGAGCAAGGAAAATGAACAAGAAGTCAGACCTCGAGCCAAAGAAGGTGATATGGGACCTCGACGGCGGCGGCCACCGGAGGTGGTGTGGAACACGCTTCAGGCCACCGCCACACCTCAACGAAGAGCTCGGATCAATCCCCTGTCACCGGAGATCACAAGCTGCAGCTCGGAGGTCTTGGCTAGGCCCAACTGCGGTTCCCAAAAAGGAAGGGAAAGACAGGGGGTCGGTTTTGAAGAATGGCGAGGGGTCTCACAAATCGAGGGATAATGGGAGGAGCATTGATGCTCTTCCCAAAAAAATCGATAGGCGAGCAAGGTGATTCATTGGGGAAGAACTTTGTAGAAGGGACTTGCGTGAAAAGATGAAAGGATCGGCGCCCAAAAAATGTTGAAGATGGGTCAAAACCATTCTGACACAGCTACAGGAGTAGGACCAGGGAGTTGACCCGAGGTCAACTCTCCTGGCCCCCTGGTTGGTCCACGTGGACCAACCAGGAAAAACTCCTGGAAAAAGATTTAAAAATTTATTTAAATATAGTAAATGAGTTAATTAATTTTAGGTTATTAAATAAAAAATGTTTATTATTTTATATAGTATTTTATTCCGATTTTTATTTATTTTTATGAGGTATATTTTTACAAGTTTACATTTATGCCCTTTATAGGTATATTACCTATATATTGTATCCTTTTATTTTTATTTTATGTATTTTACTTTTATTATTTTTATTTATAATTTTCTAAAATTATAGAATACTTTTATATACACAAATATATTTTTATTTTATTTTTCTTATATGTTTTGTATATTTAATAAAATATAAGAGTGTATTGTATAGGTATACATATAGGTATAATACCTATGTATATGATATATACAAGTATTTTTATTTGAGTCCTCTTTGCATTTTTATTATGATTTTAATGCACAAATATATTATAAGTAATATTTACATAATTATAAAAATATAAAAATACAAAAATAATGAATAAATAATAAATTGAATATTTTATTCAGTACAAGTATACAATGGGGGTCCAAAACTCAACTTTCAAACTGTAGCTCCACCAAATGTGAAACCACCGCCATTAAATAGCTTATTTTATTCTATATACAATTAAAGGTGAGTATGTTGCATTTGGAGTTGTCATTTGTGAGATACGGGTCTGGGAAGTTGGGATTCTGGATTTTTATTCGGACCATAACCTTTTATCTGTACATTATTTTTCAGTGAAATTAATTTTATATTTTTCCTTATTAAATTATCTACAAATTTCATGTACAAAGTTTCTTTATTTGATGTATAAAAAGAGGAACCAAAAATAGGTCCCAAAATGAATAAAGAATGAATAGAATAATATAGGTATTTGACCCTTATCTCCCCCTACTTTATTCCTTGTCGACCTATTCATCAAGATGCCTAGGTCTCAGGGTTTCGGGTCATAAAATATTTACAATATTTTATTCTTTTTCTTTTCTTTTATTTATTCTATAATTTTGGCCTTAATTACAGTATTTTATATACTAATTGAATGCACATGCATGGATGCTAATATGCTCGATTTAATGCTATTTACACGCATTTGCTAGGGTTTTTTGTGCCAAAATGATAGAATAAAGATGATGAAATGTGGATTCATCATCCCCCTATACTTTACCTTTGCTAGTCCCTAGCAAACACTTATGCAATAAGTGCAAAAAGAAAAAGAAAGAAAAGAAAAAGAAGAACTTGGATTTAATTTGATTATTAAACTTGTCTTCACAAAATCAAAGTTTGGAGCTTAAGTGGGACCTTTGGAATTTTAGTGCGTGCGGAACCTTAATGAGAACCGAATTTGAAATCCAACAGTCCTTGGGAATCCCAAAACTCTGTCCAAGTCTCCTCAATAGCCATGTCAGAAATACTTCAACTCATACGCAAACTCTTACGACTATGAGTCTGACTCGTACAATGTAAGTGATATGTAGCTCCCCACCTCAGAAGTAACAAAGAAGCAACCTCCCCCACCTTGGTAACTCTAATGCCTCGGTCTAGCAACTCTTTCCTCGAGAAGCGGGGTATTTCCTTCTAAGTTCAAGTGCAACCGGCTCAAGAAGAGGGGGAATAAGAGGTATAGAATTTTGGGAGCTCAACCAGTGTAGCTAAGTCTCCCGCTGCAAGCTTCATGAGATGTAACATGGATACCATAAGCTTTTACTTTATTGGACTATATACACTCCGGTGGGGTTATTAAATTTTCAATCCGACCCACCACTTTTTTTGGAGTTCTTTTTGTTGTTGTTGTTTTTGCATCGTTTTTTTAATGCATCTGTACAACATATCTACATGGTGCAGCATATATACAAGAAATTTTCTTCTTGAGCCAGTAGGCTATCCCTCTTTTGAAGCTTTATTGCAACTCACAGCTTCTGTCTTTAGCCTTCATCACCACTAGACCAAGTTGAGGCGCACTTCCTTCACTAGAAGAAGAAGAGAGGTTTCGCCTAGAAGTACTACCCTCATATACTACCCCAAGCCAAAGGAAATTGCATCCTCACCACCTCATCCGTGGAGAGCTATGTGAAAGGTGCAGGTGTCCAAGTTAGGTCATTATCAACAAGAGTCGTGCGTATGCTCCGAAATACTCTACTTAGGCAGTCAAGAATCCATTGAACCAAGTCCCGTGATCCTCAAAGAATTAAGTCAACTAGACCTGAAGTACCTCAATCCCAGTTCCTATAAGGTTCCTATTATTAGGTAGATTTTAAGGTCCAATCAAGCTCCAATCTCTAGATTTTACTTAGACTTGTTCAACTATCAAACTCAATCCGAAAAATGCGAATGCTATGCCATGCAATGCAGAAAATATTTTTGTGATGCATTTTTCAAGATTTTGAACTTTTTTATGGATTTTTGAAAATATGATGAGGATGCATATGCATTTTTTTGTATTTTTCAAAGAGATTTTTCAAATGTTTTTGGATTTTAATTTTTGCAAATATTTTTGGGATTTTTGAAAACAAAAAGTTTTTGGCTAAAAACTAGGTTAAAAATATGTACACGGGAGTGCTTCTTATATATACAAGAAGTGGATTTTAAGAATTTACAAGGGTAAGTGGTCAGTTTTATACGTATATATACATAGTGGGTTTTGGTTTGATGTAAATATTCCTTCAACTTATTTGAGACAAGCTTTTTCACACAATTTTGAGAACTATAGTCCAAAATAGTTTTTACAAACATTTTTACAAACATGTACACACATTTGAAAATCATTTTGCAAAGGTTTTCCAAACAGTATATATAGATTTTTCAAAATATTTTTGCGACCATTTTTCAAACCATTTGCAAATCATTTTTTAAACATTTTATTTCACACAAAGAAAATAAAATTTTACAAAACACACATTTTTACAAAGGTTGAAAACATGTAACAAAATATTTTCAAAATAGTTTTCAATAGATGTTCACAAAGATTTTCAAACTATTTTTCAAACATTTTGCAAAAAAATATTTTCACCTGATTTATTAATCAGTAATTACAAAAAGAATTTGAGGAACAAGACATCTTTTTATTAAAGTCTTTAATGAATTTTAAAGAATTTTTAGCCATATTATTAGGAAAATACGAAAGTACGAGTTATGGCTAAAGTATATACATAGTATATACGACCCCCTATACGTAGCTTGAGCTATGTCCTCATAGATCGGAGAGAAAAGAGAAGACATAACTCGTACTAAGTATAGGCAAGTCTAAAGAATAAAGAACTAATGAATGAACCAATGAGAAGATGACCGTCCCCCCTATACTTAGGATCAAATAATCCTAAGTATAGCAGACTGTACACAAAGCAGGGAGGGTCAAGGGTGGGAATGAACAGATCGTACTCAGATTGTCTCCCCCTATACTTAGGGTAAAATATCCCTAAGTATAGACAAGAAGAGGAGACAATGGAGAGGATCGAAGAATATAGAAACTCGGGGTGCACACCCCCCTATACTTAGGACAAAGTACGTCCTAAGTATGGAAAACAGTCTACACGGGGCGGCACCTTTTTGGTAGATGAGAAAATAGAAGAGGAAAAGAAGAAAAGAAGAAAATAAATCAATAGATGCAAGAAGAGATCGTGAGGATGTACACACCACTCCCCCTATACTTAGGGTAAAAGAAGCCCTAAGTATAGGCAACGACAGGAGCGATGACACAGACGACGAAAGAACACTCGGCTCGTCCACCCCCTATACTTAGGACAAAGTGCGTCCCAAGCAAGGCAGACACGAGAATGGGTGGACGAGTAAAAACGGGAGATAGAAAGAGACGAACAAAGGATAATGTACAACAGAGGTGGATGTACATATGATCAAGAAGGCCGAAAGCTAACCTTCTTGCGAGACCGTTGAGGGATAGATCTGGTATGGTGTATGTCGACATCGGGATCCATGGTGGACGGAAGCCGATCAGGGTCGACACGGTGAAGGCCCTCAGTGGAATCAAAACGGAAAGGGACGAACTGATCAATGGAAGCAGTATGGTTGGGTTCTCCCTTGGTAGTCCTATGGTGTGAAGGCACAGACTGGTGAGTGGAAGAAGTACGACTAGGTCCGGCCTTGGAAGTCTCGCAGATGTCAAAGTGGAATGGGACAAACTCATCATCCTCGGAAGAAGTGTAATCGGAGTCGTCCTGCGAGTCCTCGTTCAGGTCAAAATCAAAAGGCATGAAATCATCAGTGGAAGTATACGAACTCAGATCGCCCTCAAGAGTTTCACCTGAATCATCTTTTTCATCACGAGGCCAAAAATTTTTAACATTCGCATCATAACCGGCCTCAATCATCATTACTTTTGAAGGCCCGGGAACGAACTTATCAGTGAAAGCAGTCAAACCAGGTCCGTCCTGTCTGGTCTTACCTAGGTCATTTGTTTCCTTTTGAGATCTCTCAAAATAATGGGCAACTTCATAAACATCCTCAATAGTCTTGGTATCTGCCCCCGCTCAATGGGATCAATCACATAGATACTTTGGATTTCATCAACACATCGCCACACACCAGGAGGAGGAAACTCAAGGTCCATGCTTTCCGATTTCCTCCCCTTTCGAGGGATTTGTCGGGTCTCATTAGATTTCGCTAAGCAAACATCTTTAGTAATATCAGATCGGTCACGGGCCTCGGAGTCAGCTATGATCGGTGAAGGTGCATCAGGTGCAGGTCTCTGGTTAATTGTAGATGTGGTGATCAACACTTCACTCTCGTCAACAGGACAGAAGCGAACCTCTCCTGATCCATAGTCAATAACGACCCTCGCAGAGGCGAGGAATGGTCGTCCCAGGATGATTGGAGAAGGCTCCCCTGTGGAGGTCTCCATGGGCAACACGACAAAATCAACGTTGTGGCTCGTGCCCTGAATAGAAATGACGGCATTTTCAAGGATACCCTTCGGCCTCTTGATAGATCCATCAACAAGCTGAACGATCATCCTGATTTTCTTTAGATGCCCTAAGTGAAGAGACTGTACCAGTGAGAAGGGTAGTATGCTAATAGATGCACCGCCGTCCAGGAGAGAGCGATCACAAGTGTAGTCAGAGATAATGCAGGTGATGAAAGGTGTAGCTGTGTTCTTCTTCTTGGGAATGGGACGGTGTGTGATGGTGAGGGCAGTGGCCATGGTCAGAATGTGACGCTCAGATCTGCTCCTCCGCTTTCTCTTCTTGGGAAGAGGAGCAGATAATTGGGTCATGGCCTGCTGAAGTGGGGCACGGATGATCTCATGAATAGTGGCCACCACGTCGGGTTCAGTCAACATTTTTTTGAATTTTTGGACTTCCTCCGTACAAGGGAGGAAGTCGGAATGAGCATATACACGAGGCATGCCAAGAGCAGTCTGTACAGCGGCATCCTTGGGGTCAAAGGTGGGACTAGGTGTGAATGTATGTGTGGTCAAGGGTTCCGGCAAGTGGACTCTCTCCTCAAAATATTGATCAACCAAGTGTCTCCTAAACTCTTTTTGGATTTTTAAATTTTTCTCATTTTTTTGTATTTTTGGCGATTGCAAGCTCCCATGATCACCTACAAGTAAATGAATCCCCGACGGAAGGAGCATTAATTTGATTGTTCCTCAAGATAGCAAGATTATCATTCAACAAATCAATGCGCTTTGTCATCTGATTCAAGATATCCCTCATAGAGATCGAGGGAGGTGACTCCAACAGGTCAAACTCGGGTGGATGTGAAGGTGGAGGTGGATAATATACAGGTGGGGGAGGATGTGGATAGAAATCCGAAGTCTGATACTGCGGCTGGGGCGGATAGGTGCAAAAGTCAGGAGCAAAGTCCTCCTGGAAAAAAGGAGGTGGACCGGCTGGAGTGAACGAGGGATCTGCAAGATCCGGACAAAATACGCTCCAGTCGGCCATCTTGAAGCAAGAGAAAATGATTGGGAGAATAGGAAGGTCAAGTCAAGAGAAGTGATAAGAAAGGCGCAAATGCGCAAAGATGATCGAGTATGCACACGAAACAATCACAAGCAAAAATGAAACAATCAAACCCTCAATTCACCTACTCAACTCGGTGAAGACCACAAATGCGGTCTTTTCTATCTTGTCTGTTTTAGAGTTTAGGTGAAAAAGTCAAGAAGTTGCACAAACACTTAGGGGGCTTGAAAATTGGATTTGGGCACTAACCTTAGTGTGTGCGCGAGCAATGTAAAACGAAGACAATGAGGGGATTACTCGCCCCAATACAAGATTTTTCTTTTTGGTTGATTTTAGGGTCAAGTAATATTAGCAGTCCCAATTTTATTGGTTATCACTTTTTTTAGTGAGAATGCACGAGCCTAACGAGGAGTCAATTTTACTTAGCACCTAGGTGATAAAAAAAAACAGCGGTAGAGGAGTGGAAAAGCAATGCAAGCGGTAAACAATGATGAATGCTAAAGCGTAAATGCTCACCTTGCCTCCAGCACTCTACATGCAAGGATGCTTAGCAGAATTGAAACCTAACTATATGCAAATGCAAGCCGATGAAATCGCCCTAAGTTTCAGAAATTGCTATTAGCGGGAAGAACCACAAGTCGGTCACCGATCCTCAATCCAAAAAGTCCGGTCTAGACTCACCCCTCCTCTTCTCGACAAGTCGAGTTCAGGAGTAGCGCTTGGCGGGGTGGGCTCGCGGCGCGGCGGATCTAAGATGATGAAACGACTGTTTAAAAATTTGACTAAGTCCAAACGCGGCTATAGGTACATGCAAGATATATTAGGTGTTTGGCCTTAATCTATCGCAAGCAATCCTTAATCTAAGGGCTCAATCACACAAAGTGAAGAAACAAAATCGGAAAACAAAGTAAAAAATGCGATGAAAACCGATAAAAACGCGGTGAGCCCCCAAGTGTACAAACACTTGGAAATTGGGCCCGAAAGTCCAAGTCCGAATGTACCTGTATTATTACAAATAAAGGGTCTCTCTCTCACAATAAATTACACAAGATAAGGTCAATGGAATAAGTGGCTCGGGAATTGTCTTCAAAAATCCTCTAAGTCCGCCTTGGTGCGAAGCGTCAGCCGCCTCACGTGGGTGCACGGGCACTCCTATAAAAGAGAGCCTCCCTCGATCCGCGTACCTCGCACAAAGTCAAACAAGAAGGTGGTTAGACAATTCAAACAATAAATATCAAAAATGAGCCAAAATACAATAAGCAGAAATAAAAGTCGCAAAAGTAGACAAATAATCACAATACAAGAAAAAAGTGATCTACGCGCTGTTGCTCCCCGGCGACGGCGCCATTTGATAAACACAAATTATCGTGGGCCTAAGGAGTATGTCTCACACAAGGCGGAGACAACCGAGGTCACTGCGGTGACCCACAATAAAATGTATTTAATCAACAATTAACCCACACTATAGATCAAGGAAATAGAAATAAATGTGGAGTTAAAATTTATTTTTAACTCTGCACAAATGGTGTATAGGGACAAGTATGCAGAGAGTTCGAACACAGGGAGCAAACATGGTAATTCAAACAAATGTGCACAAGTGAATGTGAAGTGTCTACACTAAGCAAGCAAGCAAAGAATTTTGTGTGGGTTTTAAATTTTTAAAAAATTTTATTTTTATTTAATTTTTAATTTTGTATTTTGATTTTTGATTTTTTGATTTTTCTAATTTTATATTTTATATTTTTTGTTTCTTTTTCAATATAGGAAAATATAAGCAAAGTAATAAAAGACAAGATAAAGTATTTATAAAAATGTGCAAAAATAGCCAAAAATTCAGAAATAAATTTTTTTTGTCTTTTTATGATTTTTTACTGTTTTTGTGATTTTTGGATATTTTTCAAGGTGTTTTTGGTATTTTTAAATAGCAAAACAAGTCAAAACAGTGGCAAAGCTACTGGCTGGAGATAAAACTGGAACTAAAAATAGCAAACATCCACAAAATTTTTCACACTAATTTTCAAACAAAGAAAATGAAATATAGAACAAACAGGAACTGAGTTTGTATTTTTCTGAGTTTTCTTTGATTTTATAGATTTTTTTGAAGTTTTTATGTATAATTGAATTTTCAAGGTTTTTCTTTTTAGATTTTTAGAGATTTTTGGATAGACACTAAAGTAGATCAAAATAAACAGTAGGGATTTTTTTTGGAATTTTTCGAGGTATTTTAAATTTTTTGGTATTTTCTAAGCTAGACAGTGAATAAAAAGCATATTTTTGATTTTTAATAAATATTAAAAGGACACAAAATCAAAAACTAAAAATATGGTGCTACAGTACAAGTTAGCAGGAGCTTAAGTTTAAATTTTGAGAATTTTTGGAATTAAAATAGGGCCTTAAATAAATAGAGCAAGCAAGTACACATTATAGGACTGGCAAGGACTTATACGCAAATATCAAAACCTTCAGGGGCATACATGCAATTTTTCCATCAAATTTATAATGAAGAAAATACTTTCTAGACCAAAAAGCAATCACACAACCCGCAGAGGCTTTGTAGCAAAAATCCCTAAGTCGCTCATGCGCAGCACGCGCGCCTGTTAGGACGAATTCGCAATTATTACAAAATTCGAGGGCTTAAGTGCAAATGTGCCAAAAATATTATAACCTCCTACAATAGTCCTAGTATTAAAACTAAATACGTAAAACCCCGGGGGGTGATCTGCAAAATCGCCACGTCACGTGCGTAGAGCACGTGACAGAGCGGGACCCAGATGTAATATCGTAAGACTTCGCGGGTATCGAGGCAAAGTTTACAAAACTTAATACGAAAAATGAAAGTTTGAAAATTAGACAGTAAATACAAAAGTTGGCGGGGTATAAATGCAAAATTACCCACGCCTGCGGGATCGGACGGTGGCTGATCGGTCACTTACGCCACGTGGCACGCATATACGGCCCGATACCGCTTCGTCTCGACGGTCCCGATTAAAAGATCTTCACGTGATCGGACGGCCGAGGCTGATGCAAATCCTACGAGGCTGTAGCCTTCCAAGAACAGGCCAGATCGGACGGCCCCAGGAGGATAACGACGAACGGGAAGAACTCGCCGCGAAGCGAGCTTCCCCGGCCGCCTGCTCCCACCTGCGGCACTCCTTCGAGATGCAAAGTGGCTGGGGGGATTCTTGGAGGGATTCTCTATATCCTGGAGGAAACAAAATGTCGCGGGATGCTTCAGGACCCCTCCACGTCGACGAAGAAGAGGAGGAAGCCCAGGAGGTCCGGCGAGCGATCAAAACTTCCTTAGGTGCCCTTTTGACGCTCCAAAGACCTGCAAAAGGGGTTACGGAGGGCGAGGGTAAAATGCCTCGCCCCTCCAAACTGTGGATTGCGACGGAGAGTGGTAAAAACGGGGTTCGCTGGAGCAAGCTCCGGCGAGGGGATGGTGGTGGTGAACGAAGTGTGGTTGAGTAAAAATGATGGCAGCTAATTAATCCTAATGCTACTAGAAGAAAAATTGAGCAAGGAAAATGAACAAAAAGTCAGACCTCGAGCCTAAGAAGGCGAGATGGGACCTCGACGGCGGCGGCCACCAGAGGTGGCGTGGAACACGCTTCAGGCCACCGCTACACCTCAACGAAGAGCTCGGATCAATCCCCTGTCACCAGAGATCACAAGCTGCAGCTCGGAGGTCTTGGCTAGGCCCAACTGTGGTGCCCAAAAAGGAAGGGAAAGACAGGGGGTCGGTTTTGAAGAATGGCGAGGGGGCTCACAAATTGAGGGATAACGGGAGGAGCATTGATGCTCTTCCCAAAAAAATCGATAGGCGAGCAAGGTGATTCATTGGGGAAGAACTTTGCAGAAGGGACTTGCGTGAAAAGATGAAAGGATCGGCCCCCAAAAAATGTTGAAGATGGGTCAAAATCATTCTGACACAGCTACAGGAGTAGGACCAGGGAGTTGACCCGAGGTCAACTCTCCTGGCCCCCTGGTTGGTCCACGTGGACCAACCAGGAAAAACTCCTGGAAAAAGTTTTAAAAATTTATTTAAAAATAGTAAATGAGTTAATTAATTTTAGATTATTAAATAAAAAATGTTTATTATTTTATATAGTATTTTATTCCGATTTTTAATTATTTTTATGAGGTATATGTTTACAAGTTTACATTTATGCCCTTTATAGGTATATTACCTATATATTGTATCCTTTTATTTTTATTTTGTGTATTTTACTTTTATTATTTTTATTTATTATTTTCTAAAATTATAGAATACTTTTATATACACAAATATATTTTTATTTTATTTTTCTTATATGTTTTGTATATTTAATAAAATATAAGAGTGTATTGTATAGGTATACATATAGGTATAATACCTATGTATATGATATATACAAGTATTTTTATTTGAGTCCTCTTTGCACTTTTATTATGATTTTAATGCACAAATATATTATAAGTAATATTTACATAATTATAAAAATATAAAAATACAAAAATAATGAATAAATAATAAATTGAATATTTTATTCAGTACAAGTATACAATGGGGGTCCAAAACTCAACTTTCAAACCGTAGCTCCACCAAATGCGAAACCACCTCCATTAAATAGCTTATTTTATTCTATATACAATTAAAGGTGAGTATGCTGCATTTGGAGTTGTCATTTGTGAGATACGGGTCTGGGAAGTTGGGATTCTGGATTTTTATTCGGACCAGAACCTTTTATCTGTACATTATTTTTCAGTGAAATCAACTTTTATATTTTTCCTTATTAAATTATCTACAATTTTATGTACAAAGTTTCTTTATTTGATGTATAAAAAGAGGAACCAAAAATTGGTCCCAAAATGAATAAAGAATGAATAGAATAATATAGGTATTTGACCCTTATCTCCCCCTACTTTATTCCTTGTCGACCTATTCATCAAGACGCCTAGGTCTCGGGGTTTCGGGTCATAAAATATTTACAATATTTTATTCTTTTTCTTTTCTTTTATTTATTCTATAATTTTGGCCTTAATTACAGTATTTTATACACTAATTGAATGCACATGCATGGATGCTAATATGCTCGATTTAATGCTATTTACACGCATTTGCTAGGGTTTTTGGTGCCAAAATGATAGAATAAAGATGATGAAATGTGGATTCATCACTCCTCCATTAGCTCCCACGTGCATTCAGCTACCCATGCGGCGGTCTTCGTGGAGGCCAATCCGTCCTGGCACATTGCAACCCACAGGAAGAAGAAACCCTCGCTCGGTGGTAAATGCACCGGCTAAACATCATCGGGTCGTCAAGGCTACTCTCCGCTATAATCTTAATGTCAATTGTAGTTTGCAATGTGAGGGGCCTCAATCGGCTGCGGAAAATTAAGTCTCTCTTCCGACACCTCACCAGTCTTCGTGCAGAGCTCAGGCTGGAGGACCGGAGGGATTTTGCCTCCAAATTCCCATTTGGATGGGGCATTATGCATAATGACACTTCCCTAGGCCGTATATATGTTCTCTGGAAGGAGAACTCTTGGACTTGCTCCTAGGGATGCAAACAGATACGGATATATCTGTATCTGATCCGTCACCATATCCGTTTTATACAGATTTTGACATTCGTATCCGTATCCGTTTTAAAATGGATACGGATATGGATATCATTTTGATATCTGCAAACATCCGTATCCGTATCGTATATCCGTTTTCATGTATAAATATAGTCGTAGATTTATTTTTAACTATATGTAACATAATTCTCTACCTCATTTTACCATATATATAATTTTTATGATAGAAACACACTTAGTAAATTAATATCATGTGTTTTCCATCCAATTCTTATATATTTAAGTCAATTCTATAGAGTATTTCTAACATTACTCATGTACGATCGGCATCCGTTTTACATCCGTATCCGTTTTTTAAGGATATGGTAAGACAGTTTTAATATCCGTCAATATCCGTATCCGCATCCGTATTCATATTAGAAAATGGATAAGGATATGGTAATACCTATATCCGTATCCGTATCCGATCGTTTGCATCCCTACGTGCTCCCCAATGTCTTCCTCCCCACAGGCTATCACCCTCTCCTGCTCGAACCTGGGGGGCATGTCGGTTACTATCACGATTGTATACGGGGCAAACTTGCCATCGCACCGCAGGGATCTGTGGGAGGAGATCGCCTCCATTAATGCCTACCGCGATACCCCATGGATGGTTATTGGGATTTTAACACTATCAGATTTGACAACGAGAAGCTTGGTGGTCGGCCTTCGGCCGCGATGGCCAAGGACGACTTTAACACTTGCATCGACTCATGTGGTCTAATGGAGCTTCATTCTTGTGGAAACCCATGGACTTGGACCAACTGTTCAGTTGGCCCCTCTCGGGTCGCTGCTTGCTTGGACTGTGCCCTGGTCAACTCCGCTTGGTTGCACATGTTTTCAACTTCTAAATTGCGGTACTTGCCCCTCCCTTCAAGTGACCACCTACTAATGTCCGTAGCCTTGGGCAAGATTACATCAAAGCCAAGGCCTTTCTGCTATTTTGATTAGTGGGCCGCTCGCCCGGGCTACATGGACATTGTCTCCAATGCTTGGGCATCCCTGATTCAAGGAAACCTCGTCTTCCACCTCTCTCGGAAGCTCAGAAATGTGAAGTTGGCCCTAAAAGCCTGGGCCAAGGCGGAGGCGAACATCCTGGATGAAGTTAAGGCCATAGAGGCTGCCTTGGTGGGGGTCAATGGCTTACTTGTTGTCCATCCCAAGGTCCCCATCTTAGCCTAGATGGAGATTGATATCAAGTCTCACTATGTGGGCCTGGATAGCGACCTTGAATCTACATGGAAGTAGAAAAGCCGTGTGGATTGGCTTACTCTCGACGACCGAAATACAAGTTTTTTCCACCTTTCCGTCAAGGCCCGCATCGCTAGAAACTCCATCCCCTTCCTTCTTTCTAGTGATGGCCAATGCCTCAACAAGCCATCTTTGATGGCTACACTGCAGTGAAGTTTGTTGGCGACCTCCTTGGACCGACCTCTCCTCGTGCCTCCGTTCTACCTTCCCTTATGCCAAAAATGATTCTCTCTTTGGTTGGTTGTGTGTGGTTGTAATGACCATTTGAGGAGGCTGAGATCCTCGAGGCTATGAGATCCATTCCCTCATCCAAAGCCTCCGGTCCTGATTGGTTCAATGGGAGTTTCTACAAGCGACATTGGGCACTCATCAAGCACGACCCTTGCGAGGCAGTTGACTTCCTTTACCAGGGAGGAGGCATATCAAACATCTAACCAAACCTTCCTAACTCTCGTGCCCAAGGTCTCCTCCCCTAATGAGCTCTCAGATTTTCGCTCGATCTCCTGCTGTAAAGTCGTCTACAAGATCTTTGCCAAGCTGCTTGCTTCTCGCTTGATGGCCGTTCTTCCTCAAATTATCTCCCCCAACCAATCTGCCTTCATTAAAGGATGCACTATGGGCGACAGCCTGCAGCTTGCGCAAGAAATCATGGTGGATTTTGACAGGATGGCGACCTCTAATTGGGCATGCCTCAAGATCGACATTTCTAAAGCTTTTGACTCTATTTAGCATGACTTTTTCTATATTGCTTGGAGGGCATGAGATTTGGGGATCGATGAATCTCCTGGATCAACAACTGCATCTCCACTGCCTCCTTCTCTGTCATGGTCAATGGCTCTCTGCATGGTTTTTTTCCGTGGCACGAGAGGGCTACGTCGGGGTGACCTTTAAGCCCCCTCCTTTTCATGGTGGGAATGGAGGCCCTTTCCACCCTGGTGGAGACTTTGTTACCAATGGTTTTATCAAGCCACTTAATTGTGGTCGACGCCCCGTCCCAACTCACCTCATCTATACTAATGATCTATTGTTTTTCTGCAAGGCTACATCACGCTCACTCCTTGCGGTCAAAGAATTGCTGAACGATTTTCTATGTATGTCAGGGCTCTCTATGAACGCCCAGAAGCGCAAGCTCTTTCGCCCAAAAACGACCCCTACCGATTTTGGGATGTGTCTTTGGCTGGGGCTGCTCTGTCACTCCTAGCCTACTAACTACTTGGGCTGCCCCTTGCTTCCTCTTACGACTGGGGCTCTTCTGCGCGGCTCCTCGAGGACAGGGTTAGGGCCTTGTTGTGCGGCTGGAAAGCAAAGGCCCTTTCTATGGCTAGCCGCCTCCAACTGTTGAGGATTGTCATTGATGGGATGGTTCTATTCTGGGTCGACGGCACGATTATCCCATCTCGTACTGCGTGCAAGGTGGATATACTTTGTGCCGACTTCCTTTGGAACTACATGCTCCACTCCGTTGCTTGGAACACCTTATGCCTCCCGAAGAGGGAGGGGGGGATAGATGTGCGTTCTGTGCCCACCATCAAATCGGCTATGGCTATCTACTTGTCATGGAAGATAATGAATGAAGGCTCCTCTCTTTGGGCCGATTTAAGGAACACCAAGTACCTACATTCATGCTTCTTCTTTGATGCGGTTCCGACGGCCTTGGCCTCACCCATGTGGAAGCTTATCCTCTCCTCTCGCCCACTTCTTTGGGCTGCGACCGCCAGCTCATGCCCGTCGTTTGTGTGGTTTCTTGTCGGCTCACGCTATTCTTTTTCGCTGTCATTGACATTGTTCGCCCGAGGCAGGCCCCCGTGCCTTGGGCTCGCGAGGTTTGGGATAAGGGGGCTTCCCCCAAGCATTGATGCACTCTCTATAGGGTAGTCCTCGGCCGCTTGCCCACAACTGATAGACTTCCGAGACATGGGATTTCAGCTCGCACATTTTGCTATCTTTGCAACAACATCTTAGAGTCCCAGAGCCACATCTTCTTTGACTGCCAATTCTCCTATGAGGCTTGGTCCAAGATCTGCCTCGCATCTGGAGTGATTACAAATGCACCTCGAAGCCTTACGGAGACCTCGGAGTGGATTAAGGCCATCAACTCCGTTGATACCCGACAACGTCTTGGAATTACTCTCGTTGCGACGATCTGTAAAATCTGGGGAGAAATGAATGATCAGTGGGCATCTGGTAGGTTCTCTGCCACTACCGCTATTGCAAACTATGTGTTAACAAATACCATTATACTCAAACGTTAACAGTGATCCCGAGATTTTGTGCTCCCTGGGTTCCACCATTTCTTCCCCTTTTTTGTAACTAAGGCATGAGCCTCTCATCTGTATTGTTATTTTTTGGCATAGATATATACAGAAAACTTTCCATAAAAAAGAGGCTTGACGTGTAGTGTCAATGGACACGTGTCCAAATCTTGTACGTACCTGTCATTTCCTCAAATACCGGATATATATACTTTTTTTTACTTAATTTGAATTTGTGCAAAATTAATGACCATCACTAATATGGTGAACTTGAATATGAGCCCATAAGATAACGGTAGGTCATGGGTAGGATATGGATGTGGAGGATATTTGATTCTTCCTCTTTCCATGTTCGCCTTCTAAACAAGTCAACGAAAATTATGATTAAAATTTCATTTTTTGTGATTTCATTATATCCACACAATCAATTTTCGCAACTATATCTCTAACAAAAAATCTGAAAACTAATGGAGCTCGCTTGCGTCATAATTCCACGGTGGGATCCAAATCTCCTAAATTGACATGCCCTTCTATATATAAATTAGTAATATTTTTCCTACATAGGAAATTAACTGAATATTGTAGTGAATTTATAGATATCGTAAATACGCAATCCATTTCATATAGACAATAATGTTTTATAGATATCGTAAATACGCAATCCATTTTATATAGACAATAATATTTTACAAAATCAAACATACTGATTATTAAAAACTATTTACTGGGAATGGGGAAAATGAATTTATTATCGAATTTGCAAATTTGAATCTAAATGACAAGAAAATGGTTGCAATTTACAAATAATTGATTAACTGAATTCTTTGATAACATAATTAAAAATTAAAAATAAAGGTATTAACGAAAAATATCAAATCCAGACAAGCTTACAACAATGTTCAAAATTATTAAATGAAATTCAAATTAAATGAATAGAGATGATGAAACTACCCTTCTGTTTAATATTTTGATAGCACTCTTTGGATAAATATTAAAATAGAAAAGTGAACTAATTTTCCTTTTGAACACATCAAATCCTTCTCCATTCCCATGAATATGTTAGAGGTGGGAATGGGAGAGCTTGTGACGGAGAGGCTGACGGTGGCGGAGTTGAGGGTGGACTCAGAGGAAGGAGGTATTTGCCACGATCTCGCAAAGCGTGTGGATCTTCACAAGGAAGTGGCACCATGCATGAAGATGGAGTAGACATGTGAGCGACGTTGGATACGAAAAGTCCTCGCAGTTGGGTCCATCTCAAGAAAGGGAAGGTGGGGTGAACCTCCATATGGAGGTTGATGGAATGGTAGTTGCTTCGATGAAAGATATTTCGACTGACTAATTCTTTTTTATGCAACAATATTGTAAATATAAAGAGAAGAGTTGTATTTTACAATCAATTGGTAGTAAATAATAACATAATGTAGTAACTTCTTACGCAGACTATTGTAATAATAATGAAGAGAATCGTAATTTTGATCCATCCATTAGTAAATATTAAAACATGTGTAACTTCCACATTTTCATTTGTTTATGTTGAACATTGTAATAACAAGAAGGAATTTGTGATTTTATTCATTTAGCAGAAATAACAACAAAGCATCAGTAACTTTATCTCGATAATAAAAAACATCAGTGACAACATAGTAACACGGTGTGTCAGTAATTACTATTCATCAACATAACATCGGTAACTTACCTATGTAATAACAACACAAAATTACTAATAATACAGTAGCAAATAGTAACATAGTATCAGTAATTTTGATTCATTATTTTACTTCTATAATAACTTTGCCACTATATATTTTTCTATAGGAGTACATGTTCAATATCATTTAAAAGAAAATATTTTGTATTATTTATTTGCAAAATCGTAAATATGGGATAACATAGTTTCTAGAGTCGTAAAACCATCGAAGTGTTTTTATGTAATAAATGATCATGACGGATAAAAAGTGGATGGTCTAGATTGCATAGTCACTAGTTTGCTAATGAGCTCGGAGCTCATTGGAAATGCCCTCTCTCTATATCATCTGTGCATATATCAATATGGGAATGCACAACATACATATATCATCTGTGCATATATGAATATGGGAATGCACAACATACATCGATGCGCAGGTAACTTGACTACATCCGTCACTTTTCCCCTCTATTTTTTGATTTTTGTAACTTGATCGTTAGGAGATTTACTTAGAATATAAGTGGAATGCATATTTTAAATTTCTTGTAAAACAGACATTATGTCCATCTGAAAGGTCGATTTCAGCAAAGCTGAGACCGTTAAAATTTGATTGTCGTAATGGATAAGTTATAAGTCTCGAACTAAGTTGAAATTTTAATGACTTTATGATGATATATTTGTTATTTAAATCCTCCAAGGATTCATTTGAAAAAATTTAAAAAAAAGAGGAAAAAAGAAGCGGATGTAGCAAGTTACCTACACATGTGTATATGCTCCTCATTCCTTATGAATATGTAAATGTATGTATGTACGTAGGACTATATAACTTAAGAAGCAATTTTTATGTAACAAAAGAAAAAATGTAAAACAATATAGAAATATGATAATAATAAAAAGGGATTTTTACCCGGCAGACCCTGTAATCTTTTGCAATTACCGCTACGATCTCTGAAACATCCTAATTCCTCCCCCGGCCCTGTAAAGTTGCTAACTCTTACCCTACAGATCCTGCGGTTAAGGCCCGTTAATTGACCCCTTAAAATTAACCAGATTCCGTTATAATCATTTATATTATACCCATTTTGTTTATTAAATTTACATGGAGTGCCACTCCATCATAGGAGGACCCCCCAGTCGTTCCACAATCCTCTCCGGTGATGATGCTCCCCCCCCCCCCCCCCCGACCTGCTGCTCCCCTCAGCCAAATTGCTCCCCCCCTCGGTCGATGTGCTCCCTGCTCCCCCCTCCTCCTCGTCGCCGTTGTCCCCCTCCCACCGGCGATGTGCTCCCCCCCCCCTCGTCCTTCTTGTCGCCGTGGCCGACCTCCACGGCCTCCTTCCACCACGCTTGTATTTGCACGTCTTCCCTGACTGATGCATCCGTAGGGTAGTAGATGCTGCAGTAGTCGGCGACCCAATCGTAGATGCTGAACCAGATCTCCAACCCATCGACCGCATATGGATAGTCCTGGATCAGCAGCCTTATCTTACGTGGTGCAGAGTCGTCTTTCACTGCCATTCCCCTACAAAGGTTATTACAAACAAGCCAAGATGTTTCAAACCATATCAAAGCATCTTCCTGATCAAGATGAATCCTCACATGCCGTCATCCTTGAGGAAAAGGAGGGTTCTCCCGGCGTAGATCTTGTTGGCCATTTCCGAATTGATCTTGACAAGGAAAGGCATAGCGTTGTCGTGGTGATCTAATATGTAGAGCCTGTTTGTGTTGAGCGCCTAATCATTGTAATCAGGAAAAATCAAAAGGTTGTTCTGGAATGATGCTGTTGTCGGAGATAACAGAAGGAAAGAACTATTATTTGGCATACCACATCGATGGGGACTCCCTCTAGATGATGGGATCCATGGGCTTCATAGGTACAGCAAGATCGAGGGCACCGTCGTCCTGGTGAAACGTAACGTGCTCGACTTCAATGACTTCTCGGCATCCATCGTGGACCGCGTGAGCGAGGTGCTCAGCCAGGGAGTCAGCTTCAAGCTCATCAGCCCCCCCACCCCGACGGAGTCGCCCCCTCCCACCCCATAGACGATGGAGACCCCCTCCCCCTGCGCCCCGGCCGACGATGGACCCCCCGGTCCCCGCCGATTTGCCCCCTCCCCTCGGGTTGGAGGCCCTCCTCCCTGCCGCTTTACGATTTTGATTTTTTTCTTATTGTTTTTTTTATTTCGGCAAATCCTAACCGTTCGATGGCAAATTAGTTAGGTTAACTCAAGACTAACTCAAGTCTTTGACTCAAATATAGTTAAAATTGACGGCAGGGTTTATTGGGTAAGACGGAGCAAGTTTACGGGGTCGAGAGAGGAATTATGATGTTTCAGAGGTCGTAGCGGTAATTGCAAAAGATTACAGGGTCTGCCGGATAAAAATTCCTAATAAAAAATAGGAGGAGGAAATGGGGAAGCTTCTACTCCTTCCTTTCTTCTCTCTACTACTACAAACAAATAGTGTACTTTTGTAGCTCAACTGCCACCGTAGCAATCATGGATTTTTCCTCTTCTCAAAGCATCTCCAATTTGCCTCTCTTCTTCTCTTTTCCAAATCTTGACATTGTTTGGTTGTGAGATAGCATCCATTCATCTATGTGATCAAAGGACTCTGTATTAGATAAAATGTAAGTGGCTATTTCGTGATTACATTACACCATCATATCTTTGTTTATAGTATTTGTCATCTCTTATCCCTTTGACTGATCGAACAAGAATGGAGAATAAAGTCCACTAAGATCTTGTCCCACCTCATGTCACATCTCTCTTCTGAAAATGTAATTCAAGCTAAGCCTAGGCAAAGGACTGGGTAGGACCGGTTATTGAGTCAGAACTCAATGAGCCAGGTTCGGACTTAACTCGATAAGGGCTCGTGAGCTTGGCTCATCAAGCTATTGAGTCGAGTCTGAGCTAGATTTTTGGGCTCGATAGCTTATGAACCGAGCTCGAGTCAAGTCCTGCTCAGCTCGATAACTCAATAAGAGGCTCGATAAGGAATATATATTCTATTTGTGGAACTATAAGGATGTTTATTTTTATTTGTACTAGTTTTGCAACTTTGTGAATGGTGGACTGTGTCTATGTGGTTTATGTAACGACAATATTGGGTGACTATGTTGTAGACTTGGACTTTCTACACTTTATCTAAGTTAGTCTATGTTATAATTGGATAATTGGTATTTTTCTTTTTTTATTTGCCAATTGAATGTCACAATGTATATTAAAATTTACTTTTGCATACAACTCAGATAGTTGCCTAGGGGTAAGGATGGTAGTCTTCAAAGAAGATGTTTTGTGTTTGAGCCCAAGCAACAACATTTTTCCACCATAAAATGCCTATTTTCCTTAACGAGCCAGACCAAGCTCGAGCCCAGATCAGGCTTGATAAGGGGCTCGGCATGAGCCTTCGGCTGTGCTCGAACAAGCTCGAACTCGAGCTCGAGCCCAACTGGGCTTATTGAGTCCAAGCCTGAGCTAGGGTTGGCTCATCTCGTCTCATTGGGCTCCATAGCCAGCCCTAGGGTTGTGTATCTAGTAGTCTTGTGGGTACTCGACCTTTTAAGGTCAGGCTTGGATATTGCTTTAGAACTTTAGCATGGATTTGGGTATTGCTTTCTTTATTGCAAACTCGATTGGTCCGAATAGCATTTATTATTTTTTCGAAATACAATAGTATATATAAAGTATATATGATCTCAAATTTCACAATTTGGAATGCATACACACATATAAATACATATTCGTAACTAGATAATAATAATATACTTAAAATTCAAATTTTATAAAAATAACAATATATTCGTAATTAGATAATAATAACATACTTAAAATTCAAATTTTATAAAAATAACAATATATACCGTATATGGTATCGTCACAATTAGAATTCGATTTAATAATAAATTTAATGATAAATTTATGATGGATAATTGAAAGTTTCATCGACTTGTAGCCATGCTACTTTCCCATTTTAATTTGGATTAACTAATTACATTAGTTAATCCACTATTTTAGAAGTAATTAACTAATCCACTATTTTAGAAGTAATTGATTTCCATTTCTATATTACGCAATAAGCTTGCGGGCCAAATGAGTGACTTGGTACTTCTAAAATGTATCAACAGCTCCAGTCTGCTGAGGATTAGGTGGGAATACCTAATGAATTCCTAATAACCATATAATTTTAGCCTGCAAAAAAATAGAAACTGAGATAATTGCGATGGCACGGTCTCACGAAGAATACCATCAGACGAATGGTTGAAAATCCAGTGCTTATCATCATCATGCAATTTCAGCCTTTTATTTCCCGACAAGTCTCGAACATTTAAATTTCTTGAAACTCCAGTCGACATAGCACAGCAAATATTCAGAAAGTACAAGTCAAGCCGCACAGGGGAGTAGAAACAGACAAAATATTAGGAGCTAAAAACACCGAAATGCCAAAAGGACAAATGTAAAAACAAGCATGGATTCAAATACGTCAGGAAACAACTTTCAAGAGCAGAGGATATGGTAGCTGTTCAAACTACTGGTGTTCCTGTCCTTGCTCCAGCGTCTCACCTTGCCAGGCCCAAACAATATCCGTAAGAGCCGGTCTGATCTGCCTCCACAGCTTCTGATACTCATTGGTGTCACCGTCTGACAGCTTCAACTCAACCAAATGAAAGGAAGAAGTGAATTCAAATATCTCGGCATCGATCACTAAGGCAGCTTTTCTACCTCCTCTTGATCCCTCTATCTTCATCAGACCACCACCCTTCTTTGTGACCTTCAACTTCAGTTTCTTTGCCATGTCCTCTAGCGAAGATATAATTTGCGAGGCAGTTTGCTTGGATGTGAACCTTGCCTCTTTCTTGTGCTCAGTCTCCTCGAATAGACCAGAAAGATCAAATCCTGACGATAGCGAGATAATATCAAATGCATTCAAGTGAGTGAGTTTCGTGAACTCGGGCTTCCCATCTAGTGTGTTATTATCAGGTGAATCAAGAACTACACCAGAATCGATTGCGGTACCTTCTTTCGTTCCACTCCCATTCTTCCTAGGCTTACCATCAAATCCCCTTCTAAACCAAGGATTATCCATGATCTTTGCAACGGAAATCCTGGTTTTAGGATTAGGATCTAAGATTTTTGACAAAAGCCTGCGAACCTCAGATGGGAACCAATTCGGGCATTTGAACTCCCCTTTGGCAATTTTCTTGTACAACTGCATCAGATTTGAATCATGGAAGGGAAGATAACCTGCCAGAAGAACAAATAAGATGACCCCACAGGACCATATGTCAGCTTTAGCACCGTCATATCCTCTTCTGTTAATTACTTCAGGGGCCACATAAGCTGGAGTTCCACAAGTTGTGTGCAGTAGCCCATCTTGCCTCCTTGATTCAGCAAATGCACTCAGACCAAAATCAGAAATCTTCAGATCTCCATTTTCATCCAATAAAAGATTTTCTGGCTTCAAATCACGGTGGTAGATACCTCTATTGTGGCAGTAGTCCACTGAACTGATCAACTGCTGAAAATACTTCCGCGCAACATTTTCTTTTAGTCTACCTTTTAAAACTTTGTTAAACAACTCACCACCCTTGACATACTCCATAACAAAATAAATTTTAGTCTTCGTAGCCATGACCTCATACAGCTGTACAATGTTTCCATGGCTGATCATTCGCATTACCGAGATCTCACGCTTGATCTGATTCATCAGCCCAACCTTCAACACCTTATCCTTATCAATCACCTTTATTGCAACACCATCTCCAGTAATAATATTCTTGCCATGGCACACCTTCGCAAAAGTTCCTTGCCCCAGGACTCTCCCCAATTCATACTTCTGTAGCAAGATGCTTCTATTGTTGTCTGTCATTTGTATTGCTAGCTGTAAATTTTCTATTATTCTACAAGGCGTGCAGAAGTATGGATGCTGCTAACTGCTGACTTCACCCGTCTTCACAGCAATCATAATTTAACACGACAATATCAGTTGAACCACTGGCTCCATAAAGTACTTGTGCACAAGGTACGAAGTGATCTTGAGTTCTAGATATAATATCATCAAGTATTGTGAAAGGTGGCTCCGGCAGAGCTATAATATCATCTAAGTGAGCAGAAGAGTTCCTAACATGTAAACACATCTTTCTGCATTCCTTGTTGCTCGATATCAGTGACTGCCTTCGTACAATCGAAAAATGCACGAAAATCTGAAAGGAAGAAACCAATAAGGAAATAAATTAGCATCTGCAATTGCGTGTATAAGAAGTCTGACTTAATCAGGAAGAAAGGGAATCTGATTCCAGCTTAGAACTTCAGAACGATGAAACCAGCATGTAGTATATAAAAAAGAATTATACATAGTATACGACTACCAAAACAGATCCACATATTAGCAAACGAGATATAAAGAGCAAGCCAATGAAATTATAATTTTTTATTCATCACATGCGTCCTTTGAGATTAGTTCACAACGATGTAAACAAAAAGGAGCAAACTAAATCCAACTTGAAAAAAAAGACAAAGAAATAAAGGGAAAAAGCCACCAAACGTTATATGGTTAGGAAGCTATTCAAAACCATGATTAGGATACAGCGAGGACGGTCCACTTTACATGGTCCATTTGTCATGCATCCTTTTCATTTCTGATTTGAAACTCGTCTCTTAGCCAGTAAAGCACCAACAAAATATTGATCAACTTATGAAGCAAAAAAAGTTCAGAAATGGCTTCAACTATTAAATCATAAACTATAATTGATTTTTTAAAGAAATTGGTTGAATTTTTTAAATCATAAACTCCAAAGGATTTTTTTAAATCCTAGATTTGAACCTTCCTTTCTGAGGATAAAATAATATAAAGAACGAGAGTTAAACAAACAATCATCACAAATCAAACATCATTAACATGATTAGAGAATCCTCCATGGAAAGGTGAGATCAATCTACATTACAAACGCTTTATGCTTCCATCTAGACTTGAAATACTAAATTCCTGATGAGAACACAAACTAAACAAATAAATCGGTTTTGTTTGACAAACCAATTCAAAGGTAATTTTTTACAGAATCTTCAAGGAGAAAGACCACATACACAAAAATGATGCTGCTGATCTTGATTTTCATGAATAAAGGCAGAGAAGAAGCAATAACCACAGAAATGCATATTATTGTTATGTCACGCCAATAGCAGCAGTGAAAATTTAATCCTTTTGCTAAGATTTCAGATATTCCCCGCAATCTGTGCAGATTCTAGCCTTTGTAAGACATATCAATTGGAGGGTGGTAGCAAAACAAGTAAACATTTGAAGAAAAAATGTTGGGTTTCTAAAAAAACAAATCTTCCTCAGAAATTCCCACTCAAGTCCCACATAAATGTTGCCAAAGGCCGATTTTTTGACTGAATAAGAAAATCACAGCAACTGGAAACCCTAAACGAACCGCCCACAATTTCCACAGACAGAAGGACAGGGTATTCACCCAGAAAGACGCAAATTAACAAAAATAGCAGATGTTTGCATCCAAGATCTAACAAAAAGGAACGAAAGAAACTGCAAAAGAGAAAACCCCAGATTTTCCGCTGCCACAATTTCTTAGAGATGGTATGTAGGAGAAGAAGAGTACCACTTGAAGAGCGGAGGAGAGATCCAGAAAAGAAGGCAGTGGAGAGAGGAAGAGACCAGAGTTTTGTTTCCGCTTCGAATGTGTGGTTTGTTTGTAATATTTAAGAAGTAAAGAACGGGTGCGACGGAATTGTATCGCCATAATTAGATGTAGGAAGCGATGGCGACCCCTCTCCTCCTTCCTCTCTTCAGCGTATAAATAAATAAAATAATTCCACTAATTTGTCCTCGTGTTTTTCGATCCTCCGAATTTACATATTTGCCCCCTCGAGATCACGCTGACGGGCGGCGTTTTTACGTCAATCCCGGTGCCACGTTTAGTGGAGGGGTCAAATTTGTCCAGCTAAAAATATATTTTAGATCCCAATCAACAAAAAGGTGACGTTTTTTCAAATTTTACACTTTTGTCCTTCCAAATTATTACAAATATCGCATTTACCCCTGACCTTTTCACTTACACTTGTAGTCCTATATTCTTAAGAAAATCTCAATATTGCATCCATTAGTATAACATGGGACATAAGTGTTAGAACGGAAGAGCACTGCTTTGTAGGAACATATGGGCATGTGTGCGTGGAAAAAAAAGTGGCATACAAGTTCTTGCCAAACTCAAAACGGCTCGAGTGTGAAAATCCCAACACCTTTTTTTTACTTCCAGCTGTTTTTGGCTTGAATGTGGATGGGTGATCTGATCCTGACGGTTTCCCGATTCTTTTCTTCAGAGAATTTTGGGAGATGATTAATGTGGAGCTGATGGAGGTGGTGGCAAAATTCGTAGACGGCGTAATAGTGGATTTGAGCGGTCGAACAAGTTTTTTTATCTTCTTGCTCCCCAAGAAGGATGTTGTCACAGGGGTGGAGGACTTCCGACCCATTGTTCTTTTAAATGCAGTGTACTTGATCATGATGAAGATCTTGACGAATCGGCTGCGAAGTGTACCGGGTAGAATTGTTTAACCGGTTCAAAGTGCTTTCTTGCCTGGTAGACAGCTTATTGATAGTGTGGTTGTGGCTTCCGAGATTGTGGCAGACTGGCGTTGAAGAAAGGCAAAAAGGATTTTGTGAAAGGTTGAATTCTCAAAAGCGTACGATTGCATGGATTGGAGGTTCATTTGGGCATCATTAAATAGGTGTGCCTTCCCGGATAGGTGGATTTCTTGGATGAAGATATGCATAACAACTACATCATGTGCGGTCCTCATAAATGGTCAGTCTAAAGGTGGGTACTTTCAAACGCGGCGTGGGGTTCGACAGGGATGCCCTTTCGGCCCCACTCCTCTTTATTCTTATGAGTGACACTTTAGCGATCATGATTAATCGTGCGGTAATCGAGGGATTGTGTCATAAATACTCGAGGGAAGAGATTTCTATTCCCATTCTGCAATATGCTGACGACAGGATTCTTTTTGGTTGGGGGGGGGGGTCGGAGAGTTGTAGGGGAATCTCTAAGGTGTTGGATCTCTTTGGGATGGTCTCAGGGTTGAAGCTTAATAGGGAGAAGTCTGAATTCATGACATTCAGTCTGAATGATGCGGAGATTGAGCTGTACGCGAGGTGGATTCGATCCTCGAGGCGGGACATGCCGATTCGTTACTTGGGCATGCCGTTGGTGTCTAGGAGAATGCATATCTCTGACTGGATACCTGTGATTGAGAAGATGGAGAAGAAGCTCGTAGGATGGAAGTCTGCATGTCTGTCTAGGGGTGGTAGGTTGTTTTGCTCCAATCGATTTTGTCCGCGTCCCCAATTTTTTCTCTCTTCTAGCCTCGTGCCGGTGTGTGTTCGGAAGAGGATGGAGTACGTCACGAGACGCTTCTTCTGGGCTTCTTCTGGGGAGGCACGTGGGACGCTACTGGTAGATTCGAAGACTGTTACTTGTTCAAAGGTGGATGGTGGTCTTGGTGTGCGAAACCTAGAGGAGATGAACAAGGCTTTGCTCAGCAAGTGGATCATGCGAATAGGGGTGATTGTGATAGTTTGGTATGCTCTTTGGTCAGGAAGATCTATGGCTCTGGGTCCATCCTCCCCAGCTCTGGGATTTTGGGTCGGGTCCCATCTCTTTTTTAGCATGGTATCTGCAGTATGTTTCAAGAGATTCATCCTTTCTTGCGGCCAGTTATGGGTGATGGTATTGGTTATAGGTTCTGGATGGATGATTGGAGCGAAAAAGAGATACTAGGTTATAGATTGCCATGGCTGATGGCGATGACTACTGATCAGAACTACTCGGTGGTAGACGTCTAGAATGGACAATCCTTCTCCATTGTTTTTGGATCAGATCTCTTTACCAGGAGTTGGGGAAGCTGAGGATGTTGCTAGAGGATTCAGATGGAGTGGAGGGCCCCACTGAGGGAAGGGACAGTTGGACTTGGTGTGATGGGAGATTCTCGGTACGTAAGGCATACAGGGCGCTGAAGGGTCCAACAGTTTTCGACCCCGGGGGGTGTGTAGCTGATTGCAAAAGCATTTGACGTTGGAAGGTTCCCACACGGATAAAGTTTTTTCTGTGGTTATTAAGAAGAGGGAGAATTCTCACGGGTGAGAGGTTGGCTCGGCTTATCCAAGTCGTTGATCTCATATGTTGCTTGTTGCCATATGGATGTTGAGGAGGTGGATCCCCTCTTTTTCAGATGCGTGGGATCCGAGGAGGCTTGGAACTTACTTGGAAATCAGAGTGTTTGGCCATGCGGGTGTGTCCGATTTCTGGGGTTCCATGTGCCAAAACTGGAATGGCACAGAAAGGGAAAGGTCTGAGTGTGTCGCTATGGTCTAGGCTATTTGCTTGGCACGGAATGGTGTGATCTTCCGGCAAAAGACATTCTATATGGAGAGTGTTGTGGCACATGCTAGGGCTTTAGTTGAAATCTGGAACTTATAATTTCTTTTGAAGTCATACCACTTGTAATTGCATGTAATTATTAAAGGTGATCAATGGTGAAGTTTCTGGGCACACACCTATGTGGTGGAGGTCTTTTTTCCTTTCAAAAAGACTTTATTGCTATTATTGTAATATTCCCTGCTCTCCGATTGTTTTTGTGAAACATTGGCATTGATAGCTTGTTGCGTTTGAGGGAAAATGGACATGTTTATAATAATCCAAAAGATTAAGTCTCAGTTGATAAGTAATATCTCTCACTTACACTTTGTGAATATTGGTTATGGTACTATATTTTATCTAAGCTATTAGGCTCCTAAAATCTTACAAATTCGGCAATAGGGTCCTTCCATTGTAACATTGATGTCTCTATGTATTGTGCTAACAAAATGATATTAATGTGAAAATTTTGTTTTTAAAGAGCAAAAGTGTAATTATAAAAAAAATTATAGACCTGTGATATACACTTCTTCAACATTTACTAATTCATCCACAATAGCTATAAAGTACTCCTCCTAACGATGCAAATGGTCAGTCGGATATAGATATAATAAACTTAAATATTAGCATATACTTATTTGTTTTAAAGTCTGAATACAAATACATATACAGATATAGATATTTGCAGATATCAAATTGACATCCATATTTATATCTATTATGGATATATATGCCAATAATGAATAAGGATATAAATTATAAAAGGTTGTATTTGTATATTTTTGCGTCATTATATCATTATCCTCTTTGAAATACATATACGAATATGAATATCATACTAATGTGTAAAATACAGAATTATATTTTCAAAATATGAATACAATGCAAAATAAAATTTTGACAAATGAATGCAAATTAATTTATAAATATTAAATATGTCCAAATTCACTTAAAAGTGTAAGCATTTAGGTTTACAAAGATATCCAACATATAAAAAATATATTAAATATTTTAATAAGGAATATGGACCTAAAAATAACTAAATTAATATAAGAAAGCGCAACTAAATAATAAAAGAAAGATTACCATGATTGTTTGGGTGTATTATTTTAGTATTAGTTTTCTCTATAAATTGAACATATGTATTCGAGTTGATAATTATATTCGTATCCTTCAAAAATGAATATTCAATGTTCATATCGTCTAGAATGTGAACATTCGTAATCATATTAGTATTCTTAAAAAACTGGATATCGAATTCATATTCATATTCGTCGAATGATGAACAATTATAATTGCAATTACATATGTATTTGCTAAATATTAGAAAATAGAATCCATATCCTCTGTTTGACGAATGTGGATACAAACGGATAAAGATACATTTGTATTCATTTTCATCGCTAGAATTCGAAGATGGAGGAGTAATTGTGGTAACGGGTAACAGATGATGGGGATAGATGATGAAGAAGGAGGAGAAGATAAGGAAGAAGAACATTGGACAGTACCTAGAAGAGGATGGTCGTTGTTTATGGTGGTTCTCATACATAACGCGCGAGGGTCATCGCTTCTATAGAGCTGATGAGCTTCGGAAGTTATGCAAAGCTTCGAATTAATGAAGCTTCACGATGAAGAGGGATGACACCTCAGGGCACACCAAAATGCTCGTGCTCGAGCACTTTGTCACCTTAAGAAGGCCTTCAGCTCGTTGTCACCAAGAGAAGGCAATTAAAGATGGAGCTCGAAGTGGGCCTAATGGTGAATGAAGTCAAAAATTGGAACCCAACAAAGATTTTATAGACATGGTTTCTATGGGTTGTTAGGGTAGGGGTGCTCGAGCGAACAATAGTAGATGCTCACATGTGAATGGTAGGCGTGGAGCAGGGTCTGGAGCTCTTAGAGGATGTGGTACAATGTTGTCGAATGACAAGCTGCGAAGAACATGGAAAGGCGGCCGGAGATGTTGACTCAAGGTCAACATCCCAACGGAGAAGAGGAATAGTACTTGTAGGTACCAATTGCGAGCAAAAGATATAACAACACGATTTTATTCATTGTCATATTTTCCGATGTTAAAGATATAATGATGAATATTATCTATTACCAAAGTATTGTTTTCTTCTTATATTTAGGAACGGATGTCATATTCATTTGCTAAAGATTCATATAACATAGATTTTTCATTGACTTATTCATTGATTTTTTTACTAATCATTACTAAATTTAACAACGATTATTAGAAAATATCAAAGATTAACTACTATTATAGGATGGTTACGAGAAATATAGCAATGAGCACAATATTTGTTGTGAACGTAAAGAATGAAGCAATGAGTAATATTCAGTTTTATGTATTTAGGAGCATATGATATGCTAATGAACAACGAATTATTCGTTACCTTAAGCTCATTTTGTTGTAGTGGTGTCCATATCGAGGGTACTTTTTCCTCAGTATGAGTTAAACATAATAATATACATACATACGTACAAATACGCATAAATATAAGGGATTTTTACCCGACAGACCCTGTAATCTTTTGCAATTACGGTTACGACCTCTGAAACATTCTAATTCCTCCCCTGACCCCGTAAACTTGCTCCGTCTTACCCAACAAACCTTTCCGTCAATTTTAACTATATTTGAGTCAATTACTTGGGTTTGTCTTGAGTTAACCTAACCCATTTACCATCCAACGACCAAGATTCACCAAAATAATAAAAAAAAGAATAGGAAAAAAGCAGGGAGCAGATCGCACAGGAGGCATTGCTGGGAGGGGTCATGGGAGGCATCGCGGGCTTCGACGGGGCGGGGAGAGGGGGGGGGCTTCGTAGAATGAACTCTATTGGCAGAGGCGGGAGCAGATCGCACGGGAGTCATCGCAGGGAGGGGGTGTGGGGGCTCCATCGGCGGCAGGGGGAACTCCATCGGCGAGGCTGGGGGGGGGAGCAGAGGGAAGGGGAGGGGGGAGCAGATCGCACGGGAGGCATCGTGGGGAGGGGGGCACGGAAGGCATCGTGGGCTTCGTAGGAGGGAAGGGGGGGGGGGGGGGGCAGATCGCACGGGAGGCATCGCTGGGAGGGGGGCACGGGAGGCATCGCGGGCTTCGACGGGGCGAGGAGAGGGGGGGGCTTCGTAGGATGAACTCCATTGGCAGAGGCGGGAGCAGATCGCACGGGAGTCATCGCGGGGAGGGGGCACAGGAGTCATCGCGGGCTTCGACGGGGCGGGGGGAGGGGGGGCTTCGCAGGAAGCACAGGTGGAGGGAGGTGGCGGTGGGGCTTCGATTGGACGGGGCGACTACCGCCGAGAGCAGAGAGCATCATCGGGAAGCTGGGGGAGCAGAGAACTGCACCGGGAAGGGGGGCGACTGCCGCCGCCGGGGGGCAGGGAGCAGCAGAGCAGCATCGGCTGGATGGGGAGGGCTCTGTCGGCAGGGGGAGCAGGGAGCAGCGATGGGGTTGAACAGGCGACCTGGGCTGCGGGGGGGAGCCAAGCAACGACGACAACGGGAGGAGGGGGGTGTCGGATGATGGAGTGGCATTCAATGTAAATTTAATAAACAAAATGGGTATAGTTTAAAGGAACATAACGGAATATGGTCAATTTTAACGGGTAAATTAACGGGCTTTAACTGCAGGGTCTGTAGGGTAAGTGTTAGCAAGTTTACAGGGTCAGGGGAGGAATTAGAATGTTTCAGAGGTCGTAGCAGTAATTGCAAAAGATTACAGGGTCTGCCGGGTAAAAATCCCTAAATATAAATATACATACACACACCCACATATGCATCCTTACAACAAATCACCGGGTATAAATCTACGTGTTGCTAGGACATAGAATATATATGATCCAATTTTCGGAATTCTTCCCAGAAAACAAAGTAAGCAATTGGTTAGCTAAGGATGGTAATCTTGTTGAATGTATGGATGCCCACTAGGTGGGCGGATACATGCTGATATAGGCGCGCTTGTTAAATACTACCAAATAGCTAAAACAGAATGGAATTGGATACGGATTAAACCAGTAATCAAGGGGGGGCCATTGCTAATTCTTCTTCAAGTTGGCAGGCGAGTCGTATGTGTCCTTGTCAAATCACGTGCTATGTTCCTGTAGGATGTGCCCTTCTGAATCGTTCATCTCTTCAGGATCTGCGTCACATTTCATGCTCCAATGCCCACACGGCCCTATCTATCAGTATCTGTATCTCCGCATCTGTTCACCCACGTCGACATGCGAGTGCCTTCCCTGCCGTTCCTTGATCTTTCCCGTCTATTATTTTATGATGATTTGCTGCTCCAACAAATCTCGTCTTTGTTACGCTTCAGATCACTCCATTTATTAGTGAGTAGTAGGTGCACCAAACGTGAAGACGACTGGAAAGGACCCTTTGCAAACTGCAGGTTTAACTTCATTATAATTAGAGGATGGATGTGCACATCTCCGGCTTCGAGCAAGATTGCATCGACGAGTCTGGCTGTTAATATCTGCATCGAAATTGTGGTGGAAGCAGAGACTGGCAGTCGGCACTTGTAATCCCTTCTTACACGTTAGGCTCTCCGTCAATCTGTCTACCTCGGCCTTTTTGGGTAGTTATTTTTATAGTTATATTCGTAGTTTGCCTCGTAAAAAAACAATTATACTTGATTTGTAAGAAACAGACAGCAATCTCGCAGAGGGTATTTGTCTCTGGTGATGATCATCAAGGGGGCACATATGTACATGCTTGGTCCGCAAAAGAAAGACGGGCAGAAGAATACAAGTGACAAGTGGGAAACGTGACTCTCGATATGATGCGTGCTAATTAATTCTAAGGGATTTTTACCCAACCGATCCTATAATCTTTGCTAATTACCTCTACGACCTTTGAAACATCTCAATTCCTTCCTTGATCCTGTAAACTTGCTCCGTCTTACCCTACAAACCCTACCGTTCAATTGACACATCTAGAGTTAACTTTCTTGAGTTAAAAACGAGTTAATCTAACCAATCCGTGATCGGACGGCTAGAATTAACCAACGGAAGAAAAAAAACAGCCATCTTCCGTCTCTCATCCCTCAACACGAGCATGGGCTTCAAGCTATGGGGGTTTGGGCTAGGGGCGGTCAGTTTCCAAGGAGGAGGCTCGATGGGATGGGCAGGGAGCGGTGGCCGAGCCCTACGGGGGTGCTCTGAGCGGCGCGGGACGGGACAGGAGGCGGAGGGTGGGGCCTGTAGGGGAGGGCATCGGGGGAAGCAGTGGCCGAGCCCTGCGGGGGTGCTCTAAGCGGCATGGGACGGGACAGGAGGCGGAGGGAGGGGCCTGCAGGGGAGGGCATCGGGGGAAGCAGTGGCCGAGCCCTACAGGGGCGGCACAGGAGGGGACTGGAGGAGGAGGACGGGACCTGCAGGGGAGGCGGTGGCCGAGCCTTGGGGGAGGGGGGCGAGTCCTACTGGGGGTCTTCTCTGAGCGGTGCGGGGGGCATCGGGGGTGGCAGGGGAGGGGTACAGGAGGCGGAGGGTAGGGAGGGGGAGCGCGGGGGGCATCGGGGGAGGCAGGGGAGGGGGACAGGAGGCGGAGGGTCCGGAGGTCGTGGTCGAGCCCTGCGGGGGGGGGGGGGGGGGGGGGGGGTGGAATCGAGGGAAGCAGGGGAGGGGGACAGGAGGCGGAGGGCGCGGAGGCCGTGACCGAGCCCTAGGGGGGATCGGGGGAAGCAGGGGAGGGGGACAGGAGGCGGAGGGCGCGGAGGCCGTGACCGAGCCCTGGGGGGGACCTCTGAGCGGCAGGGGGCATCGGGGGAGGCAGGGGAGGGGGACAGGAGGCGGAGGGCGGGGAGGTCGTGGCCGAGCCCTGAAGGGGGGGCTCTGAGTGGTGCTGGAGGGGGACAGGTGGCGGAGGGTGGGGCCTGCAGGGGGGACAGGGGAGGTGGCGGGCTGGTGGTTCGAGCAGAGGCCGGGGAGGGCTCGAGCAGGGAGGCGGCGACCGGGCAGGATGAGCGGATGTCGGGGGGAGGGAGGGAGGGGGACGGAATCTGGTCAGCTTTAACGGTTAAATGGATGGAGGTTGACCACGAGGTCTGCGGGGTAAGGGTTAGTAAGTTTACGAGGTTGAGGGAGGAATTATGATGTTTTAAAGGTCAGAGGTAATTAACAAAGATTATAGGGTCCTCTTATTCTAACCAACGCATAAGTCTAGTTACATTAAATTATATCAATACTACATCAACTTGGGAACTATTATGTGAATGTGATTATATTTATCTTGCATATGCGCTGCCACTTGCACCGGTTAATTATATCAATGTTATTCCAACTTAGAACTATTTTAATATATGTTAATTGAGATTCAACTGCTATGTGAATTAGACTAGACACAATGGCTCAAACTTGGCCACCGTTTCAAAATCCGATGGGATGTTTCAAATATCTTTTCTAAGGATGGTCCATTACGTCGACGCTTCGGTGATCTGTAGTATAATCTATTTATCGGCGTGTGTGCTGCAATTGAGTTACTCTTTTTCCTTTCAAGGATTTTATCCTAATATAATGTATCAATGTTTTAATCCATTCATACATTAACCGAGATGCTTTATTATCGGTTCATTTTCATTTGAATAATTACTGTTCATTACATACCTTATTGATCATGTATACAACAATCTTATAGAAGATATAGGGAACCAAGATTAAAATTATGTCGGATACGATGTTTAAATCGATGGTGGATATGACCGGGATGTCCGAAAAATTCGGTGGTACGAATTTCAAATGTTGACAACAACGCATGAAAATATGGTTAACCACCATATGGTTAATCTCGATGCTTGAAACTGAATGCCTTACGGCGAAAAAGGAAAACATCTCACCCAATAGCCAGAAGGTGCAATGCACATGGAAGGAACGTGATAGTATATGTCATGGTTGCATCTTGTCATCTTTATCCAACATGTTGTTTGACGTGTGTTTTTCATCCACACAGACTGCGAAGGGTTATAGAAAGAACATGACAGAAAGTATAGCACAAGGGATCTCAACATATCGAAATATTCTGTCGCTAACTTCTTAAAGTTTTCCATGGCCGAAGGGAAGTCAGTTTCTGAATAGGTACACAAGTTTTATTCCTACTCCATGGATTAGAAGATTCTGAAATGAAACTTCCAGAGAAACTTCAAGTCATGCGCATCAAAAAAAATTGTCCAAATCTTGGGAAGACTTCAGTTTGATCATAAAAAATAGAAAATAGAATATTTCTATGGATGACTTGATTATGACAATCACCAAGCAGAGGAATACATGAAAAAATATATGACTCATGTTGATGTTCATGTTAAGGTTAACTCCATGACCTTGAAGGGTAAAGAGAAAAGGATAAAGAATAGTAACAACAATAAAATGAAAAGACGGGATCCAGATGGATAAAGAATAAATTATACTGACACTGTAATCAAGTTGGCCATTGGAGTAGGATTGTCCATCCTTAAAGGCTCAATCGAAGGCAACAGATGGGAGTCTACAAGTGAATATGATCATTGCGGGACTTGGGCTAGTGAGGAGTATGTCTCTGTATAACCTGAACTATACCATATCCATGATCTAAATAAATGGCTTGTGGATACCGGAGCCAATGCACATATCTGTTCTGAAAGAACCTTGTTTTATTCTTATCAGATCTGTAGTGGTGGGACTGCGAAGATAGGAACGATTCTGCAATAAAGGTACTAGGGTCAAGATAAGTCAACTTAACGTTCTCCTCTTGATATGTCAGGTGACATGGTGCTGCATGTCTCCAACATGAAGAAGAATGCCTTATTTGCATGTATATTAGTTAGAAATGATTTTGAGTTGAACATCAAATATAATAAAGTTGTCACTCTGAGACATGGTATTTTTTATGAAAAGGTTATTTGATATACTTTTATTTGTTATTTAGAATTAGATGTGATTAAGTAAATATTGATTCAATAAATGTTTAAAATTCTGAATATTCTAATTCTATATCTCATGTTGTTAGTAATTTAGAATCTTGTGATCTGTGACATGGTAGATTGGGACATGTGAACTTAAATTCAAATAAAAGAATGATGAATTTAGAATTTATCTCTAAACATATTTTCGATAAAGCTAAAAAATGTAAAATTTGTATCAAATCTAAGACACCTGGGAAGTCTTTTCAGTCTATCTCTAGAGATAGTGAGATATTGGATCCAGTGCACATGGATATCTATGAGTTTAATGATATATTGATCATGTATAATAAGAAATACTTTATCACCTTTATTGATGATGGCAATAAATACTGTTATGTGTATCTAATGAAAATCAAGGACTAAGCCTTAGAGAAATTTCATGCTGAGATCCAAACATAAAAAGTGCTTAAATGCCTTATGTTAGATAGAGGAGGTGAATATACTTCTGACTTGTTTGATGACCAACACAAACTATTTGGCACAGTTCATGAGGTTTTCGCTCCATATTTACCATAATCAGATGGGATAGGATAACTGAAAATAGGACCTTAACTGACATGATCAATGCTCTTGTATAAAGTTCTATACCTCAAACCTATATGTGGGTAGAATCCTTTAATACGGATTGCCATATTTTGAATAGGGTCCCTCCTAGACATATGGAAAAGTATCTGATGAACATAAATATTAATCGGATTTCTAATTTATTTAATGAAAGAAGTGGGAATGTGAAAGTGAGTGTCGCTATGACCAGAACAATCCTTGAAGCAATCAAAAAATATTTTTATTTTAAGTAAAGAATGTGCTAATTATTAATTAGGTATAGCTCCCAGGATCGAACATATGGGGGCAACTATTTTTACTAGGGTTATTAATTCCTAATAATAAAGATTTTTATTTTTTTATTTTTAGTTTGTTTTAAATTAATTTAATGCTTTTTATATTTTTATGAATTTTAATATTTGTAATTTTTTAATGTTTTCTAATTTTACCTTTTAATCGATTTTGATTTTGCAAATTTTCAATTTTCAAAAATCAATTTTAAAAGCAATATATAAGTAAAATGAGAAAGAAGCATTTTATATTTACAAATTATGTAAACAATGCTAAAAAATACTGAAATAAATGTTTTATAATTTTTTTACTATTTTTGATCTTTTTTTGGAATTTTTATTTTTATGGATTTCAAACTGGATTAAAATTGGAAACAATTTACATAGCAATTTAAGCTACCATTTTTTTGTGATTTTTAAAATGTATAATAAAGAAAACAAATCTGGAAAATAATTTTATCAAAAAATATTTTTATTTAGCTTTCTAAAAGTACCAAGTAGATATTTTTATGATTTTTAATGATTTTATATGATTTTTATAAGATTTTTATTATATTTAAATTTCTAGGATTTTATATTAATATTTTGTTTGTTTTTTGTATACGTGCTAAAATAGATTAAATACAACAAGTGTAACTTTTTATAATTTTTCAAAGTGTTTTCACATTTTTATGATTTTTTTAAATGTCAAGCAATAAAATCAATGGAGTTTTTGCATTTTTAAAAATAACAAAGCAAAGAAATTTTCAAGACCAAAATTATATGATTTTGAAACAAACAATTAAGATTTTCACCTATTTTTTTATGGAATTTATGGAGCAAAGTAGTTGATTAATTCAAGCACTTATTCAAAGAAAATAGAAGTTAGACCAACATGGAGTAAACACACAATTTTTGGAATATCTAACATGCGTGGAAATAATAGAAACGATAGATGATATCTCGTGCAATTAACCCACTGATGCTTGTTCCCAAGCACGTGCCTCAAACCAACCTGGACCTGTATAGTTTTAAATAAAAGCAAGGGTCTATTTGCAAATTGCCCAAAAGTAATTCTTTTGCACGTGTCATGCACACATGCCTTTGAAGCACTTGGTGGTGGGTGTTGCGGCTGACGCGTGGCTTGATGTAGAACCTTGGATCAGATCTGATCCAAGGACTCCTATGCCTTGAGTTTTTCCCCAAGCCACCTAGGGCTCTAAGTGTTCTTCGTGAGCGGTAGAGTTTATCTTTATTGATCTTCATTACTCAACACATGCTTAATCAATTTTGGATGTTGATATCCAGATGCGGACGATCAAAGGAACCTGCAGAAGTATAACAATAATGAGAAACAAGATGTCAAAGTTCATTCATCGCATACCTTTGATTTGATCCAATGCAATTTGCAGCGATCATCGACAATCTTCATATGATTCCAATGCCTTCGATCGATCGTATCCTCGATCTGTGAAGGTACTTAGTTTCTCTTTATGCTGATTCAATTCCAATCGAGAGATTCCAGACATGATTAGATCATCATTAAGTAGAGGTGATCGGAAGCCCCATATATATCCAAATACCTGCAAACACAACTATGCCTGAAGTCGAAGCCTCAGCTCTCCAACACGAATAGGATTCATGTGCGTAGGAGGGAACAACAGTAGAGGAACATGATCTGATATTCCGATCACCGAACGTGATCGGAGTTGAGAGGTATGGTGAGATAGAAGAGAAATGAGAAGAATTGAAGATGAAATGGCATATCCGAGACAAATTGACGATGAAATCGAGGAAGGAAGAGGAGAATCAAAAGATGTGAGGATAAGATCATATGAAGAAATCGAATAAGGGAAGAAGAAGGTTACAAATCAAACCTGAGAGGAGATGTAGAGAAGGTGCATGTGGAATCGGAGCTCCATGGGGTTCGAAGGGTCATTGCCTCAATGGATCGGTCAGTCCAGAGGTTGGGCTCGTCAGAGGCGGAGCACCAAAGTGATGCTAGATCAGAGGCTATCGCTCTTGATGATAGACAAAGCTTATAAACGAAGGACGAGATGGCCAAAGATGGGAAGAATCGGGGGCTCTTAGTCCTTTTAGAAGATGAGCAAAGTTGAAATTCAAATGAAATTTGCATGTAAAATATGAGGCTGATTGGGCGATAAAATATATGGCTAAAAATCAAGAACCTATGGACTCTGATCGGGTGGAAGAAACATGTCAAAAATATGCTTGATCCGAGATGGAAAACTGGGAGAAGAAGAGGGTCAAGCAATTATTTGGTTGTGGAGAAGGGGAGGGACTAGTTGATTAGAAGTCTAACAAATGAAGGTGGACCAATCAAAAGGGGGAAGGAAAATAAAAAATAGGGAAAATGATAAAACAAGAAAGTTAAATAGAAAATAGTTAAAATAAAATAGAAAATGATTTTAAATTAAAATATTATAAAAATAAAAAATACTTACAAAATAAAAAATTATTTTATGGTTATTAATAAATTAAAAAACTTTATTTAGATACTTAAATATTAAAGTTCACATAAATATATGTATAAAATACCTATGTAAAAGATAAATTTATTTTTAATTATGAATTTGTATAAATTTACACATCGTTTCACATTTTATTTATTTATGAATTAAATTAAATACATTTATTTTATTTTCTACGAATTAATTTAATTGTATAAATAAATGCAACTATGTATAATACATATACATTAAACATATATAGTAAATACATTATTTAATTTTTTGGATATTTTTAGCTTTTATTTTTTTATTTAAAATTTATATAATTACTAGAAAATATGTACAAAACCTTAAACATACGATATGTATAAAAATATGAAAAATAAATAAATAAATAAAGCATTACATATATATACGTATACTCACGCTCCAAAAAGATGACTTTCACATGTTAACTCTAAAAAATAAAAAAACCACCTTTATTTTAAAGATTATTTTATCTAAATACATTGAAAGTGAGTGGTTTATTTTGAGTTTTTATGGAGTAGATATTGATCTGTCAATTTTGATTTACACTTTTTTTCAGAATGTTGTCTCTTTTTATTCTATACACATTTTGTTTTTGAATTTTTTTATTCTTTAAAGCACATTTTTATATACAAGTTCAATGAAGATAACATTTTTCTTTGAGATTGAATTGATAATAAATAAAATAGGTAAAGATATTTACATAGAGAGTGATGATGAATATATACAAGTGAAATTTGTTTTTCTGAAACTTTTATAAGTTAATGACCTTATCTCCCTCTACTTTATTTCTTGTCGATCATTTTCAATGCTTGACCTAGTATCGGGGTTTCAGATCAGTCTTTATATATTACATATATACAATCTTCTTTTCTTTCTTTTCCTTTTCTTATTTATTCTTTAATTTTGGTGTAAATAAGTGCTAAATATACAATATTAACAAATGATGCTACAATGTTATTTAGTGAGAATTGGTTGCTATTTAGAGGTATTTTACCAAGATTTTAAGCCAAAATGGAAAATAAAGATGATGAATTGGTGAATCATCATTCCCCTATACTTTACCTTTGATAGTTCCTTAACAAACATTTTTTCCTTCTAAAAATAAGCATAAGACAAAAACCATAAAAGAAAAAGGAAAGAACTTAGAACAATTTTGATTTTTAATCTCTTCTTCATAAAATCAAAGTGTGGAACTCAGCCAGGCCTTTGGATTATTAGTTTGTCGAAACTTTATTTGGAATAGGATTTAGAACTAAACAACCCTTAAGTTCCACAAGTCTCTATTCAGATCGCCTCGACAATCAGGTTAGAATAAGTCTTCATACGTAAATTCCAATGATTATGAATCGAACTTGTATCTTGAATGTAAAATAGTAGCTCCTCACATCTAAAATGACAAATAACATCCTTCTCTAGTAAGGTGGCCCTAATTCCCTAGTCTAGCTACTTTTTCCTCGAGTAGCAATGTATTTACTTTTAAGGTCATGTACATGATGTTCCACAGTCGAAGGGAGGGGGGAGAACATAGAAGAATAAGAAAAGAATTGAAGTGTGTCCAGTGTAGCCACATCTCTTTATGAAGACGACCATTTTAGCGTGGTCACCACTAAGATATACAGGTTCTCCGAAGCTTGGACTATTGTGATCATGAATGTATATTTTGGTGTATTGTCTTCTTTTTGGCAGCAAATATTATTGCACCTGATGAAACTCGATTTCATCATCATAATTTGCATATATTAACTCCCTTGCTTATGTGTCAATAAAAATCAGATAAAGTCATGTAATTACCAGAGTCTTGAATAAATTAAAAATCACAAAAATGGCAAAAGTAAAATTCGTGGTATTTTTAACCTTAAAAATACCCTCAAAAATATTCTGTGTCTCCAGATGACCTCATCTCCATTTTTGGTCAACATGAAACTTGTAGACTCATCGAGATCTACAACTTTCATGTTTTGATTTTTCTCAAATTCAGCCATCTTCACCCTCATATTTCAATTTCTTTCTCTGAATAATCTGATTGGACCACGTGGCCCTTTCTGGTTGGGCCACGTGGCCCGGCCCCTTGGCACTATCCGCCCGCATCCCTGGCTGTTGGATCTCTTCTTGATCCAACAATTCTGCTGTTTCCACATGATCCCTTCTTCCCAGCCGTTTGATCATACCCCTGAGCTCATCATCACCGTCTGCTAGTGCTCTCACCACAGTGCACCGCGTGGCTTCATCTGAACCACTTGGTCTTCGCCATCTCAGCCGCTCCCTTCATCTCTGTCATGGACCGCCCGATCGTTCTCCATCTCAGATCTGGACCGCCCGTTAAGCGCCGCTTCCTTAGCTAGCCACGTGGCACACCTCCCGCCCTTCGATCGCATCCTATCGACATAATCTGATCCATTCGCTACCGCCTGCGTTGTAGCCGTTGGATCGAAGATCCAATCGGCCACGAGTTCTTCTTCTACCTCGCAACTACCCTCGCCCACGTTCGCCACCTCGTGTGGTGACTTCCCCCTTCCCTTTTTCTCCATCATTTCTGACGTCCTCATCTCTCGCAAACCGTCCCACGACCTTCCCCCATCGTCCCTCATCCTCGCGAGTCATCCTTCAACCCACGCCATCCTCTCAGTCACTCCATACCACCCACTCAAGACACGACTTCCACCTCACAAATCGCCGACTCACCACTTCAAATACCCCCTCCCCTCCGCCGAAGACCGGTGTCCACCTTTACGCGGGGCGAGGCCCAACCCTCCTCCATCTCCCCGTGACAGGGGGAGGTGGAAGGATCGAGCGAAGACGACCTTCTCCCCCCGGTGTCAACCTGCCGCCGCTCATGGCGGCGTTGCGGCGCTCCCAGCCCGCTCGAGCTGCCTCCATTGGCTGAGGAGGTTCAGCGACGACCCGGGGCTCGAATCAAGCCCCAGCCCAAGCCTCCGTCCTCCATCTCCGACCAGGTAAGCTTCCTAAATCTCTCGCATATTTCTTCTTATTCTCTTAATTAATTAGGCTTCTACATCCAACCCCATGCTCCGCCGTTCATCTCAAAAGATATCCCACAGATCCCCCCTTCACGCGCTATATTCCGATCACCATCTTCTTCCTCTAGTCCTCAGATCGCCTCCGACCCATCTCCTCCGCCCTCCACGGCGGAGGAGCTCCGAGCTACCACCTTCTTCGTCCACGAAGCTCTCCATTTCGCTCACCTTCACGAAACCCACGCTTCGACTATAAACTAACGCTGCAGGGCTTCGAGACTTCAATGAACGGAGACCTCACCGGAGCACTTTGGCCGAGCCTCGCTTCCATCCCTGGAGTGACGAGAAGCTGCATCGAGCATCGTCGCAGCTTGCTCAACATCTGAGCTTCATCGACAACCCTCCAGAAGCATCGGGCGAGTGTCACTGACACCAGAGAGGAGTGGCGGAGCTCGGGCTCCTTCGCTGGAGTCCTGATCCCGCCGCCAGCTGAAGATGAGGAAGAAAGCACAGGCACCGTTGGATGCTCTCTCCCGGAGCACATCCAATGGCGTAGAAGCGTCCACGTCGCCCATGAGCATCATCTCCAGATGCCGTTGGATAATCGAAATCCAATGGTGCAACGCCAGCCACGTGTACCACAGTAGCGAATGAAGGCACCTTTGGATTTTCGACATCCAACGGTCTACGATGGGCCACGCGTCAGAGTTGGAGCTCCCGAACCTACATCGAACCTTTCTGGAGCTTCGAGTCTAACCGATCCTAGTTCGAGCCCAAGTCTCGAGCTTCGTACCATCCGAGCCAGCTACTGAGCCTTGCCGAAGCTACTCCGAGCCTCAGATACGATCCGAGCCATAGAGAGCACGTGTTGGTCACGTGCGACCTTGGGTTATTTGCACAGAGGCCTCGCCGACTTCTCTAATTTGCATACAGGTCCTGGAAACACGTGTAGTATACGTGCGCAGTGGGTATTTTGCATTGACACCCTCGCGGGTTTTCATAATTGCAAAAATACCCCTGTACGTGTGGGTATTTTACAGGGAAGGTTCCACTTTCTTTTATTTGCATTTTAGTCTCTCCCAGGGACCTGTTTGTAGTTATCTTTCATGTTTTTTCAATTATGCCCTTGTCTTCTTTTGTGTATATCTTGAGCTTCGTAACTCCGATTGAGTTGATTTCAGTTTCTTTTTGAAGCTTGTTTGATGATCTTTCTAATGGCATTCTCAATTTTTATTTTGTACGCAGTAATCTTGATGTATTATTTTAGTAGTCATGTGTCTATTAATGCTTAACCTGATGCCTTGTTTAATTTGTCCATCAAATCTGTCATCTAGATTGAACTCGAAATTGACTCGTTGTTACGTTTGCTCACCATCTTAATCTGATTTAGGGCATATTTATTTTTTCATAGCATCTATCTGCATGATTAAAATAAAATAAAAAATGCACGTTTTATATTTGTTTTAATGCATTGTCTCGTCCTTTAGCATTGTTTGATCTATTGATCTTTAACTCAACACTTAAATAGATAGATAAAAATCTGAATAATCACAAGAGAGTCTCGTGTCCCTGAGTTCGACCTTGGTTTCTTACCAAGTAAAATAAATTCATGACCATCCGATTTCATTGATATATCCAAATTAGATGGTTTTTGATAGAGCCAGTTTGCCCGACTGCAATGACATCTTATGTGTTAATTACACATTATTAAATGGTCGAATTCGTGGTTCATCAAATGGCACCGTTGTCGGGGAGGCAAATGGCTTAGGATCACTTTAGAAAAAAAATTAGATTTACGTTTTCCATTCACTCGGGTAGTCTGACCCCCGAGCCGCGTTGTAATTATCCATTTCTTCTTTAATTATTTTTCTGACCATTTCTGTATATATCTCTCTTTAACATTTTTGTATCTTTTTGTGCGAGGGCCGGTGGACTTTAAGCGGCTTTCTTGAAGTCGACGCATCTCGATTTGCATTGGAGGCCGACTATTCATGGATCAAGTCGGTTGTTGAGTCTCCAAAAAGATTTTTGGTAACTTGTAAAAAAAAGTGTCTGCATTTACAGCGGTTCCCGTTTGGGATCTCGCACGTGTAAGTCATATAAAACGTGTCCACGTCTGCTATGTGGTTTGAATTTTTAGAATAGCCTTGCACTAGCGGCTCCTCGAGCCACTCTAGGGTTTGCTTTTGCTCGTAATTTTCTAGGACCACACATCACTTAAAAGACGTACTTAGACCGAAGGACTTAACCAAATATAATCTATTCTTCAATCGCTAATAGAACTGCTTGCCTAGGAGCGACTTTTCATCGCTTGCATTTCATTTAGTGTAAAATTTCAATTCAGTATTGCATCCTGCATTGTAGAGAGATGGAGGCACTGTAAGTATTCTTACTTGAGCATTCATCATCGTTTTCTCGATTGCATCGGCTTTTTCCGATTCTCTCTCTCTCTCGGTTTTCTAACCTAGGATAAAGGAATTGGGACTGGACGGTAGACGTGATTGCTTATGTGGATTAATATAAATGACAACTAATCTCAAAAAATCGGGACTACTAATTGAATTGGACCAAAAAAAATTAAAATTAACCCTTGTTTGCGGGAGAGTAACCCCGACCTTATTTTCAACCTGAGTGGGGGTACTTGATTGTGTGTGAACACCTTAAGGCAGAGCCCAAATCCCCGCCTTCCATATCACGTACCAACTGATCCTAACAAATATCACGAGTTGAATATTTTCAGATTCATTGACTAGTACCAAGTAGCCTCCACCTGTTCATAGGTAGTCAGGGGTGAACCAGCGGTACTTCGTGACAATTTGCTAGTAACCCTTCAGGGCAAAGTTCCAGCCTTGTCAGCCTCCGCCTGCGTGCAAGTAAATAGGGGCATGGTCTTTGAATCCATCAACTTGGGATAGGAGCGAATAAAGGAAGGGCGTTGGTATCTAAGGCGACAGGTTAAACAGGGAAGACGCATCCGACTTTGAGCCGACTTCCCTATAGGCTGCGTAACCTTTGCTACTTGTCTGAAAATTCACACTTAAAATCAACCAGACTAATCGGACTCGGTTTCGGGTCCTTCACCGTGTTGAGTGTGAACTCAGGGTTTGATCTTGCATTTGTATTTGTGTCTGTCCGTGTGTGTTATCATGCGTAATTGCGCATTTTCTACCTCGTTCTGCTTACATCCTTTCCTCCTCAAGATGTCGGGATATTGGTCCCCATACACCTCTGATAATTTCTCCTCGACCATATACCATTCATCTTCACCTTCACCTTCTTCCATATATCCTCCACCATCCAGGGGAGATCCTTACCCGTGGTCGGTTCCACCTCAACCCGATGATGAAGTCAGAACTTCGACTGACTTCTCCACTTCTTCGCATTTCTCACCTACTCCATATTCTAACACTCCGGATCCACTTCCACCTTGGGCTGACTATCCTTACTCTTAAGAGATTGCAGGAATCAAAGAACCGAATGAAGAGCAAGCCACTGCTGAGACAGATGATTGGCAAAATTATATGCCCCCACATACTTCATTCTCACCTCAAGTAGGGACCATACAACAATTTACATATACACATCCTGACTTGATCTTAAGGCATAACTTGGTCGATCAAACAACCCGAATGGAGAGGCCTGAACATCATGATTTCCCAGACTTGATTGACTTTAGTGATCAAGCTTCCATTAACTAGCCTTCATTCGAAGAGCCTATACATTCACAATATTAGACTCATGAGCTAGACTTATTAGTCCCCATTTCATCATATGATGCTCCGACCAATATTTACCATCTAGATGGTCCATACTCCACCCAGAATTACATGCCAAAGTCTAGGTATGTTGAGTATGAAATCCCAATATCACAGCAGTATCCTCTAATTGAGCATAACTCTCCCATGATTTGTCATGAGAATTTTGGGGAGGATGACATCTCTAGACTTATCAAGAAAAATGAATCATTTGGTAACGAGTTGAGAGATGTCATGAACATATTGCACTCAATTTCTGCCAGCCTGAGTATGAAAGTGGAAAAGGAAGTAAGTAGATTTGATATTGAAAACCGAACGAGCATCAGGGAACCCACACCGTTTGTACAGCTGGAGTCCATTCTATCTCCCTCTTCTACTAACTACTTACCCTCCAATCCAGAATCTGATCATTCATCCACCAAAAATACCAAAAATTGAAAAATCCAAAAAATCTATAAAAATTAAAAATGAAAAAGACTTGGAAAAATTGGATCCTACCCTAAGGGAAGCACTCGATGAGGAATTGATTTTTAAACTTCCCTTAATAAAGGCCATAGATCACTTCCCCGACCTCAAGAGATTTATAAAGAGTAAATTGATGCCCAAGAGGTCAGGTACTAAGAGAACAAGGACTGAGAAATACATAGTATCTATGGCCACCTCCTTGGTGATGGGGAGAAAGACCAAGAGTCGCAGAGTGAAGCGGTTGCCTAGGGCTGAATGTGAAATCAAGGACACTATCTTTACCAATGAAAGAATCAACGATGACTCTCCGATAAATATCCTCCCGACCTCTGTGTTTGACAAGCTCAAACTCAGGCCAATCAGGAAGTCGAGAGAGATAGTTCAGCTGGGCTGATCGATCCATCAAACAGTGTAGAGGAAATATTTCAGTCATCATTACTTTCTAAGGTGCTCTACTCCAGGTGGACTTCACGATCATTGACATCGAGCACCGAGGAGAGTTCACCCAGTCTCCGATTATTCTTGGGAAGCCGTTCTTAGCCTCAGCTAAGGCGACTAAAGATTACGAGACTCAGGAGATCGATTTTTCAGCATTGGGAGCACTCCAACCGCACCCATTCTTTGATACACTTTACTCTAAGGTGACCCATACATCCGTTGATAGTCATAACCATCAAGAAGTAAATGAGTCCCACCTCTCTGCTACACTTGAGAGATCGAATATCCGGACGACCGTTGTTTCTGAGACTCCCCATACCTCCACTTCATCAACTGCTTGCACCACCACTGTGACAGCTTCTAAGGAGGACTCACGACCAGAAGCTATCATTAAGTCGGACACAACCTTCGTTGATTACCTTTACCATTTTGATGATCCGACACAAGAGCCCAATAATGCCAAGCCAACTGAGACCTCTAGAACCTTCCCGAGACATGTGCTGACCTTCAGGAATATTACAATTAATATGGTGACTCGTCTGATGAGGAACCCATAGTCAGCACCACATCACGTTCTGGACCTTCAAAGGAAACAACCAAGACTAAATTGACTCCACATAAAAATACGGTTGTTCCTTCTGCTAGTCAGCTATCTGGTGAGAGGAATTCGAGAATTGATTCCTCGAGGTGTTCCCCCGAACCTCTCAAGACGTGTCGCTCTCATCTCCCTCTCAATGATTCAGGTTCTAGAAAACCGACTATCAACACACCGGAGAAGGAATTTTCTGAGAAGTCCTCATCTGGTCCGAATAAGGTGATTTATATGATTGAGCTCAGTTCGGTTGTTCTCAAGCCTTATCTAAGCAAGCAACCGTGTGTCGACCCTCGTTGGACGATCCCTACAGCTCACTATTATTCATCTGAGGACGATTCCGAAAGCGACACATATGTATATTATCCACCTCCTCGCGTCCGCAAGAAGGTTCATCACAAACCTGCTTAATTCTTGTATATTCTCATTCTTTCTTGTATATACTTTCTCTCCCTCCCTTCCCAGTGATTCGAATTACTCGCCCCGGCTCCATATCATTTCATTTTATGACTATACTTAGGATAACCAGATCCTAAGTATAGGGGGGAGAGTGACCCGCATCTATTCACTGTACATACTCCAGATCACAATGGTTCTCATACTCACTCATGTCTTGTATTTAGGCTGACCAGAGCCTAAGTATAGGGGGGACCGATGCCCGCCATGTATATACTCATCCATTTCCCATCTTGCCCTCGTCCACTGATGACCGACAAAATCCGAGGCGACTAAGGTAAAGGTATCTAAAATGGTCGTTGCAACCCAAGTCACCTGATGTGATCAATCAAGAAAAATAGACCACCAATATCAAATAAAATCAACTAAAGATCAATAGCGGTCTTGTTATTATTTTAACCTAGTATAGCGACCAGGGTCGAACACAAGGAGCACGTAATGGCCTTACGGCCTACGAAGTAGTCAAAAAGAATAAAAGAGAAGAAAAGGGTATTTTTGGTGGTTTTTAGGTTTTTTATATTTTTTTGAATTTTTAATTAATTGAGAAACTAAGGAAAACAAGGAAAGCAAGCAATTCAACTATTTATTTAATGTATCAAAACTCAAGCAAAAATTCCAGAAAATTTTTTTTGTGTGTTTTATAATTTTTACTGTTTTTATGAATTTTTTGAGATTTTTCTGATGTTTATTTAATTTTCTAAAAATTAAACAGTGAATGAAAAAGAAGGTACTGTCCAACCAAGCTTGAGGGACTTAGATAAAATATCTAAAAGTCCCAATAAGCCTGAAGGTATTTTTCCTGTATAGAGAAGAAAACGAGAAAAATTTGAGCACTTAAATTATTATTTTTGGATTTTTAAATTATTTATTAGAATTTTTATGAGTTTTTGAGTGTTTTTCAATTTTTAGGTGTTTTAGATAAGGAAAAATAGCCAAAATTGGCTAGAAAATCAAGCAAGCCAAAACAAACAGTAGCTATTTTTTGTAATTTTTAGATATGTTTTAATATTTTTTTTGTGATTTTTCAAATCAGACAGTAACGAAAATACGTGTTTTTGAATTTTTAAAAATATTCAACAGTGTCTAAAATGTCTCCAAAATTTATAGAAAATTTTACACCATGGCAGGAGCCATGTATCCAATTTTCATCAAATTTGAAGTTGATTTGCTATTTTATTAAAATCAAACACAAGGGCACAGTACACAGGGACCAAAACGCAAATACCAAGAGTCCTGGGGGGTCCGGTGCAAAATACCCAAGAAATCAAGTGCCAAGCACGTGTCTGGGGCACTCAGGGACCTATATGTAAGGAAAACAAGTTCCGAGGACTTTTTGGTAACAGGTACCAAAAGCCCAAGGGCTTGCCTGCAAAATACCCACTTAAATCACGCACATGCGTATAAAAACAACTCACAGGGGCATATCTGCAATTAACCAAAAGTATTCATTCATTGAGTAACATCCATAACTACAAGGGCGGAAATGCAAATACACCAGAAAACCACGTGTCGAAGCACATGCTACACCATACACAGGGGTATAAATGCAAAGAAAGTAAAGTGCAGGGTCCTCTATGCAATTGTTCCAGACACTAAAGAACTACACTAGATATTTACAGGATTAATTGCTAAATAAAATAAAAGGAGGGCCTAAGGGTAAATTACCCTTTATTAATGGAGCCGCTGGATAAGCGCCACGTGGTGCATCTGACGGTGAGGGACGACTGGCGCTCCAAAGCTGGACTCCTCGCGTTGATCGAACGGCGGAGGCGTAGCCACGTGGATGACCGAACGGTGGAGAACGTCGGTGGTTAAACCTCACGCATCGGGCGGTCCAGATCGCCTCTCCAAGAATCTGACGGTGACGGGACCTCCTCAGGTGGACGGTCAAGATGCGAACTGGAGGTCTGAGGCTGATCGGACGGTCGGGGAAGATGCTGGAAGAACAGGTGGCCGGCGAACTTCGCCGGCCCAGTACGCTCGCTCCGAGCCTCCTCGCGGGACGCTGATGATCTGAGAAGGGTCAGCGTAGGTCTCCACGTCAGGTGGGACTCTCCGAGGACCCAACCAAGCTCCAGAGAGCTCCGGCGAGGTCGGCGGTGGTGAAGCTTCTGGACCCAATGGTCCAATCCCTCAGATGGGCTTGGATGATCCTGCAAAATAGACCAGACAACTCACGGATCGAGGGCAAACTGCCTCGACCCGGTTAGGCGGGGTGAAGGTGGTCGGAGGGTCGATGTGGGCGAGCTCCGGCGAGGGTGAGGACGGAGGATCTTGAGCCCCAGCTCCTGTGCAAGCTGGGTTGAATGGGAATGCGGAGAATGTGCGCGGGAAGGAGGCGAAGGCTATGGCACAACCGGATGGTCGAACGGTGGTCGGACGTGATCGGAATCGACGGTGAACGGCGGAGCAACGAATTGGGGATAATCGAAAATCAAAGAAAAAGAAAGGACAACGGGTCTACCTGGGTGAAGGAATGGACTGGGGGCGAGCTTGCGGGGCTCTGGGTCCTCGCCTCAAGGAGCGTCGACCTCCGAGGCTCGAGCTCTCGCTCTGGAAGGAGCACGACGATGGTACTCACCGGATCAGTGGTATCCGGTCCCTCTCCTCGCTTCGACAGCACGGGGGGTGAGCTGTCACTCTCACTCACGCACTGGAGCTCATTGGGCGTGGAGCGAATGGCCAAAGATAGGAATGAAGGTGGCGGAGCTCGGGCTATATACGGTGGAGGGTCCGGAAAGATGAGCGCGGGTAGGGCAATGGAGTGCGCGGATCCCGAGACGGATGTGCCGGCGAGGGTGCCGGATCTGACGTGATCAAAACGGACTCGGGGTTTGGGGGTAGGATGATCGGGTTTGGACACAGAAAAATCGAGAAATCGGGTCGGGTGTCAAAACCCGTGGGAAATGGTCCTGGGGGGGGGGCAGTTGACTGGGCGGTCAACGATACCCTGGACCAATGGGTAGCTGCCACCTGGAAATTATTTGGAAATTAGATTAAAAATAGCAAATGGCTTATTTAATTAAAACTCAAAACATAGAACATTTTTGTTTTAATATTTTCTATTTTTTAGTGATTTTTAATTAATTTTTCAAAATAAAAATAGTGTATTTACATAGTAGGGCTATATATATAGGTATATATACAATATATAGATTTTTATTTTTGATTTTTAATTTATTATTTTTTTTTACAATTTTATTCCCTTTTTATATTTTATTTATTTATATCATAAAATAGGGAATAAAAAGATATTTTTATTTTATTTTTATTATTTTTATACATAGGTAAAATAAATAGATATGTATATATATACAAAGTATTTTTGGATTTTTAATTTTTGTTATTTTTATTTTGTTTTTGTTTTAATTGTTTTTATTTTATTTATTTACACCATATCATATAGAATATTCACAAAATTTATGGAAATTGATTTTATCTATTTATAAAGCTAAATAAATATGAGTGGACTATATACATGGTGAAAGTAAAGTTTTTGTTTTCTTTTTGATTTTTCTATTTTTATCTTGTTTTTATCTTTATAAATATATATAAGTATTTACAAGCCTATTTTAGTCTCTTTTTGGGAGGAAAATATTTTTATTTTATTTACATATATATATTTACACACATGAGTCCCTATCTCCCTTTACTCTGGTTTTTATGCGGTCAGGCCCATGCTGAGCCCTCCCTTGGGTTAGGTTGCTCAATATTTATTCTAAATATTTCCCTCTTTTTCTTTTTACTCTTTATTCTTTTATTTTTGCACAGAAACATGCTAATTATTAAACTTTATACAATGCATGCTTTTGATAATTATTTGTATTTACATGAATATACATGCATCTGCAAAGGTTTTTGTACCTAAAATATAAGAATAAAGAGTGATGAATGGGTATTCATCACCCCCCTATACTTAACTTTTGCTAGTCCCTTAGCAAACACTTATTTGAAAAAGAAATGAAAAAGAAAGAAAGAAAAAGAAAAAGAGAGGAATATACATGGATCAAGGCTGAATATTAAACTTTCCTTCATTAAATTGAATTATGGAGCTCGATCAGATCTTTGGATTATTAATGTGTCGGAACCTTATTTAGACTTAGGCTTAAAACTCAACAGTCTTTAAGTTCCACCAATCTATGGACAAGACTCCTCAATAAACCAGATCAGAACAAGTCTACATACACAAACTCTAATGACCATGAATCTTTCCATGCAGTGTAAGTGATATGTAGCTCCCCACCTCAGAGGTAACAAAGAAACAACCTCCCCAACCTGGTAACTCTAATGCCTCGGTCTAGCAACTCTTTCCTCGAGAAGCGGGGTATTCCCTTCTAAGTTCAAGTGCAACCGACTCAAGAAGAGGGGGAAGAAGTATAGACTTTTGGAAGCTCAGCCAATGTAGCTAAGTCTCCCGCTGCAAGCTTCATGAGATGTAACATGAATACCATAAGCTTTTGCTTTATTTGACTATATACACTCCGGTGGGGTTATTAAATTTTCAATCCGACCCACCACTTTTTTGGAGTTCTTTTTGCATTTTGCATTTTTTTTGTTTTTTTTTCAAGTGCCTCTGTACAACATATCTACATGGTGCAGCATATATAAAAGAAATTTCCTCTTGAGCCAGTAGACTATCCCTCTTTTGAAGCTTTATTGCAACCCACGGCTTCTGTCTTTAGCCTTCATCACCACTAGACCAAGTTGAGACGCACTTCCTTCACTAGAAGAAGAAGAAGAGAGGTTCTGCCTAGAAGTACTACCCTCATATGCTACCCCAAGCCAAAGGAAACTGCCTCCTCACCACCTCATCTGTGGAGAGCTATGTGTAAGGTGCTGGTGCAAGTCAAGCCATTGTCTCTAAGAGTCATGCGTGTGTTGTTAAGTGCTCTACTTAGGCTCATCAAGATGACATATGCTCATAGCCTAGTGGACTCAAAGAATTAAGTCCTTATGGACCTGAAAACCTTAACCCTAAGCCCTATAAGGTTCCTCTTAGAATTAGGTGGATTAAGATCTTAATCAAGCTCCATTTCTCAATTTAATTCTAGGCTAGGTTAAATGTCAACTATCATCCAGGGAAAACTATATACATATATACACAAAGATGCTATTTACAAATATTTACAATCGTGCAAAATTTTTGAAAAATGTTTTGAAATCATGAATGGATGGATGCATGAAGTGCAAGTTTTGCAAAAGTATTTACAAACATTTACACAAGATTTTTGCAAACTTTTGATTTTCAAAACATTTTGGAAAAATTTTGTACTATATACATAATTTTGATAAGAAAATATTTACAAAAACTTTTTGAAAACATTTTTACAAAAATAATTTTGTACACTAGCTATGTATGTGCAAATAAAAGAATGATTATTTATAGGAAAAAATTTTGTTTTTTGTGATTTTTAGGGTTTTTAGCCATTTTATTTATTAACACACTCAGACAAAGTACGAGTTATGGCTAAAGTATATATGAAATATATACACCCCCCTATACTTAGCTCGAACGATGTCCTCAGAGTGATCAAGAGCGATGGAGAAGACATAACTCGTGCTTAGTAAAAGGGAAGTGAAAAGGAATGGCTAGGCACAAAAATGAAATGAATGAATAGAATGAGGAGAACTCGGTGGTTTCCCGCTATACTTAGGATTAAATAATCCTAAGTATAGCAAGCTGTACATGAAGGGAAATCCGAATGAAGAATGTACAGAGTCTGCCCCCCTATGCTTAGGGTAAAATATCCCTAAGTATAGGCAGCAAAACAGGGGCAGAAAGAATGAAATGAATACCCGCAGGTCCTACATCCCCCTATACTTAGGGTAAAGTACACCCTAAGTATAGCATAATCATAAGATGAGAAAAGGGATATGGGACTAAAGAATAGAGTGATATGGACAACTGGATCTATACAGGTCGGAAGAACAGTGATAATCAGGCGTGAGATGCAATAGATGTGAGTCAAGAGACCACATCTCACGCAAAGTGAATAGGGGAAACATCAACGACCCGTGGCTCATGATCTAGAAATGGCTTGAGCCGCTGGCCGTTCACTCGAAAGGTACTCTCAGAAGACAACTCGGATATATCAATGCTACCATTGTCGTGTACCTTTCTCACAAGATAAGGTCCCTTCCATTTGCTCTGTAGCTTCCCTGGAAATAGTCAAAGCCTCGCATCAAACAACCATACTCTCTGTCCAGGCTCAAAATGCTTGTGGCTGATATGAGAATCATGCCACTCTTTCACTCTCTCCTTATACTGTAGGCTGTTTGAGAAGGTTGTATCTCTAAGCTCCTCCAAGGCTGCTAACTCTGCCCTCCTCTGGTCTCCTACACTATCTGGATCTAAAAGAATATCCGTGACTGCCCAAAGTGACTTGTGCCTCAACTCAATAGGTAAATGGCACGGATTGCCATAAACTAGGCGAAAGGGAGATGTGCCCAATGGTGTCTTGAAAGACGTCCTATATGCCCACAAGACCGAGTCCAAAAGCTGTGACCAATCCTTTCGGTCAGGGCGGACGACTTTCTGCAAAATAGTCTTGATCTCCCTGTTCGAGACCTCGGCTAGACCATTCGTCTGTGGATGGTATGGAGTGGTAACTCGATGGTCTATGCTGAACTCACTAGCAAGTGCCTTTACCTGGTCGTTTATGAAATTAGACCCCCCATCTGAAATCAATACTCGAGGTACCCCGAACCGCGTAATGATGTGCTTCCTCAAAAATCTGCAAACAATCCTCGCATCAGCGGCTCGGGCGGGGATAGCCTCAACCCAATGACTAACATAGTCAACGACCAACAGAATGTACTCAAATCCCTGACTCTTAGGGAATGGACCCATGAAATCGATGCCCCATGCGTCAAAAACCTCACAGTAGTGAATGGGCTGCATCAGCATCATATCACGCTGTCCACAAGTGCCCATCCTCTGACAGTCAGTACACCTCTTCACGAACTCATCAGAGTCCTTGAAGAGGGTAGGCCACCACAAGCCAGATTGGAGCACTTTCTGTGCCGTTCTCCTCCCAGAGTGATGTCCTCCTGCCTCAAGCTTGTGGCAGTAAGTGAGGACGCTATGGTGCTCATCCTGAGGGATGCACCTACGCCAGACACTATCCCCTCCTTCGTGGTAAAGGATGGGATCCTCCCAGTGGTAAGACTTGGCCTTCGCGAGGAAGGTCTCAAGCCTCTGTCTGGGCCAACCTTGTGGGACTTTCTTAGCAACAAGAAAGTTCACAATATAGTCATACCACGGGAGTGAGGCGATAGCAAGGATCGCCTCATCTAGGAAGGTCTCACAAATGGGATCATTCTGCTCAGACTCCTCAGGCTGCTCTAAACGGGAGAGATGATCCACCACCACATTCTTGACTCCAGGCTTATCCTTGATCTCAATGTCGAACTCCTGGAGTAGAAGGATCCATCTAGTCAGTCTGGCCTTGGCATCCTTCTTTGCAATGAGGTATCGGATGGCGGTATGATCTGTGTACAAAGTCACTCTAGATCCAATGATGTACGATCTGAACTTATCTAGGACGAACACTACTGCTAGCATCTCCTTCTTTGTGACTGTATAATTCCGCTGGGCAGAATCCAAGGTGCGGCTAGCACAGTGGATAGCAAATGGGACTCCATCCCTCCTCTGTCCCAGCACAGCCCCCACGGCAAAATCGGAGGCATCCGTCATGATCTCGAATGGGAGAGACCAATCTGGTGGCTGGAGGACAGGAGCCTCAACAATACACTGCTTGAGAGTATCAAAGGACAAAAGACACTTGTCATCGACAAGGAATCGGTGTCTTTCGTCAGCAGGTCAGTCAACGGTCGGGCAACTCTACTGAAATCACGGATGAACCGTCGATAGAAACCGACGCGCCCCAGGAAAGACCGTAACTGCCGCAAATTGGACGGTGGTGTGAGTTTTCTAATGGCATCAACCTTGGCCGGATCAACCTCCATGCCCCTGTTGGAGATGATGTGGCCAAGCACCGTCTCTTGAGTCACCATGAAGTGACTCTTCTCCCAAGAAAAAACCAAGAGGACCTCAATACATCGCTGGAGTACTCGGTCTAGGCAGTCAAGACAGGAGTCGAATCTGTCGCCTTAAACCGAGAAATCATCCATGAAGACCTCTAAGCGCTCCCCTACCATGTCCGAAAAGATCAACAGCATGCATCTCTGAAAAGTCGCAGGGGCGTTGCATAGCCCAAATGGCATGCGTCGAAAGGCATATGTGCCGAAGGGACAGGTAAAGGTGGTCTTCTCCTGATCCTTAGGAGCGATGGCCACTTGGTTGTAGCCTGAGTACCCATCCAGAAAACAATAATGGCTCTTCCCTACCAGTCTCTCAATAATCTGATCAATAAAGGGTAGGGGGAAATGATCCTTCTTGGTGGCCTGGTTGAGTCTCCTGTAGTCAACACAAACCCGCCAAAAAGTGGGTACTCGTGTAGCAATCTCCTCTCCAGACTCGCTAATCACTGTAGTGATGCCCGTCTTCTTGGGCACCACATGCAAAGGGCTGACCCACTTGGAGTCGGAGATGGGTAGATAAAATCGGCGCTCCACCATTTCAAAATTTCCTTCATGACAACCTCTCTCAGATTTGGGTTCAGCCGCCGCTGGAACTCACGCGACGGCTTCGCCTCATCCTCGAGATAGATATGGTGGGAGCACAGGGCCAGACTAATCCCATGGAGATCTGCTACGCTCCATCCTATTGCCTTGCGGTTCTTTTCAAGAACCCCCATCAGACGGGATTCCTGCTCTCCAGTCAAATCGGCTGAGATAATGACTGGGTACATCTCATGCTCACCCGCAAGGAATCTATACTTCAGCGACGAAGGAAGTGGCTTCAGCTCTGGACAATTGGGTGCTGGCAAATCTGGCTTTGAAAGAAGACGCGTGTATGCTGCCAAATCTGTCCGGGAGACTGAAAGTGTACTCTCGCAAACTGGATCTGGAGAAGGCTTCTCAACTGAACTGTCTCTGATCTGCTCGGCATCTACCTCCTCCTCAACTGTAGGCTCAGTGGAAATCAGGTATGGCATATAATCATCACAATCTGCCCACTCAGACTCTGACTCCGAGGGATCTGCATCACACAAGGTGGCATCAGTACCACCAATATCACAAAAATCCGTGTCGCGGTCAAGAACCTGCTCTGCTGCCTCTAAAGTATCCTGAACCAGGAATGTGCTCTCCAAGCTCTCCTCTGCTGTCATCTCTGCATCAGTGGTGTCTGAAGTGAGAGGATGGCATGTGCTGCTGGGTCTGCCCAAACTGCCTCATCGTCTGTGATCACAAAGTCACAATCCTGGTGGATATCTAGCCCTGCATCTGTCAGCTGCTTTGTATCTGAAGTGGTCTCTGAGCATGATCTCTCTCTGGCTCTGCTGTCCTCGACCGTCTCTATTTGTACACTTTCGCCCTCGACGCGAGAGTATACCTTCCCGCTATCATGGTCGGTCACTGCCTTGGCTGTGGCCAAGAACGGGCGACCTAAAATGATGAGGGTATCAGTCACTGAATCAGGGATCTCCATGTCCAACAGTACGAACTCCACGGGGAATTGCAGACCCTGAATAGTGACGACAACGTCTCGCAACAACCCCTTCGGCCTCTTGACAGATCTATCAGTAAACTGAAGGATTGTCCTGCTCTGTCTAAGAGTGCCCAACTCGAAGCGGTCGAGAAGGGCTGCCGGAAGGAGGTGGATCGACGATCCGCTATCCAATAGAGTACGGTCAAACCTCTGCTCTCTAATGTGACATCTGACATATGGGGCTCCTGAATCTGGCCTCTTGGCCGGCAGACAGTTCTGGATTGCAAAGCACGTTGCTTTCGTCAGCATATGAATCTCTGAATGGTGGTTCCTCCTCCTCCTCCTGACTGTAGTCCTATCTCTCAACAATCGCTGAAGGAGGGGGATGTGCTGCAAAGCCTCCTGAAGGGTCAGCTGTATGTGAAATCTGTCAATCATGCTCTGGCTGAACTCCTCCTGCTCTCTCTTTTTTTGGATCTTTTTCTCTTTTCTTCCCCTTCCCCATCTGAAGGGCTCTAGGGAATGGGATCACAGGGTCCTTCTCAGATGAAGGACTAGAAAAGGGTCTAGGCGGTTCGACGACCAGATCCACACATACATCATGCACCACAGTCGGACCAGAAGAAAATAAACCCTTTCCTTTATTCACCGAACTGTTCAGAGATACATTAGGTGAAGGAAAAACAACAGATCTCTCTACATGAACTCTGGTGGCCTCAGTACCACCATCGACTGGCTCAGCTGAAAGACTCGCGGCCTCAGTACCATGCTCTGGCTCGGCATCATGAGCGGCCTCAGTACAACCTCCTCGAACTGGTGAAACGACGACCTCAGTACCGCCTGTGGAATCAGCATCCTTGGTGGCCTCAGTACCACCGTCATCATCATGAGCGGCCTCAATACCGCTCTCCTCCTCCTCATCTGGCGCTCTAGGTGTATCCTCATGTTGTCGCTCAGACGAGGCGCCGCCTGCTGGTGCCCTACCGCTCCTAAGTGTAACAAAATCAGCATCAAAAAGATCTGAAGACATATCATCAAACGGATCACTAGGAGTGGCATGCTCAGTGTAAACTACCTGCTCAGACTTCCGCTTCAGGCTGTTGGGATTCGGCTCTATCTGGGCAGGGATGGTGGCCTTCCCTCTCACGATGTCCCGCATCTCCTGGCGGAACTCGTCCATCTTCCGTCTGAAAGTAGCCTGCTGGTCCGTGAGGAGGCGAGCTATGTCGTCCAAGGCGGGGCTCTCGTATGGTGGACCATGAGAGCCCGACGGGTAGCCTCTCTGGTAATGAGGTTGTTGGAACTGGTGCTGCTGCTGCTGAGAGGGGTAGGTAGGAGAGTGCTGCTGCTGGTGTGGCTGGTGAGGCTGCTCTCGTCTCCAAGACTGTCCCTGCTGATAGGGACGAGGAACGAAGGATGACTGCTGCTGTGACTGGTAAACTAGGGGCTGCTGCTGCTGGTGATCCCTATGCTGGATGTACTGGCCTCCCTGGCCAGATGGCTGCTGCTGGGACTGGGTACCTCCACTCCCCCACCTGAATCCGGGATGGTCTCGTCGGATCCCAGGCTGAGGACGGTCATACCAAATCTCGTTGACATCCATCAACGGCTTTGCATCGTACTGGGCTGGCGGGAATACTGCCAGAGGCTGATCCGGCTGGTATACCACCATCTGCATGTCTAGAGATGGTGGTGACTGGTAGGAGGGCTGCTGCTGCTGGTACGGCTCTGCCTATACAGGGTGAACCTGTCTAGGCTGCTGGTGTGAGCTGGAGCACTGGAACGAGCTGCTGCTGCCGCCGGTATCGCCTCGCGACTGAAGACGGGGCTGTGAAGCCGTCTGTGCCTCCTGGAGACACATGAGCTGGGTATTCATGTCACTCAGAGTCTGTGCCATCTGCTCCATCTGAGTGATGCCCTGGCACTGCTTCTTCTCGATCAGCTCCATCCGATCCAACTTCTCACTGATGACACCCATATCCGCAGCGGATGACTCTGCCTGTGTTGCTGCTACTGCGGATGAACTGGATGGACCGGCATCGACCCGTGCTATCCTCTGGTACTGCATGGGTCCAGGCTGCTGCTGGGGTCTGTCCTGAGTGTACAACCTGGTCTGGGACATCACCATGTAGTTCTCGACCATCTCCTCGTAGATGGCCCAGACCTGGTCGTGATCCTTGGCGAAGTAAGACCCGCCACAAGAAGCATTCACCAAGCCATGGAGCTCTGGTGTCAGCCCGCTGAAGAAGCTCTGCACAAGGTTGGGCTTCGAAATATCATGGTACGGGCATCGGTCAGTCAGCTCACGAAACCTCTCCCATGCCTCATGAAATTGCCCGCTGGGGAGCATGGAGAAGTTGCTGATGAGGGCTCTCGCTGCATTGGTCCGCCCGAGTGGATAGTACTTGTTCAAGTACTCGGTGCGGAGCTGCTCCCAAGTGTATACAAACTTCCCCAGGTGCTTCAGCCAGGTAGCTGCTCTGTCTGCTAAGGAAAAGGGGAAGGCAATCATCCTGATAGTATCCTGGTCCACCTGACGATCGTGGACAGTGCTGCATATCATCTCAAACTCCTGCAGGTGGAGATGAGGCTCCTCTGTCGCCAAACCGTGAAACCGAGGTAAGAGCTGCAAGGTGTTCGGGGAGAACTTGAAGTCCCCCACGATCTCTGGAAGTACCACCCAGCCAAGGTCGACCTGGGATTGTGGTTCTCCCGCATCAATCTAAGTGGTGGTGGTGCTCCTCCTGCTCCGCCTCCTGCTGCTGCTGCGGCGGCTGCTGCTGCTGCTGCGGCTGCGACGGCAGCTGCCGCATTGTCGGGTCCTCCTCCTCCGCGGTTCTCGTGGTTGGCTCTCATCTGCTCAAGCTCTCTCCTCATATCCATCATGAATGCTCCCTGATCCCTCAGCTGCTGCTGCACTGACTCGAGGGAGGCGATCAGGGTGGAATTGATCGAACCCTGGTCCAGGACGAAATGCTGCTCTGCCTGTGGACCTCGGGTGCGATCATCAGAACTGCCGGCCATCGTCTCTAAAAAACCAAAACAACCGAACTCAGGTGCTGATAAATCATCTGTCTGTCTCTCCTCTGGCACTGGTATCTCTGAATCAGAAGAAGGGTGGTCGAGGGGGAATAGGGTGGAGTCATACTCGGGTTCGGAGAGCGGGTCGGAGCTCCCACGAACCGACCTAGATGAATGGTCAGGAGTGCTAAAAAGCGGTGCCGCCAGAGGCTGCCTAAGAGACCTCCTGCCCATCATCGTGATCTGGCGAGTAAGGCGTATGAGATCTGGAAAAACTATGATCGGCAACCAAAACCCTCTGTTCACCAACGCAACACGAGCTGAAGACCGTAAAGGCTCGGTCAAATTATCTTGTCAAATTTTATTAGGTGAACAAACAATCTATCAGAGTGCTTACGTGACCTGTTGGGATTCCCGATGCTACCCCAACCGACTGGCCCGCACGGAAGAGTCGGTAGTCAGTCAGGAATAGCACCGGAGGGCTCTACCTAGTGAACGGGTCACTCTCTCGCGTAATCAAACCAAATAATGAGGGGTTGAAAAAAAACTCTCCCCAAGACAAATTTTTAGGTGAGGTGTCTTTTAGGGTCGATAGTTTTAGCAGTCCCAATTTTATAGTTTTTCTTTTTTTTAGATTTTTTAATGCAAACAAAAGGCCTAACGAATTTTTCGGTTCTCCTGGTTATTTAGTCCAAAACAGGGGGGAGAAGACGAAAAAGCCGATGCGTGATAAATCAATGATGCATGCAGAGATAGAAATGCGTACCTTACTCCAGCAGTCTACATGCAAGATGATCCGCGCAGAATTTAAAAGACAGGAAATAAACTACCTAAATGGTGCAGGCGGAAAACCGAGTCCCTAAACAGCAGTGCTACTCGAAAGAACGGCTAGCCGACCACCAGCCTCCAATCCAAAGAGTCCGGTCTAGACCCACCCCTCCTCTTCTCGACAGGTCGAGTTCAGGAGTAGCGCTTGACGGGGTGGGCTCGCGGCGCGTAGGCTCGGAGTGATGGGACGGCTATTTTATTATTTTTTATTATAGGTCCAATTACCGCACTATAGGAACATGCAATTATATTAGGGTGTTTGGATCCTATGAATTACGTCACAATCAAGCAGAAAATCCTACGGCTAGGGGCTTGAAAATCCGCGTGAAATCGGAAAAGGCAGTAAAGGAAAAACCGCATAAAAACCGCGAAAAACCGAACTAGCTAAGGGGTCCCCCAAGCACATCGGTGCTCGGCGAAACAGACCCCGAAAGTCCAACTGTCTTTGAGTGTACCTGTATTATTACAATAGTTCAAATGTTGCGGAAATAAAACCTAATCTAAACTACGCTACTCCACGGCTATCCCGCAGTTCCTGCACTCCTGCTCGTTCCTCGTTCTCTCCTGCAGCTCTGTAAAGAAAAGAGCTGCCTCCGACTCTCGCGGTTGCGTCAGCTTCCGAAGAAGCTGCCTCGATCCTCGGGCCCTCGCAAGAAAACAAACAGAACGTCAGACCAGATTATTTAAGCACTTATGCAATTAAATGATCTGTACAAAATATGCACAAAAAGCCGCGGAAAAGAAAACCGCGGGAAAAATCAAAAACCGACTACTAAGCCGTGCTCCCCGGCAACGGCGCCATTCTGATGACCGACAAAATCCGAGGAGACTAAGGTAAAGGTATCTAAAATGGTCGTTGCGACCCAAGTCACCTGATGTGATCAATCAAGAAAAATAGACCACCAATATCAAATAAAATCAACTAAAGATCAATAGCGGTCTTGCTATTATTTTAACCTGGTATAGCGACCAGGGTCGAACACAAGGAGCACGTAATGGCCTTGCGGCCTACGAAGTAGTCAAAAAGAATAAAAGAGAAGAAAAGGGTATTTTTGGTGGTTTTTAGGTTTTTTATATTTTTTTTGGATTTTTAATTAAGTGAGAAACTAAGGAAAACAAGGAAAGCAAGCAATTCAACTATTTATTTAATGTATCAAAACTCAAGCAAAAATTCCAGAAAAAATATTTTTGTGTGTTTTATAATTTTTACTATTTTTAGTGAATTTTTTGAGATTTTTCTGGTGTTTATTTAATTTTTTAAAAATTAAACAGTGAATGAAAAAGAAGGTACTGGTCCAGCCAAGTTTAAGGGACTTAGATAAAATATCTAAAAGTCCCAATAAGCCTGGAGGTATTTTTCCTTTATAGAGAAGAAAACAATGAAAATTTGAGCACCTAAATTATTATTTTTGGATTTTTAAATTATTTATTAGAATTTTTATGAGTTTTTGAGTGTTTTTCAAATTTTAGGTGTTTTAGATAAGGAAAATAAGCCAAAATTGGCTAGAAAATCAAGCAAGCCAAAACAAACAATAGCTAATTTTTTTGTAATTTTTACATAAGTTTTAATATTTTTTTGTGATTTTTCAAATCAGACAGTAACGAAAATACGTGTTTTTGAATTTTTAAAAATATCCAACAGTGTCTAAAATGTCTCCAAAATTTATAGAAAATTTTACACCATGGCAAGAGCCACGTATCCAATTTTCATCAAATTTGAAGTTGATTTGCTATTTTATTAAAATCAAACACAAAGGCACAGTACATAGGGACCAAAACGCAAATACCAAGAGTCTTGGGGGGTCCAGTGCAAAATACCCAAGAAATCACGTGCCAAGCACGTGTCTGGGGCACTTAGAGACCTATCTGTAAGGAAAACAAGTTCCGAGGGCTATTTGGTAACAGGTACCAAAAGCCCAAGGGCTTGCCTGCAAAATACCCACTTAAATCACGCACATGCGTATAAAAACAACTCACAGGGGCATATCTGCAATTAACCAAAAGTATTCATTCATTGAGTAACATCCAGAACTACAAGGGCGGAAATGCAAATACACCAGAAAACCACGTGTCGAAGCACATGCTACACCATACACTGGGGCAAAAATGCAAAGAAAGTAAAGTGCAGGGTCCTCTATGCAATTGTTCCAAAAACTAAAGAACTACACTAGATATTTACAGGACTAATTGCTAAATAAAATAAAAGGAGGGCCTACGGGTAAATTACCCTTTATTAATGGAGTCGTTGGATAAGCGCCACGTGGTGCATCTGACGGTGAGGGACGACTGGCGCTCCAAAGCTGGACTCCTCGCGGTGATCGAACGGCGGAGGCGTAGCCACATGGAGGATCGAATGGTGGAGAACGTCGGTGGCTAAACCTCGCGCATCGGGCGGTCCAGATCGCCTCTCCAAGAATCTGACGGTGACGGGACCTCCTCAGGTGGACGGTCAAGATGCGAACTGGAGGTCTGAGGCTGATCGGACGGTCGGGGAAGATGCTGGAAGAACAGGTGGCCGGCGAACTTCACCGGCCCAGTACGCTCGCTCCGAGCCTCCTCGCGGGACGCTGATGATCTGAGAAGGGTCGGCGTAGGTCTCCGCGTCAGGTGGGACTCTCCGAGGACCCAACCAAGCTCCAGAGAGCTCCGGCGAGGTCGGCGGTGGTGAAGCTTCTGGACCAAATGGTCCAAGCCCTCAGATGGGCTTGGATGATCCTGCAAAATAGACCAGACAGCTCGCGGGTCGAGGGCAAACTGCCTCGACCCGGTTAGGCGGGGTGAAGGTGGTCGGAGGGTCGATGTGGGCGAGCTCCGGCGAGGGTGAGGACGGAGGACCTCGAGCCCCAGCTTCTGTGCGAGCTGGGTTGAATGGGAATGCGGAGAATGTGCGCGGGAAGGAGGCGAAGGCTATGGCACAGCCCGATGGTCGAACGGTGGTCGGACGTGATCGGAATCGACGGTGAACGGCGGAGCAGCGAATTGGGGATAATCGAAAATCAAAGAAAAAGAAAGGACAACGGGTCTACCTGGGTGAAGGAATGGATTGGGGGCGAGCTTGCGGGGCTCTGGGTCCACGCCTCAAGGAGCGTCGACCTCTGAGGCTCGAGCTCACGCTCTGGGCGGAGCATAGCGGTGGTACTCGCCGGATCAGTGGTATCCGGTCCCTCTCCTCGCTTCGACAGCACGGGGGGTGATCTGTCACTCTCACTCACGCACTGGAGCTCACTGGGGGGGTGGAGCGAATGGCCAAAGATAGGAATGAAGGTGGCGGAGCTCGGGCTATATACGGTGGAGGGTCCGGAAAGATGAGCGCGGGTAGGGCAATGGAGTGCGCAGATCCCGAGACGGATGTGCCGGCGAGGGTGTCGGATCTGACGTGATCAAAACGGACCCGGGGTTTGGGGGTAGGATGATCGGATTTGGACACGGAAAAATCGAGAAATCAGGTCGGGTGTCAAAACCCGTGGGAAATGGTCCTGGGGGGCAGTTGACCGGGCGGTCAACGATCCCCTGGACCAATGGGTAGCTACCACCTGGAAATTATTTGGAAATTAGATTAAAAATAGCAAATGGCTTATTTGATTAAAACTCAAAACATGAAACATTTTTGTTTTAATATTTTCTATTTTTTAGTGGTTTTTAATTAATTTTTCAAAATAAAAATAGTGTATTTACATAGTAGGGCTATATATAGGTATATATATAATATATAGATTTTTATTTTTGATTTTTAATTTATTATTTTTATACAATTTTATTCCCTTTTTATATTTTATTTATTTATATCATAAAATAGGGAATAAAAAGATATTTTTATTTTATTTTTATTATTTTTATACATAGGTGAAATAAATAGATATGTATATATATATACAAAGTATTTTTGGATTTTTAATTTTTGTTATTTTTATTTTGTTTTTGTTTTAATTGTTTTTATTTTATTTATTTACACCATATCATATAGAATATTTACAAAATTTTTGGAAATTGATTTTATCTATTTATAAAGCTAAATAAATATGAGTGGACTATATACATGGTGAAAGTAAAGTTTTTGTTTTCTTTTTGATTTTTCTATTTTTATCTTGTTTTTATCTTTATAAATATATACAAGTATTTACAAGCCTATTTTAGTCTCTTTTTGGGAGGAAAATATTTTTATTTTATTTACATATATATTTACACACATGAGTCCCTATCTCCCTCTACTTTGGTTTTTATGCGGTCAGGCCCATGCTGAGCCCTCCCTTGGGTTAGGTTGCTCAATATTTATTCTAAATATTTCCCTCTTTTTCTTTTTACTCTTTATTCTTTTATTTTTGCACAAAAACATGCTAATTATTAAACTTTATACAATGCATGCTTTTGATAATTATTTGTATTTACATGAATATACATGCATCTGCAAAGGTTTTTGTAGCTAAAATATAAGAATAAAGAGTGATGAATGGGTATTCATCATCCACCCCATTTTTTGATCTTCTTCTACACTTAGGCTGCCAGAGCCTAAGTATAGGGGGGCGGAGCGACTTCTATACTTTTTGTAATTTTAGCTCTCCTATGCTTAGCACGAGCTATGTCTTTTTCCTCGCTTTTCGTGCTATGACATAGCACCTGCTAAGTATAGTGGGCGTGTATATATTACATATATACTTTACCCATAGCTCGTACTTTCACGTATTTTCAAGTGTTTTTCTATATATTATGCAATAATTACGGGGTAGGTAAAAATTGAAAAAAATTATATATAATTTTGTACTATATGTATAATACTTGTATAAAAAGTTTTAAAATTCTTGTAAAACATACTTTTGTAAAATTTGTTGTAAAATAGGATGTATGCAAAAAAAAACTTGTATACTATGTATATTATTACAAACTAAAATTGTTGTATAATAGAAAATAAAATGAAAATATCGAAAATAAAGGCTTCTTATTTACTTTTGCATCCTTACATTTAAAAAAAGTCTTGCATTTCATTCATAGCATGTCATCTACACCTCATCTGCATATCTTGCATATGCAAGGTGAAAAGCTAGTGGGTTCTGAACCAAGTTATGAGTAGATATTGAGGATGGACTTGATTTGACCTTAATCCACCTAATTTCAGAGGAACCTTATAGGAATTGGAGTTAAGATTTTTCAGGTCAAGTGACTTAATTCTTTGAGTCCGTAAGTCTATATTCACATATCATCTTGATTAGCCTAAGTAGAATATCTCATGCACACGCATGATTCTTTTAGACAGTGACCTAACTTGGACAAACACAATGCACATAGCTTTTCATTGATGGGGTGGTGAGGAAGTAGAATCCTTTAGCTTGGAGTAGGACACGGGTGGAAACATCCGTCCTCCTCTAGGGAGGGTAGTGCATCTCAACCTAGTCTGGTGGTGTTGACGTCTGAGGACGGGATGTTATGGGTTGCAATAATGCTTCAAAAGAGGGATAGTCTATTGGCTCAAGAGGAAAAAACTCCTGATGTACATGCTGTACCTTGTATATAGTTCCAAAAAAAAGAAAAGAAAAAGAAGAAGAAAATGCAAGAAATCCCAAAAAATAGACATGCCAAAAAAATATTGCTTCTCGGAGTATGTATATTAGCAAGAAGTCTGCAGCTGGATGACTTGGCTACACTGGTCAGGCATCGCGGGATAGGTAGCTACACTGGTTATCGTCCATTCTTTTCTCCACCCCCTCCTCTTGAGCTGGTCGCACTTGAACTTAGAAGGGAATACCCTGCTCCTCGAGGAAAGAATTACTGGATCAAGTAATTAGAGTTACCATATTAGAGGAGGCTGTTTCTGAGCCATTTCTGATGTGGAGAGATATTTATCACTTACACGGTACAAGTAAGAATCATAATCATCAGAAATTTGCGTTTGAGGATTTGTTCTGACCTGACTGTTGAGGCGTCTTGAATAGAAGACTTGTGGAACTTGAAGTTTTTTAGGTCTTAAATTCATATCCCAATAAGGTTCCGCCACACAATTAATCCAAAGATCGAGTCAAGCTTCATTTTCAACTTTTGTTCATGACCTGGGTATGGAACCCAATCTCATTTCACTCTTGCATTTCATTTTAGTTGCTTGGGGACGAGCAAGCTTTAAGTATAGGGGGTTGATGAATCTGCGATTCATCACTCTAAAAATTTAAAATAGAGCTTTGTTCCCGAGTAATTAGATACATATTTCCACTTATATAGCATAATTAGCATTCATGCATGCATTGATGACATTTGCATTTTAGCATTCATATTGCATAAAATAAGAAGCCCATTTTACTTGTAAATATTCACATGTATATTCACCATATTTCACCTATTTGTATATATTTTATACTAACTCCAAATCCAATAAAATCAACTCCATAGTTTGTATATTACTAACACTAATTAAAGAGAAATATCAAAAAAAAATACTAACTTGTAAAATTACCCAATAAAACCCCAAACCTAGTTGGAGAACTTAGACCTTAGAATACATATATCTCTCTCATACAACCTCCGAATTAGTTCTACTCATTTTAAAGTAATATACATTCAAAGACCTTCGAAACAAGACCAATTTCATTAAAATCGGAGCTCGTATACAAAACTTGGGTTTTGGGCCCCTTTTGTATATTGTACATATTGACCATTTTACCCTTAATTTCATTCTTTTATTTTATTAATTATTAAAAATCCAAAAAAATTGATTAATTTGTAAATATTCCTTTCATATTTTTTCTAACTTCGTTTTGATTTTTCTCTCTTTTAAAAATGATAAAAAAATTACAAAAGATAAAATGCGGTATTTTATTTATAAGGTACCACCCAAAAATACATTTTTATACATATAATTTCCTTTGATTTTCGACCCTTCACAAAAGTTGTATTTCTCATCGAGACGAGCAACTTTCGTGTTGACCACTTTTTAATTTAATCCCTTTTGTTATTTCTTTTTTATTTTTCTTTTATTTAATTTTTGAATTTTCTAGGAGCGACATGTGGCAGCTCCTGGAGCCGCCACATGTCACCCCAATTTTTTATTTTCGGATTTTTTTTATTATTTTAGGATTTATTATTATTATTTTACTATTGTTATTTTAATCATTTTTAGTAACCTACTATATTATTTTATTAATAAATTATTTTCCCCCTTTTAATTCTTCTCCCCTTACTTGTCTTCCACTCCAAGCCTTCAACTCCCCACTACTCCATCTTCTCCACCTCCTTTCTAACTTCCCCCCTCCTCTTTATATTCTCATCTCCTCCATCATTTTCTATCATCCGTCGTTTTCGAGAGAAGTGAGGTCGAGCCCCTTTAACCTTCAGGTGACAGCTGTAGGAGACGAGTCGAGCGACAACAACCTCAAGGTGAGATCTGCGGTTAATATCCGCGTAGTGAGCTTCCAACCAAGCTCACAGAACTTCTCTGATTTTCGATCGCCAAATCGGATCGAGGCCACGACGACGGAAGTCGCACACCATGGCTCCACTTTCGGCGAATCACAGGTAAGCATTCTATCTTCATCTTTCCATTTTATTTTATCTAACATTATTTGTTTATCTTGTTCATCACAAAAAAACCCACATCATTTACTACCACCACCACCACCACCATTCATCATCTTCATTTTATTTCATCACTATCAATACCATCACCATTGTTTTTATTTCCACATCTATTTTCTTGTTTACCACAAAAAAATTACAAAAAAATCAAAAATAAAAAAAAATAAAAAAGGAAACATGATCCTTCTGCCCTACTGTCGGCCCTCCACCTGCGAGAGCGACCACCGCCCCTGCAGTTGGTTCGCCAGCCCAGCAAGCGCGCCACCTCCGCCGCAAGCCTCCCTCCAGGCTGCGCCCACGCCCACAGGCCAGCCGCCAGGCCACGACTGCCTCCTTCCGCCCCTCGACATCGCGTTCCCCCAGCTACCACGTGGACTGGCGTGGATCTCCATGCCAACCCGCCGACCTGCACAGCCGGCTGCCGCCGTCACGTGCTCTCGTCGTCACTGCCTCGTGCGTGACGAGCGCGCCCCAGCTCCTACCTCCGTCTCCCTCGTGCTCCACCGCCCAACAACAAGCGATCGCGGCTGAGAACCACGGCGTCGCTCATCCAGCACCGTCGAGCTCTCCAAGTCGTCCCCTCTCCAGCGCTAGACCGGCCGACGCCGCCCCGCCCCTTCGTACGGTGCTGCCCATCTCCTCCAGGCTCTCCTCCGCTAGACGCCACAACGCACGACACCGCCTCGTGCAGCGGTCGTTCTCCGCGTGTGTATCTACCGTTGGAGCCAAGCCCGACCTCCCAGCAGAAGCGCCGTCGTTGGAGCCTCCGCGTCCCCGCGCTGCCACGCCGCCATCCGCAGCATCGCCCTCGCGCAACGCCTCCCCGCGTCTCCTCCTCGAGTGCCCCTTGTGCCCTAGCCACCTCTTTCATGTGTGTGTGTGCCCTAGCATGGGATTGTCACAGGTCATTTTATTTCATTTTTATTATATTGTGAAAATTGCATTTAGTTCATTTCAAGTTTTAGAAATTACAAAAGTGCCCCTGTACACATTTTTAGTATGGCACCCCTGGCTTTGAACGTTAATTTGGACATTAGTTTTGCATCAATTTTTAATCAAAAAAATAGCATATTGTTGAGCACCTAATTTTTTATCTTTTGGCTATTTATTTATATTTTTGTGAGCATTAGATATTTTATAAAAAATCGGAGATTGAAAGTCAGTGATATTTTACCCATTTAAGCTCTGAAATTTGCATAGCCATATTTATTGCTCTAAAAATTGCGAAAAAATATAAATGATGCCTTTAATTGTGCTTTAATTATTGTCCAATTCATCAAAATTGGAGTTGTCCTTTGCATAAAATAAATTCTAGGGTGATTTCTGTAAATGATTTTTAATTAAATCCACGAATAATATTTTTGAGAATTTCAACTCTCCTGGATTCCTTATTAAATTATCTATTTAAGATAATAACTCTCTGTATAATTTGATTTCATGTATTTATTAGGAATTAAATACTCACAATCGCTCTGTTTTCAGTAAAATATTCATAACAAAATCATAAAGTGTCAGAAAATTCTAAAAACATTAGTGTAGCTTCATTTCATCATGTTTCACTTCCAGCAATGTTTTCATAATTTTTGCATATCATTTGCATGAAAAATTGCATAAAACCCCAAAAAAGTTTGCATTTTTCATGTGTGCATTTTAAATTCAAAAATTCCAAAAAAAATCCATTTTACATTAATCATTAGAGTAGGTTTAAAGAAAAAATATAACTTGGTCAATTTGGATTAATATCACATTAAAATTAAATTTGGCTAAGTTGTTGATTTTCTTAATAACCTAGTTCATTCACATCATTGCATTTGGCATTTTATTGCATAAAAAAATTAAAAAAAAATCCCACTTGGAAAATCGCAATCTAATCCCTCTAGCTTGATCCTGAGTTGTTCCTTTGCCTCCTTGAGTCGACCCTGGGGCATGCCTAGGCTAAATAAACATAAAACCACATATTAATTTCATCGATGATTCATCGATTTGTGCAATTATTTTTGATCGATTTGGATTTATCCGACTGCAACGAAAACGTCAATTAGACAACATAAAAATGATAGATACGCGGTTCATCAAATGGCGCCATTGTTGGGGATTAATGTTCAAATAATACAAGAAATGAGAAATGATTAAAAATTGATGCAAAACTAATTGTCCAAATTAGCGTTCAAAGCCAGGGGTGTCTTCACAATTATAGGAATGAAAGAAACAAACTAAAAATGTGCACAGGGGCACTTTAGTAATTGCTAAAACATGAAATGAACTAAATGTAATTTTCACAATATAATAAAAATGAAATAAAATGACCTGTGACTTAATTCCACACTAGGGCACACACACACACACGAAGGAGGTGGCTAGGGCACAAGGGGCACTCGAGGAGGCGATGCGGGGAGGCGTTGTGTGAGGGCGGTGCTGCGGATGGCCGCATGGCAGTGCGGGGATGTGGAGGCTCCAACGGCGGTGCTTCTGTTGGGAGGCCGGGCTCGGCTCCAACGACGGCGACACATGCGGAGAACGACCGCTGCGCGAGGCGGTGTCGCACGTTGTGGCGTCTAGCGTAGGAGAGCCTGGGGGAGATGGGTGGCACCGTGCAAAGGGGCGGGGTGATGTCGATCGCTCTAGCGCTGGAGAGGGTGCGGCTTGGATAGCTCGACGGTGCTGGACGAGCAGCACCGTGGTTCTCAGTCGTGGTCGCTTGTTGTTGAGTGGTGGAGCGCGAGGGAGACGGAGGTAGGAGATGGGGCACGCTCGTCGCGTACGAGGCAGTGATGGCGAGAGGACGCGAGGGCAGCAGCCGGATGTGGAGGCCAGCGGGTTGGCGTAGAGATCCGCGCCAGTTCGCACGGTGGCTGGGTGAATAGGGCGTCGAGGGGTGGAAGGAGGCGGTCGTGGCCTGGCGGCCGTCCTGTGGGGGCGGGCGCAGCCTCGAGGGCGACTTGCGGTGGAGATGGCGTGCTTGCTGGGCTGGCGAACCAACTGTGGGGGCGATGGCCACTCTGCAGGTGGAGGGCCGGCGGTGGGGCAGAATGCTCATGTTTCCTTTTTTTATTTTTTTTTAATTTTTTTTGTAATTTTTTTGTGGTAAACAAGAAAATAGATGTGGAAATAAAAACAGTGGTGATGGTGTTAATAGTGATGAAATAAAATGAAGATGATGAATAATGGTGGTGGTGGTGGTAGTATATGATGTGGGTTTTTTGTGGTGAACAAGATAAACATATAATGTTAGATAAAATAAAATGGAAAGATGAAGATAGAATGCTTACCCGTGATTCGCCGAAAGTGGAGCCACGGTGTACGGCTTCCGTCGTCGTGGCCTCGATCCGATTTGGCGATCGCAAATCGGAGAAGCTTCGTGAGCTTGGCTGGCAGCTCACTACGCGGATATTAACCGCAGATCTTGCCTTGAGGTTGTCGTCGCTCGACTCATCTCCTACAGCTGTCACCTGAAGGTTAAAGGGGCTCGACCTCACTTCTCTCGAAAACGATGGGTGATGGAAAAGGGGATGAGAATATAAAGAGGAGGGGGGAAGTTAGAAAAGTGGTGGAGAAGATGGAGTAGTGGGGAGTTGAAGGCTTGGAGTGGAAGACAAGTAAGGGGGAGAAGAGGTAAAAGGGGAAAAAATAATTTATTCATAAAATAATATAGTAGGCTACTAAAAATGATTAAAATAGCAATATTAAAATAATAATGATGATAAATCCGAAAATAATAAAAAATAAATCCGAAAATAAAAAAATGGGGTGACATGTGGCAGCTCCAGGAGCTGTCACATGTCGCTCCTAGAAAATTCGAAAATTAAATGTAAAAAAAATAAAAAAGAAATAACAAAAGTGATTAAATAAAAAACTGGTCAACACAAAAGTTGCTCATCTCGACGAGATCTACAACTTTTGTGAAGGGTCGAAAATCAAAGGAAATCATCTGTACAAAAATATATTTTTGAGTGGTACCTTATAGATAAAATACTGCATTTTATCTTTTGTAATTTTTTTGTCATTTTTAAAAGAGAGAAAAATCAAAATAAAGTTAGAAAAAATACGAAAGGAATATTTACAACTTAATATAGATTTTTTGGATTTTTAATAATTAAGAAAATAAAAGGATGAAATGAAGGGTAAAATGGTCAATATGTACAATATACAAAAGAGGCCTAAAACCCAAGTTTTGCATACGAGCTCCGATTTTAATGAAATTGGTCTTGTTTCGAAGGTCTTTGAGTGAGTAGACCTAATTCTGAGGTTGTATGAGAGAGATATGTGGATTCTAAGGTCTAAGTTCTCCAACTAGGTTTGGGGTTTTATTGGGTAATTTTACAAGTTAGTATTTTTTTGATATTTTTCTTTAATTAGTGTTAGTAATATCCACACTATGGAGATTTTATTGGATTTGGAGTTAGTATAAAATATATACAAATAATTGAAATATGGTGAATATACATGTGAATATTTATAAGTAAAATGGGCCTTACTTTATACAATATGAATGCTAAAATGCAGATGTTATCAATGCATGCATGAATGATAATTATGCAATATAAATGGAAATATGCATCTAATTACTCGGGAACAAAGCTCTGTTTTCAGCTTTTAGAGTGACGAATCGCAGATTCATCAGCACCGCATTGATCTTTTGTTCCATGAGACACACACGCACACATGCACGCACACACATATAATCTTTTTTCCACCCATGTTTAGGGGACTTAGAAAAAATTGTACCAGCAGACCATCTCTCATCTGAAGATTTATTTCAACCCACAACATCCTATATTTAGATGTCAATGCCACTAGATTAGGTTGGGGAGTACTGGCCACCCGAAGTGACTATGTATGTTTCCATTCACGTGCATCTCTTTCCAATGGATTCTGCCCCTCGTCACCTCATCTGCATTGAGTTACGTGCAAAGTGCTTGTCTAAGATAGGTCACTATCGAAAAGAATCGTAAGTGTGTATGAAATATTCTACTTAGACCAATCAAGATGACATATGAACATAGTCTTATGGACCCAAAGACTTAAGTCACTATGACATGAAAAGTCTCAACTCCAGTTCCTATAAGGTTCCTCTGAAATTAAGTGGATTAATGTCTTAGCCAAAGCTCCATTCTTCAGACTTTATTCCAAACTAGTTTATGCGTCAATATCATTCTGAAAAATGTAAATGCAAATGCAATCATTTTTTTGAACTGAATTTTCTTATTTAAATTTTTGTGTTGATTTTAGAGAATTTACATTTTTTATGAATTTTAGACTTTTGAAATTTTTACGTATTTTTGAAAGTAAGTGAATTAAATGTGTTTACAAGTATTAACAAGGATTACTTATATATTTACAAAGGATTTTATACAAAACTATACACAAAAAATTATATAAGTTTTATGCAAGAATTTTATTTACAACAGGAATGTTATTTACAAATTTTATGAACGAAATTTACTAAAGCATTTTATTTACAAGTTTTAAATACTAGTTTTTTGAAAGAGTTTTATTTAGAAATAATATACATAATTACAAGTAATTATGGGTTTTATACACATGAATTTTACAACAAGTTTATATACATATCTACACAAAAAATTATTATATACAAAATGAGAAAATAACTTTACAAACTATTTTACAAAAGATTTTACAAATGATTAAACTTATACAAATTTTTTATGAATATATTTTACAAAACATTTTAAAAAAAGTTTTATAAAAAATTTTACAAACCAATTATATTAAAAACATTTTAAAAATAATTTACACACTAATAATTTTGTAAAAAAAATAATTGTATGAATATTTTACAACCAAAAAGATTTTACAAATATTTTACAAAGATTGTACAAAAATAATTTTACAAACTATTTTACAAAAAAAGTTTAAAAATATTTTATGAAAGAAATTTTCAAAATAATTTTTAGAATCTTTTTACAAATAATTTTATTCTAATTTATTAACTATATTATTAACCAAACAATAGTATGAGTTATGCCTAAAGTATATATACAATATATACGACACCACCTATACTTAGCTCGAACTATATCCTCATATTGATCAAAAAGCGACGAAGGAAGACAAAACTCGTGCTTAGTATAGAAAAGTGAAAAAATCCTATACTACAATGATTCAAAGAATAAAAAATAAAATAAAATAGAAGTCGGTCATCCCCCCTGTACTTAGGATTAAATAATCCTAAGTATAGAAGACTACACAAATGAGGATAATTGAGGAATAGAATGTACACAAAATCAACGACTTAGTTTGTCCTCCCCTATACTTAGGATAAAGGATCTCCAAGTATAGAAAAATAATATCAACAAGTTGAAGGACAAACGAGAGAATAGAAGAAAATAAAAAATAAATAAAAAGGATGAAAAGAATGACATCACTCCCCCTATACGTTCGGTAAAGGATCCCTAAATATAAGAAACAATAGAATTAATGAAATAGAATGAAAATAGAACAACTAAGCATTTACACCCCCTATACTTAGGATAAAGTACATTCTAAGTGTATCAAAAATCCTAAAGAAGATATGCAGTAGAAAATAAAAATCGGAAGAAACAAAGAATAAATCAAGACAAAACATGTTTATAAAAAGTAGACAATGTTAAGGTTCCTCCCAACAAGCGCTAGAGTTTATGCTCCTAGCTAGGCATAAAGTTTAGGACAAAGCAGTATCGAGGTTTAGGACGATATATTTAAGGCGAATACTGTACTATCATTGTCGTCTTAGTGTGAGAACAACAAGAAAGTCAACAATGTAAACGGAGACATCCTAATAACCAATCAGGTGGGACTCTGCAACTAGGTAATTAGTGGAGAAAATAAATTCAGGAACATGTAGCATAAATGAAATCACAGCTCAATATCAGAATGGAGTGAAAGGGTAGTGCCGAAAAAATCGAACGTGGAGAAAGAAGGATTAATCATAGAATGCTCCACGTCAATCAGTCTCAAAAAGATATGGAAGGTCGAGATCAAGAGACTCACTAAGAAAACTGATATCTAATGTCCGTAATGGAGAGAAATCAGTAACATCATTGAATATATCAAAGGTTTACTCATCCTTACGAGGATCATCACAAGGAGACATCTCAGACTCAGTAGATAAAAAAGACTCAATCTCGTGATCCAACAGATCGGATGCACTCCCAAGAAGTGAAGCGGAGTACATAGAGCATGTTGCATCCTCCCATAGATAACCCTCGGGGAATAATGCAAACTCCATAATGAAGAACGATGAATTACAATCTAACTAGGAATATGCACCACTGTAGAGCACCCACTCCTCACACCAAAGTATATCAATAGCCGTGGACTGCCTCTGAACAATCTGGAAATAGGAAATGTACTGGTCAACAATGTGGAAGCTGTTAAAGTGTCTGAACTGATCCTTCAGCTGCGGTAATGCTGTGAATCATCTAGACCTCAGGAAATGTATCCATATCATCAAACAGAAGGACAAAAGTATCAAATATGGGACAATCTATATATTACATATCAAAATGGTGTCCCTCAGCTAGCTCTAGCTGCTGAAATGGTCCAAAATATCCATATGAATATGAGAAGTACCTCTGAGAAATAAACTCCGATTGGTCCAGACATGGAAAATGGAATGGTTGAAATAATGGGGGCTCCTCCTCTGTCTCTTAGAATACATGAAGAGATGGTATCCAAGAATCCTGAACTATGAAGTGCGGAACTAACTCAAACTCCGACTGGAAGACCACCAAAAATTGATCAGTGCCTGTAGATGGAAGCTTATTATGATTGTCTCATCATCCATCATCAATGTTGCTATACTATCCATGTACACTATCTACTGTGTGATCCTTGAATCCTCTTTAAGTGTAACACACTTTCTGATTATGCATATCCCTCTTGTGTTGTCTTGACTAAATCATCTCGTGAAGTATGGAAAGTTGACGAGATATCAGAAAGCTCTCTAATGATGGTTCACACTAAATCAACATCGAGACTATGGTGAGAACCACCACACAAGGCATTGATTAGTGTCTGTTATTCTATAGTCATCCTCCTATAGAAGATTTGAACAAGTTCATACTTTGAGATTCCGTTATTCGGAAATCTTCTCAAGATGTCAAGAAACTTCAACTACGAATCATGCAATGGCTCTTAGGGTTCTTGGTAAAATCTCTAATAATAGATCTTATCAAATATGATCTACGATGGGGTAAAATCTCTAAAACAAATGATCGAAGGTTACCCCATGTAGCAAACTTCCTCCCCAATTGTATGTGCCATCTCTTAGCTCTACCTTGAAGTGAGAAAGGGAAGGTCATTAGTTTCAACTCCTCATAAGTGAGGTCTGTATAAGCTTGGGAATAACAAAACTCCTCAAACTCATAGATATGAAAATAAGGCTCCTCATGCAAATCCCCAGTAAACTTTGATAGCAACTGAGTGAACTCTAAATCCATAATGAAGAGACTCAATGTAGAAACTGATTGTTCTCCTGAATGTGGCTTCTTGCCAATATCTACCAATGAATGCATCATTATTCCAACATAAAAGTCTTGCATATGCTCAGTGTCATCTCCTAAAAGATATACCATCATAAAATCCGCTCGGGGATTGCATATGCTCGGTGTAATCTCTACATGCCTCAACTCTTGGCTCGGCATGCCCCATACAAGTAGGAAGTGGAACAAGAGATAACAAAGAGGGAGGTGATGGAAGAAAAAAAGAAAATGAAGAAAGAGAAAGAGACAAGAGGTCGGTCATACGGGGGGACATGGGGGCGCAAACAAAAAGGAAAGAGGGGGGTGGGGTTTCTCTCGCTTTTGGCACTATTGGTCCACTCGCGATAATCCTCAAGGTCCTCGAGGAGAGGGGCTTCGTAGCGGGCTAGGATGAATTAGCTAAGGAATTGACTAGGCTTATTATATACGCTTAGCGAAAAGAATGTTTTTGATAGACCTAGGACATGGATTCTTTCCCTAAAAGCCTTCTATATGAGCCCAATGACATCGACCATCGAATAGCTTTCTTCGAGCACTTTCAATTCGACCTAGGTTCCGCTGAGCCGTACCGCTCGAAAGACTCAGGCGAAAAGAGAACATTGAGACGATTATGAATTAGATTGAGTTTCCGTTAGTTGACCAAGCAATCTCCAATTCCGTTATTTTCGTGTAATGTCGTATGTATTCGACGAGGTGGTCTGGTGATTGATCGATCTCAAATCTCTAAATCGCCTCAAGACATAATGTATGATAATGATGTGAACGAAAAAATAGAGCCGTAAGATTCGGATAGGGCGAACATCGATCCATCATCACGACTCAAGAAAAACAGGACAAGAAAACAGAGAAGAGTGGGAGGGAGGTATAAAAGAAAATAAAGGAAATAGAAGGTGACCACTAATGACCTAAAGAAGAAAACGTAACAAACTCAAAATCAATCACAAATAAATACAAAGAAAACCCCCAGTTCACTTACTTATCTCAGTAATTAACGTAAAGGCTCAGTCATTAATATTATCAACATTAGATTTAGGTGATTAAACATTTATATTAGCAAATGCACAGATGTAGTCTCCTAAAATAGTTTGTGTATGAGTTTGCAGATCATGCCAACTCAAACAAGACCACTTCTACTAAATTCTAAGGCAAGTGCTTGTAGCAATAACAAGACCCAAAAGTTAGTCCAAGCGCTTAGGGAACAAGTCCAAGGCTTTGGGCTCTAATCCATAGGTATACGTACCTCACTCGATTTGGAGAGTGATGAATATGTGATTCAGCACTCTAAAAGTTGAAAGTTAACCTTCATTCCTGAGTAATTAGAGACATTTCTCCATTTATTTTGCAATTTTGCAATTCATGCATTAACATAATATCTGCATTTTAGCATGCATATTTGCATCAAATAAGAAGTCAATTTCCCTTGTAAATATCAACTGTATTATACCATGTTTCCCCTATATTTATTTATTTTTAACTAACTTTTAATTTAATAAATTTAACTCTATAGTGTACATAATACTAACACTAATAAATGAAAAATATCAAAAACACTAACTTGTAAAATTGCCCAATAAAACCCAAACCCTAGTTTGAGAATACAAACCTTAAAACATGAATATCTCTCTCAAACAATCTCATATGGACCCCTACCCACTTTGTAATTAATGTATATTTAGTTATCTTCAAAACAAGATAATTCAAAAGAATCGGAGTTCATATGTGAAACTTGAGTTTTACGTTCCTTTTCTATATTGTACATATTAATCTATTTTGACCTCATTATTTTATGTTCAAAAATAACCACTTCCTATTAATTTCTTTTGCATTTTTTATTAGATTATTGTTTATTAAATATGTAAAAATTCAAATAAAAATTGAGGCATAAATAAAAAATAAAGCAATCCGAGTCTATATATAATCTGTACACATGTTCCCATTATTTTATTTTTTATTTTATTAATAATTAAGAATAAAAAATAGATTAAGTTGTAAATATTTCTTTTATATTTGATTTGATTTGATTTTTATTTTTGATCTTACTTAAAAACAACAAAAATTTGTAAAACTTTAAAAGAATATTTTATAGAATATTTTAAATTGTAAATATATCTTTTATATTAATTCTTATTATTATTTTATATTTAATTTGATTTGATTTTTTTAAATTCCTCTGCCACTTGGCCGACACTACGCATGCCACGTGGTGCCGACCCCTCCCCTTCCTCTCTTGTGCATGGTCTACACCCTCCATCTTCCCCGCATCGAAGGTTGCGCAACCACCTATCGTGGAACCGTTGGTCGTCGTTCTGCCACCTGTGGTTGACCCGACCACCACTTTCTCTCTCCCACTCGCTCGCATGACCATCAACTGCCCATAAAGGGGTCGAGCGCCGCGGCATGCCGGAGTATTTTCCATTCTTCGAGGAGAGAGAGCGCGAGCTCAACATCTTCATTTGATGACAACATACGTTGAGCTTCGAGAGGCAACCTCTTTATTCTTCACAGCGTGATGCAACAGTCTTTTTGAATGATATGAGAGATCCTTAAGTGCATCATGGAAGCGTGAAGATCGCATCATATGCGATCGGAGCGAATAGTCGCACCAGTTGCTCGGTGTAGTGAATTTAAAAATTTTAAGTGAAGAAACCACATGCCCCGAGAACATTTGTCGAGTTGTTTCATCTAAATCACAAATAAGATGTAGGATTACCTCTTGAAGCGTGGTTGCGATCGTGTCTCTAAAGAAAGAGATCTCATGTCTCAAGTACGATTCGATAAAGCAGATGCTTGCGAGTGCGTTGATGAAACACATGCTTCTCCCAATCTAAATCAATGAAGATCCAAGTATTAGAACTCCTAATTTCGTCATATGAAATCTAATGTATTTGTCACGAGTAAAAAGCAACAAAGAAGATGGAGATCCACAAGTAATCAATCCAGCAGTACAATGGCATCATGATGGCAAGGATTCTTTCTAGCACAAGGGGTGGACGGCCACACTTGAGAGAGAGAGGGGGGGCATGTGATGAGAATGAGAGAGAGCTGCAAAATGTTGTTTAAAAAGAAGAGCTAGGATTGCCTCTTCTTTTATAGTATTTTGGGAGTCCATGGATCACAATGTATGTGAAACACAAAATCAATGGTTGAGATTAATTTGTGTTTCTATTTAGTGGCCATGATTTTATTTTAAAAAATACAAAAATAATTAATTTATATAAAATTAAATATATAAAGGCATTATCAATATAATTTAATTTGACTAAATCAACATCCAATAAAAGATAAGGAAGGTGGCTAGCCACCTTTGATAAATCCTAGATTTATTAACATAATTCAACATATTTATCTCTCTTACTTAAGTAATTGAACAATATTCATTTACAATTAATTTTAATTATTAATTTGTGTGTTGTATATAGTTGACACTAATTACATTATAATACATAACCTATTATGGTGTATTATTTGATTTTATTTATTTATTATTAATAGTCAAATAAAAGTTAATATAATATTGTATATAATAGAACGATATCAAAAATACAAAAAAATAAGCAAAAGAAAATAAAAGAAATGTTTTACATTATTTTAATTTGTATTTAATTTTCATCTATGTACACACGATCTCATATCTCTTTGATTTCTACATAAAAGTTGGAGATCTCATCGAGATATACAACTTCCATGTTCATCAATTTTTGTAAATCGACTCCTAACTAATTTTATTTTTTATTTTTGATTTTTTAATTCTCTTAATTCTTATTGGGCCATGTGGCGACTCCACAGCCGCTCATGTGGCTCCTCCTCTTTACTCTACTCTACCTCAATCTGGACCGTTGGATCTTAATCCAACGGCTCATATTTGGTGGTAACCTCCATCCACCTCCCAACAATCACAACTCTTCATTTACTCCTCAACTTCTCACAATTTTCACAACCACCTCCGACAACTTCCCTCTCAACCATTGTCGCCATTATCTATACCAATCAACCATTGTACTCGCATATTCCCTTGATCCGCTAGACCTTCTTTTCTCCAAGCGTGCATGGTGGTTGAAACAACCACTTTCATCGGACAACCTCCAAACCAACCTAGTGGAAAACCTCCATCTCCAGGAAACTTTCACCCCATCTGTCTTCACGTGAGGAATCTCCTAGCCCTTCCTCTTTCCCTATGATAGAGATTAGGCAAGATAGAGAGCCAAGATAGAGTCAACACCTCCGACGAGATCCTTATCACTTCAGACAAGTTGCAGCATCTCATGAAGCTGCTCAAGTGCATATCTTTGGCTAGGTCTTGTAGCGAAGAAGATGAAGAGTTTGAGCTTCTTCCCAGGCCAGAAGCTTCTTCAATTCCATTGGTTCTTTCCTCCATTTTTCAAGTAATATTCTCCAGCTTCATTTTATGTTGTTTTCATCATTTTATCTCATTTGACTTCCTTCTTTAAGTTCTGGTCTAAAATGTTGGAATTCATCACGAAATATACATCACCCATACGTATACTTCTAGTCAATCTGATTGCTTCTCCATCTTCGTTCCCATGTTGATCCACTCCAGGAGGTTCTTCGACGTGGACCCAACAAGGGATCAACTCCATCATGCTACTTGATCCCTCCATTCCATCTCTCACCCATTTAAAAACATTTGCAAGATCCTTATTTGTGGTTTGCACTAACGTTGCAGGGCATAGCACTTCAATGTTCAGAATTTGAGATCGAGTTCCGGTCTCCATTTTCCCCTAACAGAGCGATCCACATCGTCTCTCATCTCCTTTTTCCATCGACCTTCTATGCAGAGCTTACAGGAAGGTCATTCGACCTGAATCAGAGGCTGAGGAGCACGGAGGAGCATGAGCTGCCACATCGGAGACCAACTTGAGCATCGTCATTTGCTGCGGATCTGACGAATAGGAGAAAAGTAGATGTCGTTGATCTCCCCAAATTAGGAAAGAATCAATGGCTCAAATAGACCCAAGTCGGTAGCCTAAGGCAACGATTCACACCTCGCGCAGAGCAACAGAGAAGGCCACATGTCTTGACCCTCATATCCGACCTTAGATAGGTCATGTGTAGCATGCATGTGACTGGATAATTTGCAACATCGACCCCTACTTTTCCATAATTGCATATAAGCCCCTCTACCTTTGTGTATTTTTCATATTAGACCACTGGGATTATTTTATTTGCATTTTTGTCCTATTTTATCCTGTTTTGTAATAAAAACTTATAATCTTTATTTTAAAAATGCCCCTTGATTAATTATTGAATATCTTTTCATCTATATATCCAATTGATGTGATTTTAGTCTTGTTTGAATGCTCGTTCGATGTTCTATCTATTGGCATGCTGACTTACTATTTTTAATTTAAAAATCACGCACAAGTTATTTTCTCTTCTAAGTGGTTATTTAAACCTTTAAATCAAATTGAAAATGCATCTGTTTGTAGCAATTGAACATGTTAGTCATATTGATTCTTAATGATTAATTGTTAGCCATTTTTAATAAATTGTAATTAGGTATTTAAAGATTTAATTGCTTGTTGAAATTGCTAAGCATCGAAGTGAAATTAAAAATGAAAATTATGTTGAATTGCTTTTAAAATTTCTTAGGACTTAATCACTGTTAATTTGTCTTCATGCCTTAATAAAAATCAAAATAAATTCAGGACATTTTCTTTATGATTAATAGACCTTTTTTTGTGCATTTACTTTTATTGTGTTTATGCATTATTGTCTTCATATGATTTAAGGGCATAACAAATGGGTTAAAAGTTTGCATTATTGTGACTTGTGCATCCTCTTAATATGATGATCCTCTAAATTTCCATCTAAAATATTTTACATATAAAAATCATTCACGAGATTGCTTGTGTCCTTTTGTTTAACCCTGAACTTCCCATGTTAAAAATTCAAGCCGAATACTCCTCGTGAGATCTTTATTCGATTCTGTATGATACGCTAAATGTTCGTGCTACAACAAATACATATTATCTTATGCATTTAGTATTTCCTCAGATGGCGCTGTTGCCTGGGGCGCAACACATTTTGTGACTATTTTTAGGTCAAAATGTTTATTTAGTGATTTTTAGGCCAGTTATTTTGAGATTGTATTTTCTCTTTTATTCATTTTGTGATTTTTTATTTTACTTAATTATTTATTTTGACTCTCTCTAAGAATTTTCTAATAATTTATTATTTTATGGTAGGTTTGTGGAGTCGATGACTTTCGTCGGGGCAAGGAGCTTGGACTTGCTTGCTAGAGAGCCCATGAAGCAAATTAATTTGATAGAATTAATTTAGATTAATTAAGTCCATTTTGTTGAGTTGTAATTATTTGTAACTTAATTGCTTATTTACAACGATTCTCGATCAAGATCTCGCATGTCTAACGAAGGCCCGTGAACATTATTTTTCTATGGGGTGGTTGTGTCGAGAGTGTTTTTCAACTTGAGTGTCATTTCAGAATCAAGCACTATGCCAAATAGACATATTGTTGGCCTTTTTTACTTGATCTATTTGTATTTTAGGGCACAAAGCACAATATCATAAGATTCACAATTACAAAAATCTTAGGAGATTCATAGACGCATATATCATACGTTCAATTTAGCCAAAATTAAGTTGACTTCTTCATCGCTAATAGAACTGCTTCTTAGGTGCAGTTTTTTCGACTTGCATTATATAGATAGATTTTATATATTTATTCTATGCATCCACATGGAGAGTGCTAGGAAGCATTGTAAGTATCTCTGAACAACTGCATGCATCATTGATTCTTGATTGTATTCCATTTTTTGCTTTCTCCCTTAGTTTTCATCAACTTCAGGAAAAAGGAAAAGGGATTGTACATTACATAATGTTTGTAGTCACTTAATTCAGAGAGATAACTAAACTCTAAAATTAGGACTGAATTAATGTAAGGTGACTAAATTAAATTAGAATAAAAGAAAACTCACATTACGGGTTGTAAAACCCTCATTGATTGCATGTACTTACCTCCAGACAGAGTAGGTAAGGACGTAGCCCCTAAGGATAGAGCCAAAATCCATGGACATGTGCTCTAAGTGCTTGGACTCACTTTTAGGAGCTTGTTATTGCTACAAGCAGTTGCCTCAGACCACTAGAAGAAGTAACCCTATTCCTGTTCGTGTGTTCCACTGGCTTGAACTTGAGTTACCTTAAGGTACTACACCTGCAAGATTGTATAAGATTGTTTGATTCGCTAAACTAAATTTGACAAGGTAATAATGCCATCATACCCAACCTTCAGTATTGAGTTGGTGAATTAATTCAAAGGTATTTGCATTGATTGTCTTGTATGTGCAACTCCGCACATTCATGTGCCCAATAATACTAGATATTTTTGTATTGAGCATGCTCTATCTATCTCTTTACATTTGAAGATGGATAATTGGTTGGATATTTGCTCAGATTTTGTGAGCTTGTCGTTAAACTGCCCAAATATCATGTATTCATCGCTCCAGTCCCCTTCTTCTTCCTTAATTGGACCCTCCTGATTTAGAAATATTCCTTTTTCAAAATCGATGTATCATGATTCCGTTCTTAGGGTTGGTTACATCGCATCCAATCCCTTTTATTATCTACTCATTGAGGAATATCATTGCCTTGGTAATATCGATTCGATTTCGTTATCTTCATCTAGATCTCACTTGAATCATTTGTTTGATGAAGGTGACAAAGATGCATTATAGATGCCTCCTAAGAAGAATAATGGAGAGAATGAAGACTGAGAAGACCCAATGCATACAGTGTTGGCCAGGTTAGCAGAATCAAAGCAGAATCAAGCACTCGAGCAGAACTTGGCCACTTATAGTTGGGTAGAGATGCACCAATGGACGCGACATACAACCCTGGACAACATCGGATGGCAAATTGGTTGAGCCCAGTAGATCCTAAAGTCGAATATGAGTTGAAGATGCAGTTTCTTAGCTTGCTACCTCATTTCCATGGGAATGTACACAAGGAGACATACGCATTCCTTAGGGACGTCGAGTTAGTTTGCACTAACCTTAGGCATCCTAGGGTTAGACAAGATTACATTAGCTTCAAAGCCCTTCCTTTTAACTTAAAGGATAAGACAGATTATTGGATGAAGAACCTTGGGGTTGTTGTAACTACCTTTGTGCAGTTAAAGGACCTCTTCTTGAAGAAGTTATACCCTTTGAGTAGAACTAAATTGATGCATTCATGCATCATGAGTTTCTCCCAACTTCCTAATGAAGCATTATGTGATACATGGGAGAGATTCAAGGATCTCTTACAGAAGTGTCCTTATCATGGCTTAGAATCTACCATCCTGGTTCAATATGTATATTGCGATCTACAACCTATGGTGTAGGGTTTGGTTAGTGCTGCTTGTGGAGGTAGTTACACTTCACGAGGAGCAGACACTATATAGAAGGTGTTGAAGAGGATGTCTAAGATGAGTAGAGCATATACCGCTAGTAGAGCTCAGTTAGAGACCCCATTCCATTCTTATCCAGTAGGGGAGTGAAGGCTACAATGGATCCTTTTGACATAGTCTTTATAGCAGATAAACTTACAGTGGTTGAGAGGATTGATAGGAGAATGGACGAGTTAGAAAACAACTTATCCAAACTGCTTAAGCAGATGGTGGAGCTTTTTGAGAAGATATCCAAATTGAGGGTACCTACCGTAGCTGCACCTGCTACTCCCGTTTACCATGTTCACCATATTCAAGAGCAACATATGTTAGGGCCACCCCAGCCGTCGGTTGAGGACCAGCCTCTAGCCCATTCTTGCCAGCAACAACCACCGTCTGTAGACACAATTACCGAGGAGTCTTCCCAGGAGTGGAATATAAATGTTGTGTGGCACACCAATGACTCTGCAAGGAAGGGGAGTTCTGGGATCCATTTCTCCTACCAGTATCCCCAAACCTTTTACAACACATCATTTACTCCAACACCTCTTCCAGCACCACAGAGCTCTGAAGCCATTCCTTATCAGGCACCGAGGTAGTAGCAGCAACAATATGAGCATCAATAGACTTACCAGTCGGGCTAGCAATGCACGCATGTTCAGCATCATACCCAACAATAGCAACATTCCTATGGCCATCAGAACAACTCTTCATATTCTTCTTTGCCTTCCTCTTCTTCATAGCCACACATTCTTCTTCAAGTCCTATTGATTTCCATCGATAGATTTTGGAGGAGTTGTGCTCCTATAGGAACGAGGTATATGATTTGAGGGTTTATCTCAACTGTCTTTCCTGTGTACATGATGAGCACACTGCCCCTACTACATCCGTTCCCTCCCAGGTTGTAGCATCCAATTAATTAACTGAAATAAATTACGGTGAAATAACAATAATGATAATATTGCGAACGTAAGTATGTTTACACTTTAAGTAAGGTATGATAAATATGGCCCTAAGATCTTGATGTTGATAGGATTACGATGTGGTTAGAAGAGATACTTTTATAGTAGTATTGTCAACAATTGACTTTATTATAAATGGTTGATTTATTAATTCTTGCATTTAGATAAAGCATTCTAACATCAAGTATATTGAACAAGATACACATGATCTGGTGCAAATATCAATGAACAATACGAGGATGAATGGAGATAGTTTGGGATGTACATGCTTACGTAAATATTTTTTGGGGGATAATGTCAACTTTCAGAGAACTACTTGTTATCAATACTCATATTTAATTACTACATAGAAAAGATAAATAGGGATAACCAAATTAAGATAACGATAAAGTTTTATGGATGAAAATAATTATTTTGAAACTTGAACATAGATGTTTTTAATCATTTTAAAAATTAATAGCAAGTTATAGGTAGCTATTGTGTTCCTAAGCATTCGTGATAGACATTTTAATCAATCCAACAATTATTATATATTATGGAAAGTGTAGGATGGCTCCTTATAGTCTTAGATACTTTAATTTGGGAAGGATGTGCTGACATAGCAAGGTCGGTGATGGAAAGAAAAAGAGTGAACGACTGAATTTTCAAGAAGTTTCTATAAATCGATCCAAATTTATCCCAACAATGCTTGCATGTGTAAAAGTGTCATTAACAAGACACCTGGCTTTGAAAACCTACGTGTTAAAATTTTAAGCCAAACACTACTACCATTTAGGGAAAGCATTGCTCTAGTGAACAAATGTAGACATAGAGAAGAGCAAAGTATTTTCTTTGATAGGGTGTTCGAAAGGGTCCAAGAAGAGAAAAGAGTTACAGTATGTATTTGATATGTATGTTTATTTTCTCACTTCATTTGATTTTTATATGAAATCTTTAAGTACATATTGAGATAATCCACATGATATGATGTATGTTCTTTCTAAGAAGTGAGATAGATCGAAGAAGAAAGATATAAATCTCTATTTATGTAAAGTTTTATTTTCAAGGTATACCATGCATCATTAGATAACTAAACGAGATGTCAATATCAAATTAAATTTATCGTCTTAATAAAAACAGAAGAGAAGAATCGAAAATCAGAACACAAAAAAATGTTAAAATATGCGATATAAATATGTAGACATCGGACATCTGCCAGGAACCATGCTTATAACCGTTGAGAACTTTCAAATGGCATGTATTATATATTTATATGGCAAAGAATGGAGAGGATTTGTTTCAGCAATTCTACGTACTGCTAAACTTGATGCATGTCTAGTATGATGATAGTCAACTAATATAACTTACATGGATAATCACTTATTCTTGCTATTTCAGCCTATTTTATGTTCAGCTACAGGAAACATTACACATTTATAACTAAGGTTCCTCATAGGATGGGTTGTGACAGAGTATACAACCAGGTGTTAAAGGCATTATTCATATATTTTTTAATATATAAAAGATCCATGATGAAATAATTATGAACATGAAAAAAAAAGTGTTTCCAAGTCATAGCGGGATAAAAATTTCAAAGATAATCGTTTCTTGTCTATCGTGCATGTGTTCCTAAAGAACCTATATGAACATTTTCTAGCTTTTAGCATTTCTTGAACATGTTGCATGTCTTTGCCCTGTAGAATTTTCAAGAAAGAAAGATGTAGACCTAATCAGTAATAATCATGTAAGTTTACTTATTAATATTGTATATTTTAGGAAAATGATCAATATTTAGATAACTATGAATAATGTACTTCTCGATATGTATAGTAAATAGCATGATCCATTAGTACATTGTTAAACGAAAAGATCAAGATGATAATATAAAGATGACCTCCTGGATAATACATAAAGCAATATATAAAGTTAATCTTGATATAGGAAGGCTATTTTTATGTGCATATACATAAACGTCAATAGAAATCCAATATAAATCGTTCACACACTTTATTTTTTTTAGGAAGTACAATGGTTCTAGCCTATTGACCTAGGCCAAGTAACCTCCTTAAAGCATTTCAGGTGAGTGGTTAATAAGCTAAAAGCCCTTTATTATGTCATTTTATGCAGATGTTTCATGATACAAGATTGCACAATTTCTATATATAAGCACTACTATGTTTTATCAGGAACATTTGATCCTCTTTTTTTATAGCTTAAGCATGTAATTTATGTTATATGCAAATTGAAAGTTTTTGTGTTTCATATGATTCTTGTGTAAGAAATTATGTCAAGTTAAGTATGTTCTATATGATTCTTATGTTGATTATACAAGTTGTATGATTAAATATTTTTTTATGTAAGATGCATACTATGTCCTACTCTCTAGGAAAGTCATGAACAAGTAAGAGGACTTTGGGTCCGCATTCTGTAAGCAATAGGCTTTGGGTCGTATGCAGGGTGTTCTTTGACCTTTGGGGTCGTCTGCGCGTATGACATTAAGGTAAGGACCTAGGTTAAGTTCGCTTGCCTAGTGTTGCAATAAGTATGTAAGGCTAAGGGATGATTAACCTCTCCCTGGCAGTATGGTTCATGGACTTACTAAGATATGTCGGGGTAGTGTTGTATCGTCAAGTATGGAAAATTAAGATTATTTTTAGGACAACAAATATGATTTCAGAACAAGTTTTGGTTATTGTTATCCATAATTTTACTTGTAGTAAATAATTTTCGAGCTCGGTTTTGATTTAAAAAATATGTTTTTTTGGTATGCAATAATCGTGTTAAATTTTATAATATTCTTTATTTTCAAGTTATGATAAACAGTTAAATTTTATAATTATGTAGCTGGAGGTTTGTGACTCATTCACTGGGTCTAAGCTCATACCAATGAGTTAGGCTCATCACTCCAAATTAATTTTTTTCAGGTACTTACATGGAAGAAGATATTGAACTAAATAAAGGAAGTATGACAAAGACACCGAGTAAAAGAGATTGTGCCATCATAGTTAATATCTATTTTATGATGTTTTCCTACTGCTATGGGTTTGGATTTTAGATTTTCGATCGTCTCGTTCGATTCTAAAATCATGTATGCCATACTATGTATTTCATTTTTATTTGAGTAAATGTACATGATTATTGTGATAAATTTATTACGAGTTGTAGCATTTCAAAAGGTTTTTTTTCTTGTTAAATATTGTAAAGTATTTTAAGACAAGCACATGTTTTAATCACGCTCGTCTCAAGGATTAAGCGGGACGGGTCGTGACAAGTTTGGTATCAGAGCCAAGATTTTGCAAATTTGATTTTATTACTAATTAGATTTTACATTAAAATTATATCATGAATTTTCAATTTATTGAGAATCTATAATGTCTTGAAATTTTTTCTAATTCTCGATATTATTTTTAAATGAATAAATCGTTTATTGTAAGATCTTATCAATATTTTATCGACATATTTCTATGTTGATTTTGAAAGTATTTGAAATTGTGTTTTGAGATTATTCATGATCTATATCAGCATATAATAGTAAAGGATTTTATAGATATATGATTCAGTATATATGTGATGGCACTTTCAACAACCTCGTTTAGGACCCCATGTAAAAAAAACTTAAGAAAGAATATGCTTCTAACCAGAGGGTAGTTAATGAGAATTTGTCATTCCTTAGATTCATAATTTCATATGACTTAAAGTAAAATATTGTAGTAAAGATATATTTTGACAAATCTTTTAGCATGTCATGATCATCTTATTTTTTTTACCCTAAAGAATTTCTTCGTCAAGTACAGACTTAAGAACTTAAGATTCCTTGTCCACTCATACTCAGCATAGGATCTATACTATTAGGTTTGAATGCTTAAGGTGACTGTACATTGCAAATAAGTTAGACTTTTATCAAACTAAGAATTTCGTATACACTTAGTTTTTCCAACAAATACGTACTTAATGCAATGGTAATTTTACCATTAATTGATAAGTATATGCATTACAAGTAATCTTGTATACATACTGGAGAAGAAATGGAGTAACATGGTGTATGTTCATGATTGTACTTATGGACAATATGTAAATGATAACAATTAACTAAGACATGCGTATATCAGTTACAATACCAGTAATATCATTAGATACAAGAAAGCGGAGAATTGGTTGATATATTTCTAACTACACTAGTGAAAAAAAATCATACTGTAGCAATTGTTCATATCCTTTCTCATGTATGAAAACCTTGTTAGTAGCTAACTTAGTTATTTCCTTTTTATCTCCATTGTATTTATTATCCTACAACAATTTGCATACTATTTCCTTCTTATTTGAACCTATTAAGTAATGGCAAAAATGAAGTATACTGCAAGAAAGTCCGTCCACCTCGTCATCCTATACAAAATAATGGAAGCCCATTACAGTCGCCTCCACCAGAAACATTTATTTCAAGGATTCCAGCGAATGGAAGTGAAAATAGTGTCACATCTCCATTTCAACGTGAAGAACAAGAAGAGGAAGAGGTAAATACCCTTTCAGACCTAATTGACATAATAAATAGTCTGCTACAACATGTAGAAACCCTTATCCAACATCGTAGACAACGACGATCTCAGGAATAGCCATGCCAATGAAAGAAGTCATAATAAGAAGGTTTGCGTGGTAGATATGTATATAACATGCATATGAAATGGGGAGGGATAAAACTTTTTGTTCCCTTAAGCTATGTTCTAGAGGATGTGTACAAAGAGACAGAGGGGGGTAAAACTTTTTGTCCCCTCAAGCAATAGTGTATAGATATGAGAATAGTGAATGTGACCATATGTTTTTGTTTTAATTTTGAATAGAAATAGGAATTATCAGTAACTTTTTCGTCAGTATCCTAGTTCAAGCATGTAATATGCAACCATACAAAGACTCATGATTCTCTTAAACCATTTTCATGACTAAAAATATCAATGTAGCAATGAAAGAATTATTTTATATAGTTGATAGCTTGAATAGTTAGGCTTCACACAAAAAATCAATGCTTTGGAGTGATTGTGCCAATTTAAGTTTTATATGTATGCTTTGTTAAACCACTGCATAAATGTAGAGTTTATCAATATTGTCCATTTAGTATTTTTAGGTTAAGTGCCAATAAATGGCAACAGGTAAGAAAAAGGAAATTGTATATAATATTAGTCAATTTTAAATTTCGAGGACGAAATTTCTTTAAGAGTGGAAGAATTGTAGCATCCAATTAATTAACTAAAATAAATTACGGTGAAATAATAATAATGATAATATTGCGAACATAAGTACGTTTATACTTTAATTAAGGTATGAGAAATACGGTCCTGAGCTCTTGATGTTGATAGGATTACGATGTGGTTAGAAGAGATACTCTTATAGTAGTATTGTCAACCATTGACTTTATTATAAATGGTTGATTTATTAATTCTTGCATTTAGATAAAGCATTCTAACATCAGGTATATTAAACAAGATACACATGATCTGGTGCAAATATAAATGAACAATATAGGATGAATGGAGATAGTTTGGGATGTACATGCTTACATAAATATTTTTTGGGGATAATGTTAACTTTTAGAGAACTACTTGTTATCAATACTCATATTTAATTACTACATAGAAAAGATAAATAGGGATAATCAAATTAAGATAACGATAAGGTTTTATGGATGAAAATAATTATTTGAAACTTGAGCGTAGATGTTTTTAATCATTTTAAAAATTAATAGCAAATTATAGGTAGCTATTGTGTTCCTAAGCATTCGTGATACACATTTTAATCAATCCAACAATTATTATTATATATATAATGGAAAGTGCAGGATGGCTCCTTATAGTTTTAGATACTTTAATTTGGGAAGAATGTGCTGACATAGCAAGGACGGTGATGGAAAGTAAAAGAGTGAACGACTGAATTTTCAAGAAGTTTCTATAAACTGATCCAAATTTATCCTAGGAATGCTTGCATGTGTAAAAGTGTCATTAACAAGACACCTGGCTTTGAAAGCCTACGCGTTAAAATTTTAAGCCAAACACTACTACTATTTAGGGAAAGCATTGCTCTAGTGAACGAATGTAGACATGGAGAAGAGCAAAGTATTTTCTTTGGTAGGGTGTTCGAAAGGATCTAAGAAGAGAAGAGAGGTACAGTACGTATTTGATCTGTATGTTTATTTTCTCACTTCATTTGATTTTTATGAAATCTTTAAGTACATATTGAGATAATCCCACATGATATGATGTGTGTTCTTACTAAGAAGTGAGATAGATCGAAGAAGAAAGATATAAATCTCTATTTATGTAAAGTTTTATTTTCAAGGTATACCATGCATCATTAGATAACTAAATGAGATGTAAATATCAAATTAAATTTATCATCTTAATAAAAAAAGAAGAGAAGAATCAAAAATCAGAACACAAAAAAATGTTAAAATATGCGATATAAATATGTAGACACCGGACATCTGACAGGAACCATGCTTATAACCATTGAAAACTTTCAAAATGGCATGTATTATATATTTATATGGTAAAGAATGGAGAGGATTTGTTTCTGCAATTCCACGTACTGCTAAACTTCGTGCATGTCTAGTATGATGATAGTCAACTAATATAACTTACATGGATAATCACTTATTCTTGCTATTTGAGCATATTTTATGTTCAGCTACAGAAAACATTACACGTTTATAACTAAGGTTCCTCATAGGATGGGTTGTGACAGAGTATACAACCAGGTGTTAAAGCCATTATTCAAATATATATATATATATAAAAGACTCCATGATGAAATAATTATGAACATGAAAAAAAGTATTTCCAAGTCATAGCGGGATAGAGATTTCAAAGATAATCGTTTCTTGTCTATCGTGCATGTGTTCCTAAAGAACATATATGAATATTTTCTAGCTTTTAGCATTTTTTGAACATGTTGCATGTCTTTGCCCTGTAGAATTTTCAAGAAAGAAAGATGTATAATAATCATGTAAGTTTACTTATTAATACTATATATTTTAGGAAAATGATCAATATTTAGATAACTATGAATAATGTACTTCTCGATATGTATAGCAAATAGCATGATCCATTAGTTCATAGTTAAACGAAAAGATCAAGATGATAATATAAATATGACCTCATGGATAATACATAAAGCAATATATAAAGTTAATCTTGATATAGGAAGGCTTATTTTATGTGCATATACATAAACATCAATAGAAATCCAATATAAATTGTTCACACAATTTATATTTTTTTCGGAAGTACAATGGTTCTAGCCTATTGACATAGGCCAAGTAACCTCCTTAAAGCATTTCAGGTGAGTGGTTCATAAGCTGAAAGCCCTTTATTATGTCATTTTATGCATATGTTTCATGATGCAAGATTGCACAATTTCTATATATAAGCACTATTATGTTCTATCAGGAACATTTGATCCTCTTATTTTATAGTTTAAGCATGTAATTTATGTTATATGCAAATTGAAAGTTTTTGTGTTTCATGTGATTCTTGTGTAAGAAATTATGTCAAGTTAAACATGTTCTATATGATTCTTATGTTGATTATACAAGTTATATGATTAAATATTTTTTTATGTAAGATGCATACTAGGTCCTACTCTCTAGGAAAGTCATGAACAAGTAAGAGGACTTTGTGTCCGCATTCTGTATGCAATAGGCTTTGTGGGTGTTCTTTGGCCTTTGGGGTCGTCTGCGCGTATGACATTAAGATAAGGACCTAGGTTAAGTTCGCTTGCCTAGTGTTGCAATAAGTATGTAAGGCTAAGGGATGATTAACCTCTCACTGGCAGTATGGTTCATGGACTTGCTAAGATATGTCGGGATAGTGTTGTATCGTCAAGTATGGAAAAGTAAGATTATTTTTGGACAACAAATATGATTTCAGAACAAGTTTTGGTTGTTGTTATCCATAATTTTACTTGTAGTAAATAATTTTCGAGCTCAATTTTGATTTTAAAAAATATGTTTTTTCATGTATGCAATAATCATGTTAAATTTTATAATATTCTTTATTTTCAAGTTATGATAAACAGTTAAATTTTATAATTATGTAGCTGGAGGTTTGTGACTCATTCACTGGGTCTAAGCTCATACCAATGAGTTAGGCTCACCACTCCAAATTAATTTTGTTTTTAGGTACTTATAGGGAAGAAAATATTGAACTAAATAAAGGAAGTATGAAAGAGAGACCGAGTAAAGAGATTGCGCCATCATAGTTAATATCTATTTTATGATGTTTTCCTACTGCTATGGGTTTGGATTTTAGATTTTAGATCGTCTCGTTCGATTTTAAAATCATGTATGTCATACTATGTATTTCATTTTTTATTTGAGGAAATATACATGATTACTGTGATAAATCTTTTACGAGTTGCAGCATTTCAAAAGGTTTTTTTCTTGTTAAATATTCTAAAGTATTTTAAGACAAGCATATGTTTTAGTCATGCTCGTCTCAAGGATTAAGCGGGACGGGTCATGACACAGGTTCCAGATAGCCCCAATATCATGAATAGACCTCAGTAATAGTAGCGGTTATATCATGTATACTACTTAGTTCTCATAAATTTGAGCAGGAGATCTTTCCATTTGATTATGTTAATCATATGTCTCTCAGGAGCGGATAGACCATGGTCATACCTAATTGGACGAAGGATATAGAGAGGACCGACTCTGAGGCTCTGCTTGAGGAGACTTCAGAGGATGATGACATATGGTATCTTCACAGAGATCACCAGAAAGAGGAGACTTCCAGGAGGAGATTGAGGAGGAGTACATTGGCAGTGTAGCATGCATCAAAATTCAGAGTCTATTGAGGACCTTGCACCATAGATTGAGAAGAATGCACATTCACCAGACATTCCCCAACCTGTAGTAGACAATTCTGTTGCTATTACAATTGTAAAAGATTCATGTGTGAAAAACTCAGTTTCTATGGATACTAAAGTGCATGATTCTGTTTATGATTCTGAGTCTTCACATTCTTCTTTGTCTATCCCTTTCTCTGTGCTCTTAGGGTAGGGAAGCACATCATTAATAAGATTTAAAAAGATGATCTTAAAATGGCATGATTTTGTAAAGATAACATCATGGTTAAGGTGCCATTTGATGAGTATGTGGCCAGTTATCTTGCATTTCAGAAGTACTTTAAGGTGAAATGCACATTTAGCAGAGTTAGCTGGAAGAAAGTGAACAACTACGTCAAGACCCATGTTCTCTCGGTTGCCATGACCTTTTGTCTCAAGAACAAGAAGTTGTCACAGAAGAAGAGAGATTTAGGTGCACATTATGTGGTGAGTCATATTGATGATGTAGCATTTTCACGCACTCTCCTAGATAACGATTCTTTGATAAACTTGTTACCCTTTTCTTTATGAGAAACTGAAGCCGGGACCTTTACACTGATCTAGAGTGTTACTTCAGTTTGCGGATAAATCGATGGAAAAGGCTAAGGGTGAGGTCAAGAATGTCATTATCTCGATTGAGGGACAAGACCACAAAGAGGACTTTACAATCCTTGACATGGACATCCCCAATCACTGGAGAGACTCACATATTATCCTTGGGTGACCCTTCCTTAGGACTATTGGAGCTTCATTCGATTATCAGACATGGATGATGAAATTCCGTTCTCTAGGTGGAGAAGTGGAACTACAGATGAATCAAACGAAATGGTAGCGACCTGATTCCTAATACGACATGGATTTCTCTTCCTTTTTAGAGGCAGACTGCGATGTAGTTTGCACGGTTAGGATTTGGGCACAGAATTCGACAATACAGAGCGAGACCCTCTCATATGGAGATGACAGTGTACACAGAGCAGTAGTTGATATATTTCTAGAGTTCTTGAGATCTGCATCTCCCTATTTTCGTGGTGACTTAGAAGTCTCTTTGGACTTGTGTTGACACGCTTTTCGCGAGTTTTTAATTACAAGAATTATGAACAAGTCGTTGCAACCCATACAAGTATCAATAAAAAATTATTTATTTATTTTTCTCTAAAGATGAAATCATTATGAAGAATATGTTGCAAGATAAATATTTTTTCTATTTAATTAACCCATATAGAGAACATGATCGAACTCAGGGAGGCTACAATTTCCGAGGGTTATTCTATGTAACGAAATAATTAATGAAAGAATAAGGAATTTCAAATGCAAACTATCTTAAATTTTGTGAATATTTTATGATTTTTAATTTTCTAATTTTTAATTTTTCTATGGTTTTTAATTTTGCAAATTTTTATATTTTAATTTTTCAAAAAAAAAATAAATAAAATGGAGTAAAGCCTCATAGGCATGTCCTTTTTGTATTTCTTTTTTAAATATGGTAAAATATCCTAAAATTATAGTAAATATATTTTTGTGTTTTTGATAAATTTTTACTGCGCTTATAATTTTCATGGATTTTTCATTTTTTATGAAAAATGAATAAAAATAAGAGAAAATACAAACAGTGAACAAACACGACTATTTTATGATTTTAAAATATAAAATAAAATCAAAAAATGCGAAAATTATTTTTCCTATAAAATAAAGAAAATTATCTACACACATGAAGTGAAATCACATTTTTATTTTTTTTCTACAATTTTATATGATTTTTTAAGAGTTTCAATAATTTTACATTTTTTTGGATTTTATAAATAATTAATGCATGAAATTTGGATAGGAAATCAATAAAACACAAAACTACCTTAATATTTTTGTGATTTTTTAAACAATATTTGAATTTTTATGAATTTTTGAATTTCAGGCAGGGAAAACTATGTACTTTTTTATTTTTTAAATAATAACAAATAAAAATAAAATGCAATGAAATTTTTAAACAATGAAAAGGAGCACACCAACTCACAATTTTTTGTTGAATTTTTAGAGCAAAAAACCATTTATTTTAATGAGAAGGCAAGTCAATTAGTAGTCCGGATAGTAGGGACTTATTTTTAAATATTTAATGTTTTTATATTGAAAATTAAGAAAAATAAATTGCAGGATAGAAATCGCAAATTACCTGAGAAACACATGCACTGCACGTGACAGGCTGGAACAGGATCTTCTTTGTAATATGCAAACTCTTGGGGAGTAGGATGTAATTTTTTCCAAATTCTAATTTTTAATCCGCTTTGGTTTCTCTGTTTCTTCTTCCTTTGTTAAATCAAGAGGGAGCGCTATACAATGGGAGCCGTTGTCGCCTTCCTTCTTTGTGCGGTGGGCGTCTACAAATGACAGCGCGGTGGCTAGGCGACGTAGTGGTGTGGTCATGGTCCTCGCGCGGGGATGCGTGTGGAGCGAAGGGCTCCTCTGTCGGACTGATGGCTAGCGGAACTACGGGTATCGATGGCGATGCTCATTGAGGTGGAAGGCTGCGACGACCCTGCGGTGGATCGAGGAATGCAGGTTGTGGTAGGGGCTCTCAGTGGACGGCGGGCCTCGCATGGTGATGGTGGCCGGTTCGTGCGAGGGCGGGGGGCTGGATGGTGGTGCCCAACCAAGTGGCGTGCGCTCACGCGGTGGTGCAGCAGTGGAGGCGGCCGACGGGGTGACACACGCCTCCGGCAGACGAGTCGCACGGCTGTGCGCGATGACAGCAAAAGAGGGACGACAGGCACTGCTGGTGGGATAAGCGGCGCTGCTGGCTGCCGCGGGCAGCCGTGGCCCTAGCCTTTTTATTTTTTTAATATATATGGCTGTGGAAGCTATACCTGTCTATTTTTTTCATTGATTTTTTGTGTTTTTGAAATGAAACTTAGGGGGATTTAAATCACTATATATTACCATGATATCATACCAATTTCAACTAAATTCGACGTTTCTAGCATCTCCATCAAGGCTATGACATTTTAACGGTTTCAGAATTATTGTAATTGACCATATCTAGATGGGCATGCTAGGAGTGTTTGTTTTGCATAAAATTTGAAACACATATTCCATACAATAAACTAAGTAAATCCTCCATAAGTTTCCTTCAAAAAAATCAAAAATCAATGAGAAAAATACCCGTGTCTAGCTAGTTGGTTGCACCCCCCAGTAAATGCCCTCATCCAATCACAGAAAAATCGACACCATCTGGATGGAGGCCGTACGAGTCTCTGTTTCTGACGAAATTCGAATGGCATATAAAAGGGAGGGATGAATGTACATAGTGTTATTTTTCAAAAATAAAATAAAAAATTTTGACGAAAAATGGGGTGGGGGCAGCCCCATTTTTTCCTATATATATATATATATATATATGGGTCATATGTGGCTGCCCCCGCCTTAGTTGGGCAAATTTTTTTATTTTTTTTGAAAAATAACACCATTTACATTCATCCCTATATCCCTCCTATATATCATTCGAATTTCGTCAGAAACAGAGACTCCTACGGCCTCCATCCGGACAGTAATTTTTTAACGGTAACATGATTTTTTTAAATCGATACCATCGAGATGGAGGCCGTAGGAGTCTCTGTTTCTGACGAAATTCGAATGGCATGTAGGAGGGATATATGGATGAATATACATGGTTTTATTTTTCAAAAAAAATAAAAAAACGCCGAAAAATGGGGCGGGGGCAGCCCCATTTTTTCCATATATATATATATATATATATATATATATATATATATATATATATATATATATGAAAAACTTCAAATGAGGTAGGGTCCTACCGTATCTATGGTAAGCCACTAATTTAGATCGTTAGATTTTCATCTACGGATGTTATTAAAACCACCCAAATGCATCAAAACCACTGCCATAATTGCTCGATCAAGGGAAATTTCAGGAAATTTTGTTGTCATGCCAACGGTCTCTCCTTAAAAATAGCAATTCGAAAATGATGTTATACAATTGTGTCACATTTTATATTTCTGGAATAAAATATTAAGACAACATTTTTTGCATTCTACTTTGTTAGTATAATGTGTGTATATGGATATTTTATTTTCATCTTTGCACTACTTTAAAGCTAATACCTCATAAAATATAACTATGCAATGTATATTGAAAGTACCTTTTCATCATAAATAACTTAATATTCATCGATTTCTTAAAAGAAAAAGGTTTTATTCAATTTTGGGATTATAATATCAAAAACACATAGTCATATTGTATTTTTTCGTGATGTATATCGTACAAATTTTAACAAACTACATCGATGTATATTGTAATCCCACCAAGCGTTACGTAATATACACAAATCATTACTATTTGTCAATATAATTTTGTAAAATTCTTCATCAACTTATTAATTGTAATTGTGGTACAACCCATTAGCTTGTGCACTTTTTTTAAAATAAGTAAATATTATATCTTTAATTGTATGAGTGTCATTAATTTAATTTTACAATAAAAATAACAAAAAGTTGAATCGAATTCCACATGTATTGCATTATTTAACAAACTATTATGTAAAATGATATGTTATTTTATTAAAATTATCACATGATATTGTTATTTAAGAGTCATTAATTGTAAAATACAAGCATTTGTTTCATTAAAATTTCACAAAAATTGAACAACAATCATCCATTTTTGGTAAATTTACTAGCATACACGGATGGAAGTTAACAAAACTATTTCAAATGCATTCCTAAAATGTAGGAAACTTGTTATTACTCATCCCTAATAACTTGCACGGTTGAATCATACATTCTAGAAAATGAGATAACTCAAAACCATCCCTAATATTTTAGTGGTTTTAATCACATCCACACCCTTTCAATCCAACGCACGTCATTGATGGCTCATCACAATTATAGTGAGACCCCACCTCATTTGAAGGGATCCCTATATATATTAACAGCAACTTGTTTATCTTTTTTTATTTTTTTTAAATATCATGTACAACTGCAATAAAATCAAAAGATAACTGACTCGAGCACGATGGCTCGGTCCAATAATCACACGAGGATAAAATGAATGGAAGATGAATCCGACTGTTGTGAGGGGAGATCTGTCTTCGGTCACTGTGCGTAGCCGGAGGTGAGAGATTTTGTGAGATAGAACGTGAAGGTGTGTGGATCGTGAAAATGAGATGAAATAATCGAGTCGGATTTAGAATTTTTGAGGAATGATTGACTACGAAATGACGATGAAATTAAAAGCATGAAAATTCAACTACAATTAACTTAGATTAAAATGAGAAAAATGGATCTCACTGAATGGGAGCGAATGAACGCCGTCATGGCCTCGACGAAGGTCGAGTTGCTATCATCGGATGACTCGGAGGCTAGGCACCCTTCTCCTATAAGATGTCTCTCAGAGAATAGACTTCTCTCGTCAAAGATTTATCAAGCGAGGATGAGGGAGGAGGAGCCAATTAAATATAAAAAAATATACATTTGAATTTCAAAATTTGAATGGACGAAAAATAAGAAAGGAAGGTAGTGGTGGACTTAATAAAATAAATTAAATTATAACCTGGGAGGAAGGTAGTGCTAAATGCATGTGTTAAGAGAGACCCATTGTAGCATGGGCACTTAGCATCTCATACAGATAGAGAGGAATCTCAGTAACGAGATTCTCACCTTAAATTTATAACCTGGGAGGGAAGTCCATGGTCGAACACAATGTCACAAGACATAATACGATTATTTAGGTGTTAAATATTTAGGTTAAATGATTAATAATTCATCTAGGTCAAAACAGATAAACAATGCAAGCAACATAATGCAAGGTAAATGCACATCACAAATGCATGCATGGATGACTTGAACTGTGATTTAACACAATAATGCATGTTAGACAAAATGAATATAATGAACAGATTGACAAATCCAATTATACTTACAAATATGCCCTAGAATGAATCATCAAACTTAAGCTCAAATCTAAGTTCAGTTTATCAATGCAATGTAGAGTGGTGTTTCATTTATTAAGCACGGATGGCAAAAAATGGACTTTCAAAAATTAATACTTCATTTATTATCTAATCAAAAGTAGATTATGTCAGATCAAAGACATATAAATGAGGATCAAAATGCCACTGAAATCACCTTAATTGGATAAACGATGCTTGAGATATTCAACTTGCAGTTTAGGGGCATAAATGTGATAAAACATAGTTTAAAATATGACAAACAAGTCTTTCAAGGGACCGAAATGCAAATACAAGAATCTGATATTGAAATTTATGAAATAACCCCCGCACGGGAGTATTTTTGTAAATAGAGATAACTGGCAGGGTGGAGATGCAAATAACCCAGGCTCGCACATATAGAGCACGTGCAGCCTAGGTTCGGGTGGCGCTTCGTGATTTGGGCCACGTATGTGGTTGCGATGCTTCCGCCGGCGTTCTGGATCATCCAAAGCTGCAGGTTCGATTCCAAAGCTATAGCTCTGGAAGTCTCAACCGTCAGATCACCCCCAAATTAGGACGATCTGACGGTGACTGTAGATTCTACTCTAATGAGAATCGCGGCGAGCAGTGGCACAAGAACTGGGCTCTGATGAGACCTCCTTTCCTCCGCCATGCTCCTAGAGATGTTTTGAAGGTCAGCGAGGCTTCTCGGACGGCTAGAGAAGGTGAAGCATCGATGGCAAAGATCTTGGAGTGGTTCTAAGATGGTGGCGATGGAGTTACATCAGGAACCATGCTCCAAATCGGAGCTTCATCACAAACTCCGATCATTGACGACTTCCTCGCCTCCTGTAGTGTTAGCATATATACATAGCCGAAGCAAATAAAAGTGATTGCTTGCGAATGTGAATGGAGTGGAGGACCTAAGGGGTATGTAGAAGGTGGAGATCAAATATGGGTTGTGCTCCGTGTCTGGAGAGAATGTGCTTCGAGTTGGTAGGGATGAAGGAACGAGGAAAATGAAGAACAAGACCTTCCGTGTGGATGTTCAATCCATGGAGGTCGGACCAGATCAGGTTATGGATTAGATCAAAGGTCTCCCCGTTGATCAAAGGACTCGTGAAAGAACTGCACATTCTGTAAGAAATTACAGCCTTTACAATGTGAACTTATACTATAAGGGCCCGTTCGGTAGGAGAATAAGCAGGAATAAGGATGGGGAATAAGGGGAATAAGGGTCTATTCTCCGTTCGGCTGGAGGATAAGAATAAGGAGAATAAGGTGAAATAAAGGTAGGTAAGGTGGGATAAAGATAGGAATAAGAGTGAAATAAGATGAAATAATAGGGAATAGTCGTACCACGGGGAAGCGTGTTGGAGGCTTATTCCCCTTATTCCATTCCTCCTTATACTGCAAACGAACAGGGCCTAAGAGGTAATGACTACTTATCAAGTTGCACTTTCGGTAGCTTGATCTTTGGGTTAGTTTAAAATGAAAGTTTTATTTTGACCTCTCATTTTCCGACCAGAAAAAAGCATTTACATCGATGTGCATATATGACTTGGAACGTGTAAGTAACATCGAGAAAAAATATAATGTTATAAAACTTTGAGTACATTGGTTATCTATCATTTATTGCAATAGATTGATAGAACAACATAAGTCATAGTTATGAAGCAATTGTCTCCGGTCCTTAGGATTAACTCCTGTATATTAACGTGTTAACGACTTCTGTCATTTAGATCCATAGCATCTCATTGTGATACGATGGGTTAAGTTTGGTGATGTTGGATAGTCATTTCATCTGATCCCCCTAATAAAGATTTTGATGATCCATATCGTTGATATGCCTTTAATTTTAATCACCTGGCATAGGATGAAGAATCATGTGTGCATTCCATTTTACCATACCCTACTCCAACAAGATTGGCTCTCGTCGTATTTGGAGAGGTTCTATTTGTATTCGGGTATATGGATCCATTTGTTTTTCAAAGATCCGTCTCTAAGGAAGTACTATATAAACTCCACAAGGCTAGGGCTCTCGGTATCCTCAGTATTCCTTTCTTTCTCCACATAATGAAAATCGATCGTCGGCGCTCAATGACGTAACCCAGTTACGAGTGAACTTTGTAAATCCATGTGTTTGCATTTTCTTTGTTTGATCGTGTTTGTGCATTTTTGCTTCCGTGATCTGCAACACATATTGTGATTATATATGAAAACTTACCATTTGCAACAATACACATATGTGCAATATTCCATATTAACCTAGATCCAAGCTATTGTTGAGAAAACAGACCTGGTCACTTTTAGATTTTGATCTATATGGATTCTAAGAAATGATGAAAAATGGTTAAACCCATATGTTCGTGTCCCACATCCTATGCCGATAATTTGTAAGTTTCTTTTAAGACTATTATTAAGATCTGTAACCGTTATTGGGATATGTAAAGTTCCATGCACCTTGGTGCACGCTCCCCCATCCTCACATATATAAATATATAGAGGAGTGATTCTATGAGAGCCAAAATTTGTGACAGCATGAGAGCATGCATTCTGGACCACATGATCCAAGCAGGAGAGAGAGGACCATGAGAGAGAAAAAAGGATCATGTGGTCCAGAATGCATGCTCTCATGCTCTCACATTTTTTTGCTCTCATAGGATCACTCCTCTCTATATATATAGGGTTGATGGGGCTGCCCGCCCCATTTTGGGGCAAATTTTTTTTTTAAAAAAAATATCGTCATGTATATTCATCCCTATATCTCACCTACATGCCATTCGAATTTCGTCAGAAACAGAGACTCCTACGGCCTCTATCCAGACATGGTCGATTTAAAAAATCCTGCGACCGTTAAAAAAATGACATCTGGATGGAGGCCTGATGACCGTCCGAATGACAAAGGTAAAGGTACAGAAATATAGGTCGTTGCGACCTCAATCACTCAGACTAAGTCAATCAAGAAAAATGATGAACCACTCGAAAAATACGTAAATTCAAAACAAAGCGGTCCTGCTATGATATTAACCTGGTATAGCACCCAGGGTCGAACACAAGGAGCACGGGTTGGCTAAAAAGCCTACGAAGTAGTCGAAAGGAAATAAAATAAAGATAAAATATTTTTAGTGATTTTTAATAATTTTTATATTTTTTTTTGGTTTTTTAGTATAATGGGAAAATAGAAGAAAACAAAGACAACCACACTTCAACAATTTATTTAAAGCATCAAAAATCAAGCAAAAATTCAAGAAAAAAATGTTTTTATGTTTTTTAGATTTTTAAGTGTTTTTGGTGAATTTTTGGGATTTTTATAAGGTGTATTTTATTTTCTAAAAATCAAACAGTAAGAAAAAGACAAGGTACTGTCCAGTCAGGTCCAAAACCCAAAGATAAAATATCTAAGTATCTCAGAGGGACCTGGAGGTAATTTTCCTGTATACTAGAGAAAACAAGGAAAATTTGAGCACCAAGATTATTGTTTTTGGGTTTTTAGATTATTTATTATGATTTTTATGAGTTTTGAAATGTTTTTGACTTTTTAGGGTTTTTAAGCAATGAAAAATAGCCAAAATTGGCTAGAAAATCAAGCAACACACAAGAAACAGTATCTAATTTTTATGGAATTTTTGGGGGTGTTTTTATATTTTTTTGTGATTTTTAAATCTAGACATTAGCTAAAATGATGGTTTTTGAATTTTTAAAAATAACAAATACACTCAAAAATGTCCTCTAAAATTCTCAAAAATTCTACAACATGGCAGGAGCCATGTTTCAAATTTTTATCGAATTTGGAGGTTATTTGATATTTTATTCAAAATCCAAAAGGGGGCATTGTGCACAGGGACTTAAGTGCAAATACCCAAAGTTCTGGGGGTCCTGGTGCAAAATACCCAAGAAATCACGCGCAAGGCGCGTGCCTGGGGCACTCAGGGACCTATATGTAAGAAAAACAAGTCCGAGGACCTTTTGGTAACTCGTACCAAAAAGTCCAGGGGCTGTTATGCAAATAACCCACTAAAAGAAGCACATGCGGAAATAAAACGCTCACAGGGGCATAAATGCAATTATCAAAAAGTTTTCATTCATTAAAGAACATCCAGAACTACAGGGCTAATATCGCAAATACACCAAATATACACGTGACGATGCACGTGGCTCACACAAACAGGGGCATAAATGCAAATATAAACAAGCGCGAGGTCCAATGTGCAATTTACCCTACGTAAATAAAACTCCTAAAATATTTACAGGACTGACACGTAAAACAGAAACTAAGAGGGGGCCTAAGGTAATTTACCCCTTTATTACGTCGACGGCTGGATGGTGGACGCGTGGCGGATCTGACGGCTCTGGTCTCAGGCGCCTCTCTTCTCTTCCGCACGTGGGCCGATCGACGGCGCAGAGGAGGACACGTGGACGATCGAACGGTGCTCAGGTGCTGGTGCCTCTTTCCTCTGTGCTAACGGTCCGGATCAACCCTCGAAGTGATCAACGGTGGCTGCTCCTTGATGAATGAACGGCGACGATCGAAACTGGAGCTCTGAGGGCTATCGGACGGTGATGGAGGTCCCTCGAAGAACAGGTGGCCGGCGAGGTTTGCCGGCCTCGTGCGTGTGCTGCGGGCCTCCTCAGCTGCCTCTGAAGATCGAAGAAGACTCGCACTGACGTCCCGCAGCTGGTGGTGGCCTCCGATGGCCCAGCCGAGCCCTGGAGAGGCTCCGGCGAGGTCGACGGAAGGCGAGCTCCTGGTCTGATGTTGGGAGGCCTCAGATGGCCTCCTCGTGACCTGCAAAGTAAACCAGAAGCTTCGCGGGTCGAGGGCAAAGTGCTTCGACCCGATGAAGCGGCGTGAAGGTGAACTGTGGGTCGGGGCGAGCGAGCTCCGGCGAGCGGAGGACGGTGGAGCTCGAACCCCAGCTCCTGTGCGAGCTGGGTTGAACGAAGGGGCGGAGAAGGTGCGTGGAGGGATGGCGATGGTGAGCGTAGGTTCCGATGATCGAGAAGATGTGCGATATGATCGGAATCGACGGAACTCGGCGGAACTAAGATTTGGGGGTAACTCAAAATTAAGCTAAACAAGAAGGCTAGAAGGTTACCTGGGTGGAGTGGAAGACTATGCTGGAGCTAAGGTAGCTCCTGGTCGTCGCCTCGAAGGTTGTCAAGGCCTGAGGCTTGAGCTCCTGCTCGGGGCGGAGCACGGCGGCGCAAAGTCGCCGGATCAATGGTCCGGCCACCCCCTCCTCACTGGTACAAGGGCAATCGCGAGCTGTCACCTCGGGGATTGCAATGGAGGTCACGGGAATGAGAGTGGAGAGCCAAAGATGGCGAAAATGAGAGGCGGAGCTCGGCTATATACGTGAGGGCCGACCCGACTAGGGCTGGTCGGGTAGGGCTGCGAGAAGCGCGGATCCCAATGCGAATATCCCGGCGTTCATGTCGGATGTACACGGAATCGATAGGACCCGGGGTTTGCGGAGGAGGCGCGCGGATCAAGCGCGGAAAAAGAGGCGAAACTGGGTCGGGCGCAAGATCCGCAGGAGAAGGCTGTCCGCGGAGGGAGTTGACCGGAGGTCAACATCTCCGTGGACCAACCAGAAGCTGCCACGTGGAGAGGATTTGGAGCTCAAAAATAAGGCAGAAAATGCCCGATTTTGCAAAAATCCAAAACATGAAATATTTTTCTTTTATTTTTTTCTATTTTTTTGGTGATTTTTAATTAATTTTTGGAAATAAAAATGAGGTATTTACAATATATAGGTATATATACAATAAGGAGGCTTTTGATTTTTGATTTTTAATTATTATTTTTATACAATTTTTATTCCCATTTTATATTTTATTTATTTATAGAATAAAATGAGGAATAAAAGGATATTTTTATTTTTATTTTTATTATTTATACACATAGGTGAAATAAATAGATATATACAACTATGTACATGGCATATGTACAATATGTTTTTGTAATTTTAATTTTTGTTATTTTTATTTGATTTTTGTTGTGTTTCTTTTTATTTATTTTATTTACAAAATATACCATAGAATGTTCACAAAAAGTTTTGAACATAAATACATTTATTTATAGGGTTAAATAAATAAGGGATGATGGTCTATACACATAGTGGAGGGATATTTTTAAATTTTTGATTTTTTAAATTTTTATTTTGTTTTTAAAAGCTACAAAATATGTACAAGCCTATTTTTGGTTGAGGAAAATATAATTTTATTTATTTACATAAATATTTACACATGAGCTCCTATCTCCCTCTACTGTGGCTTTTATGCGGTCAGGCCCATGCTGAGCCCTCCCTTGGGTTAGGTTGCTCAATATTTACTCTAAATATTTCCCTCTTTTTCTTTTTCATCTTTATTCTTTTATTTTTGCACAAAAACATGCTAATTGTATGTTTTTACAAGATGCATGCTTTTGCTAATCATTCCTATTTACACCTATCTACATGCATTTGCATAGGTTTTTGTAGCTAAAATATAAGAATAAAGAGTGATGAATGGGTATTCATCAAGGTCGTAGGAGTCTCTGTTTCTGACGAAATTCGAATGACATATAAGAGAGATATAGGGATGAATATACATGGTGATATTTTTTCAACAAAATAAAAAAATGCGAAAAATGGGGTGGGGACAACCATGTTGGCTACCCCTAGGGGCAGCTCCATTTTTCCCTATATATATATATATAGAGAGAGAGAGAGAGAGAGACGAGTGATCCTATGAGAGCCAAAAGTTATAAGAGGATGAGAGGAGTGATTCTGGATCAAAAAAAATGCGAAAAATGGGGTGGGGACAGCCATGTTGGCTACCCCTAGGGGGCAGCCCCATTTTTCCCTATATATATATATATATATATATATATATATAGAGAGAGAGAGAGAGAGAGAGAGAGAGAGAGGAGTGATCCTATGAGAGCCAAAAGTTGTGAGAGGATGAGAGGAGTGATTCTGGATCACATGATTCACACAAGAGAGAGAAGATCAGGAGAGAGAAAGCAGAATCATGTGGTCCAGAATCATCCCTCTCATGCTCTCACAATTTTTTGCTCTCATAAGATCACTCCTCTATATGTATAGAATAGTAATCCTACGAGAGCCAAAAGTTGTGAGAGGATGAGAGGAGTGATTCTGGACCACATGATTCACACAGGAGAGAGAAGATCGGGAGAGAGAAAACAGAATCATGTGGTCCAGAATCATCCCTCTCATGCTCTCACAATTTTTTGCTCTCATAGGATCACTCCTCTATATGTGTGTGTATATATAGAGAGAGAGAGAGGATAATGTGTGGATTATTTGAGAGGTCATTTCTGAGAAAGAACCCTCTTCTGGGGCATGTTTGGTTGCTGTGTTCGAGTGGATTGGGGTAACTTGATTTGAATAGTAGTTGTTTGGGATGGTTATGAGGATTGGAGAGGGTTGTAATAAAGAATGTGATGTGATGTCACTATGATTTGTGATGGACTTCCAACCAAGAAAAGAGAGGGATCAATCGGGTTACCGGTTACCAAACGAGCCCATGGTGTATATGTATCATGTATTCAAGTTTTTCATAGTGTTGCTTCTCTTACCCGTGCTTTTCCACGATACAACCATAAGGTTTTTACATGTAAGTTGGTGTCTTCTATGTGCCATTGCTTGGGATTTGTTGTTTGCTTGGATCACTTCTCAAACACTAGTGTCATATCCGCAACTCATGTCTGGTGAACAGCTTGCGCGTTGCATTGGATCCTGTATACTGAATCGTTTATGTTCAATTCGATATCCAAGATGACGACGAAATTTAAGATTGAAAAATTCGATCAAAGCGTCAACTTTGACATATGGAAGGTCAAGAAAGGATGGATCTTCATTTAACAAGCTGTCGTGAAGGTCCCAAGAGACACGCACAAGATGCATGTGAAATGACTCAAGATGAGAAAGAAGATACTGATGCAAAGGCTAAGACAAATATATGACTTTATATATTGAATAATTTTCTTCACAAAGTCATGAAGGTGGCCTCCCAGGTGGAAATGTGATTAAAGCTTCGAAGTCTATACCACCAAATTTTAACAGTCTTGGAATTGCTTAAATGAACCCCTTTTAGAAGGACATGGTAGGAATATATATTTTCTATGAAATTTAAAACACACATTGCACTTATTATTATAAGTAAATTCTCCAAAATTTCATTTCAAAAAAAGCGTAAACAAATGTGGAAGAAAAGATGTGAGCATACTCTTATTATGGCTCAAGGGAGCGCAGTCAATTTAACTCTAATTACATAGCTTCATCAAGAAAGATATAACTTATTGGGTAAATTCTAAAAAAAACTACAACTATGCGTCAGTTCCCAATTAAGAGCTTCATTTTTCAAATGTAACAAAGAGGGGTATGATCTCCCTTTTTTTTCTCTCAAATACATGTGTATATAAGCTTCTACGACCTTATATGTTGACGTTAACCCTAAAGTTGAAAGTGCAAGCCTCTTCTTGTTACATTTGAAATCGTGATCTCTAATGGGAAATCGACGTATAGTTCAGGCCTTTTTTTTATTTGCCTTAACTTTTTTTAAGGAAAACATCATTTTTCGTAAAGTATCAGAAGCACAAGAATCTATATGCACCTAATGTGAGTACCTTGCAGATTTTATATATTATGGTTACGATACGTTAAAGCTTTCAGAACTTTGGGGCGATGCATATCTGTCATAAGGATATAATAATTTGTTCTACTTAATCGTGAACTATTGGTAAAAAATCATATGTTATATAGATCACATAAATAATATTAATTTTGTTGTTTTAAACGGAAGATGAAATTTCGTTGACAGGTTACAATACTACTGCAGTTAATACCTGAAAATCCAACTTCTTTTATTTAAAATCTAATTTTGAGTATTATCTCAACTTTGAAACCTTTTTCCCTTTAATTTAATTCCTCTGCAGATGAAATATTTCAAGTGGACCTACACGGTTGTGCATGAAATTAGTATCCATTTCTTGTGGGAAAAATGGTATCTTATACTTTGATCAGTATGCGATTACGATTACTACATGCTCAAATTACGTTTGATTCTTAAATAAGCAGATCATCATGCAATACATTAACATTGATTTTGTACATACTTATATGATTACGTATACAGAAATAATTAACCACAGGGGTAAACATCATTTTGGGAATATAAGCATTTCAAATAATAAAAGAGACCGAATAAAAAGAGGGAGAATAATTGTTGGTAACGACAAAACAAATAACTGAGAGAGGGAAAACGATGCATTTGCATGTCGGATTACACGTTGAACCGATCAGTCTTCGATTTAGTCCACTCGGATCGAATCATCGGTCCAAACCAGTTAAATCAGCGATGATGTTAGCTTGATGTTATCATTCTTATTGACTCGGAAAAAATCAGACATAACTTAATTTACTGGTCTGACCGGTCGAACCGATTGTTTGAACAAATAAAATAAGATACATATACATAGTATGTATGTATGTATCAATGAAATAATCGTTTAACATGTAAATTTTTCAATAGAATAACATGATTGTTTATTTCGAGCAAACTCTACAAAAGTAAGCCATATTTTCTTGTATGAATACATTATTGTAATCATTTATATATAGTTGCTTCTAGAAAACTATTCTAAAAAGGTATGGGCACACCTGAAATTTCAAAAAAGATGGGCATAACTGATATTGTAGAAGTTAAGGACACAAATGATTAGAAAAACCTATTATTTAATTATTTAAAATTTATTTTTTTACAATATACCAAACCATCAAAATTGTGTCAATCCGGATCAACTTTTTCCGACCACCGGTGGGAATCGATTTTTTATTTTCTTTCTTTTTAAATTAATTACATGAAATCGACCAAATCGACCGAGTCAGGACCGGTTCTCGGTCCGACTGGTCGGTCCGCACTGATTTTTTAAACCCTGACTCGCATACACGCGTATCATTAATGCATTAATGTGACACAATAACAGAGTTTGGACATACATATATGAATTCGAATGACAACCACAAATAATTAAGAGGAAGGAAAAAGGATGATGAGATCTTTCACTTGAAGGTACTAGGTAAGTACGTGACAATCATTTCTATCTATTTATCAATCACCTTAGGTTGTTTTTACACTGGTCATCCACTCCAAATGATCCGATCCATCACCGAAAGCCGCTATTTTAATTTGATCTATAGATAAACTCATTTATGCACGATCAATCATTGAACCTATACAAGTTTTGTTCTATCCATTTTTGAATATTTGATATTCCAATATCCAACGATCATTTGATCGGCCGATCATCGTCTATTGACTGATCAGTCAATTGACCATTTGATTGATCGAAAACAAAAAAATTCTGGAAAACGTCAATTTTTCCTTTTTTTTAGATTTTCGTCTTCATTGTAGGGAACGTGATCCTATAGACGGCTAAAACAGAATAACAACATTGACTTCCTCAAGATCCACAATCTGTTTATTCCATATAATTGGAGTTCTGCTAAATTCAATGAGAAATATGTTCTGTTCATATTCTCAGCATGTGAACCTAAATACAATAAACGAAGGATCGAAACAGATTGTATTGTACCCTATTATTGGATGTATGATCAGCTCATCAAGTGAAAGTGGTTTATTAAAGTTGGTTCTCATTTATTATCTACACAAGAAGATTTTAGAAAAAGCCTATCTACAAGAATTGAATCAAATATTTCTTCTCAAATCGGATACGGCATTAACCAAAAACTCCACCATTGGTTTTCTGTTAAACTGGAGGTCATATAATCCCTGACATGACTAAGTCAACCTGATGCTACAGACGATGGCCTTCGATTTACTTGAAGTAATACGCAGCCTGTCGAGCCAGCTCCTTCACGGTTATTTTAGATACCAGTCTTCCCCAATCAAGGAAGGCATTTAATCTATAATTGCATCAAGAAAATAACTAAGACTCCAGTTTCAGAGTACCCATGCCAGATTCTGTTGGGGATATGGGGGCACAATCAACCCAGGATATATCCCCTAATTCTGTCCTGCAGCAAAGATGGCACAACAAATATATGTTCCCCACACAAGAACTCAATAGGAACAATGACAAGCACAATCACAAGCAAGCAAGCAATCACACGAGAGACAAGCCTTTTTACGTGGATACCCTTACTCGATGTGAGTAAGGGAAAAAACCACGGAGCAAGACCGGCAACGATTCCACTACGGTCAAATGGAGCCAATTGTTCTTCCCGGTTTTGTTACCCACAAAACCGAGGTACAAGCCACACACAATGGATAGCTCTTTAACAAATGTCTAACTATCCGTAGGTATCCAAAATACCAAATGTGCTCAAAACAAGATAGATGGAGTGACTCTCCTTGTGGTCTCCCGGATGGAGACCCAAACACGAAGGCTTCGGCTTCGTGAGGTCGTCCGCAACGACCTCCAAACGGCTGCTCCTCTCGAGCACGTCCAAATGATGCTCCCACGCTCAACTCAAGCCCTAACCGTTGAGCCAAAACTCGAGTTGTTGCTGCCCTCGAACACGACCTCTCTCTCTCTCTCTCGTGGAAGAAAACGGAAAGGATGGGTTCCAAAAAAACCCTTGCTGCTGCTGCTCCTGGAATGGGCCGCTGAAAAAAAAACGCCTCCTGCGTTCTGCGTCACTGGAAATGGGAATAGGGCACCGCACTGGCGTTCTCATGGGACGGCTGGAATTGGGGCTGCCCAATTTCTGGAAATATTTCATAGATACTCCTGCAAATTTGTCAAATTACAAGCCCTTAAGTTGGGGCTGGACCATAAAAACCCAACAGATTCATCCAGTTGAAACCTTACTCGCAAAGAGTAGAGATAATCTATAATGGATAGCTCCACCAGATAACGGTGAAGTTTGGAAATTTGCTGTTGGAAACAAGAAATGGTAACCGTAGCTTTACATCATTATACAATTCAAAGACCTGTAAATCTAGTTCACCATTTTGAAGAGCTGAAATGAAGAAGTTTTTGTTCACTAAATCTCTACACAACAATAAGTATCGCAACTGATTTGAATTGCCGCTTGAAGTACTTGCTCTCTCTACACGACACGTGATTTCAGTCCGATTAGCGAAGCCTGTTCAAGAGTCTGAACTTCATTTGCTCTACAAACATGGAGAGCAGCACAGATATCCGTTGTCTCGAGGTATTTTTCCAAATTCACCAGAATCACAGGGCCGTACTCGAATACCAGCCTCTTGCACTGCAAAAGGAAAGAGATGTAGAAGGTATCTGAGAGCAATTTGTCGACCGATTTACGATGTAGGCATGATTATTCGGTTCTAGTTAACCAAGTTGATTATCATTAGCATATCATCCATACTGTTTTACTTGATCTGCCTAAGAATCCAGATTCAAGGCAAAATAGCCAATATGTTCAGCTAGTTGAATGTTAACTAGAATGCATTGCAAGGTACTGTTCTCGTGCTCGTGGGGGGACTTGATCTGGTTTGTACCAATAACATCTGCCTTGTTTTGTCATTAATGAACAATTTTATTCTCCACTATCTCATAGTTGTCGTGTGAGTTAATGAACACATACCTGTTGCGCATAATTATCCAGTTGTCCACATGCTTTAAGAAGAAATTGAATGGCATCTAGCTGGATGTACAATCAGTAAATGTAAATACCATCAGAGCCAAAAACAAAAACATGGCAAGAACAAATGATATACATGAATCTAAGGACTTTAAGCGAAGTTGGTCTTACGGGTTGCGATCCAACAGAAAAGAAAAGGTTGTGGTTACCTGAGTTTCAGGGTCCCTGAGTTTGCTAAGTAACTGGGTGATAGTATTTTGACAGATTGTGCATGCTTGATCATGGCCTTGCATAGAAAGAATGCTCACTCTTCCACAGAGGTTCACCTTTTCGCAGAAGACTTGCGGATCGATGGTAGCGACCTCCGTGAAGAGAAGTGGTACATAGTAGTCTACCAAGAGAGTGCACTGCCAGATCAAACATTAGGATTCAATATACCAAGTTCTATTATGTCATCGTCGCAAATGAAAGTCGTGAAATCGGACTACCTGCTTCTCCAAGGACTGTAGCCTCGAACAGGCGACACGAAGAGTGTCTTCAATTTCTTGCTGAGTCTTATTGTGACTAAGATACTCAATGGACTGAGATGCAAATTGTTCACACAAAGTGCAAACTCTTTTGTTCTCTAGATCCTCTCCATAGATTCTCATTTCATGATCATGTAAGACATAGGCAGCCTGCAAAACTGTGTAAATGGGGATGAAGATAAATAGAGATACAAAAAAAAGGGATACTGCATTTTCTAAACAAAATAAGAACAGATAAGCATTCAAAAGAAATTTCAATCTAACATCCAGAACTTTCCTCACATTTTGTAGCCATTAGGGGCACATTTATTAGCACCTCAAAGGGTATATTTTCTGTTTATGTGGACGATCGTTTCTTGAGTGGTCAAGTCCATGAAATTGCTTGTTGGTGAACATATTAGGGGCACATATTAAGTCATTTATGGCCATGTAGTTCTGTTTGGTGAACATTGAAGATATTCAAAAATAACTTCAACAGACTGTAATTTTGTAACAAGAAATTTGTCATATAAATATAGCATTATTACTCCTAGCTAGTTGACCACTGACCAGAGTACTGACCAGGTAGCAAAATTCTGGACTTGGTGATGGGCATGGTAAATTATAAGGTCCATAATTAGAACAAATGCAGTGTTTTTATTATGGTATGGTATGTCATTGAGTAATCTTTGTAAATAAGCAACCTTGGTAACATGATAGTCAAATAATTGTGGTGGATATTTCTGCGTCCAGTATATCAGTAAATTGCAGGAAGTTCATCCATAATTTGAACTAAAAAAATATTTCAAATAGTAAAAGGAGAACTCACCAGGAACTTCTTGCACCTCCAAGATTCTTGCATCGGAAAGCATTAAACCAAAACTAAGTGCAAGCAGAGACAGGATCATAGAAGTTGAAGCCATATGTATAGCCTGCAATTTCTCAAGGTTGTCAGCATACTCTCAACACAGACAGAAAAAAGAACATATGTTCAGGTGCAAATAACACAGCACATATGGAATCCAAATATATTCTTACAGTCTCATTGCTACAATCTTCATCATACAAGTTTGATATGTTTATGCTATCACAATCCATGTAAATATGCAATTATGAAATTCTTTCTTTGGCGCAGTATTATGAGGATGAACTTTAAATTTGATATTGTTTCAGAATCCAGATTGAACCCACAAATTCTCAGAGCTTGGCCTTACCGTTGCGCATCCACGGCTTGTAAAAATATTCAGATGAACAGACCGGTAGCACAACGAAAACACACGATTAAGCAAAGAAGTTACAATCTTAGACTCTCTTTCTTTTAGCATGAACCCAATAAGATGGGGCAAATGAAACACAGAACAGATCAACGGATCGGTGTCCGATTTTAAACACAAATCCACTTTCCCTATCTCAGTTGCACCCCTCAAACAAATGCAATACGCACATATGAAGATATGCAACTTCGTCTCTTCATGCAAGAAAAAAATTTCGAGAGAACAAGCATGATATGCAAGAACAAGCATGGAGAAGGGTACCTGCGATTGATGAAGTCCGATTGAAGAAGAGATGATTAGCAGTTGTTGGCAATCTATGCTTCTTCTTTGGTAGATTTTGTGGGGGAGATGCAGAGAACCAATCACTTATAGGGACCTCGAGATTTATCTCTTTAAATTACACATCAGATGATAAAGTTTGAGGCGTGCAAGCAACCTATTGCTTTGCTTTTTTTCCTGCTTTTAACCTATTCTTGTGATAATATTTGTAGCATCGAATAATTTACTATACGTACAAGTCCGATCCGATCACATCCAATGAAGAGGCAATCCGAAAAATGCATGAAAACTTGATTCCAAAATTTCAGGTATGTTTTCCATGAGCATAAATCAGCCTGAAATTAATTTTTAGGAGTGCAGTAAAAAATTAACTAGAGGAAAACCATGTTTATGCGTTATTCATTCAGTAATTTCTTTATTTATTAATACGTATTCGTTGATAGATCTGGTTAAAATCCTCATTTTTTTATGTTATCTCAAATACAGGAAATGTATCCTAAACGAGACGTGGATGTAATGTCCCCAAAGACGCAACAGATGGAAGCAAATCTCATACGCCACATTTTGCATTTAAGACGACCACTACTTGGCCCGTTGAATTGGGTTTGCGGAATCTTATTTCCGTGAGTTGGTAAGATGAGTAATTTTTTATAAATAGTAGATGTATGAATGATTGGAAGAATTTAAATGGTAAATATTGTCTTTTTTACATATGTCATTTTGATTATATATTTTATTATTTTTTTTATCATTGACTTTTTTATTTGAATGTCATTAAAAATATTATAGAAAAAGAAATATGGCAGTGAAACCATTAGTTCCAACTTAAGAATCTACAGGTAAACTTGAGGTATCCCAAACTCAAACATGGATTGGATCATAGGTAGCAACTTTATTCTCAAGTAAGTTAGGTTTATCCTCGCGTAAATTGGTAAACAAACTGAAGTACTGAATTGAATCATACAGAATATTCAATTCCAACGTTACGTAAGAAGTTCTCAACTACGAAAGCAAAAGTTACGGGAGGGAGGGGTAAAATCTTAAAAACATCATCACAATGTAAGGTAAATGGGGCTGCCTCGAGGGAGTAGCCAACTTGGCTACTCCCACCCCTATTTTTCCATCATTTTTTTATTTTTTGGAAAATAAAAATTTTTATATTCATCATTATATCCCTCTCACATTCTATTAAAATTTCGTCAGAAACGGAGACTCCTACGGCCTCCATCCAAACATGGTCGATTTAAAAAATCCTGCGACCGTTAAAAAAACGACGTCTGGATGGAGGGCTTAGGAGTCTCTGTTTCTGACGAAATTTTAATAGAATGTGAGAGGGATATAACGATGAATATACAATTTTTTATTTTTCAAAAAAATAAAAAAATGAAGGAAAAATAGGGGTGGGAGTAGCCAAGTTGGCTACTCCCTGGGGGCAGCCCCATATATATAATATATATATATATAGGATTTAATGGGGCTGCCCCCTGGGGGCAGCCAACATGGCTGCCCCGCCCCCTATTTCGGCGTGTTTTTTTATTTTTTTTTTTGAAAAATAAAACCATGTATATTCATCCCTATATCCCTCCTATATACCATTCGAATTTCGTCAGAAACAGAGACTCCTACGGCCTCCATCGAGATGGTGTCGATTTAAAAAATCCTGTTACCGTTAAAAAATGGCCGTCTAGATGGAGGCCGTAGGAGTCTCTCTTTCTGACGAAATTCGAATAGCATATAGGAGGGATATAGGGATGAATATACATGGCGATATTTTTTGAAAAAAAAAATAAAAAAATTCCGTAAATGGCGCGGGGGCAGCCATGTTGGCTACCCCAAGGGGGCAGCCCCATTAACCTATATATATATATATATATATATATATATAGGAAAAAATGGGGCTGCCCCCGCCCCATTTTCTCCATGTTTTTAATTTTTTTTGAAAATTTCTTCCATGAATATTCATCACTATATCCCTATATTATGTCATTAAAATTTCGTGTGAAACAGAGACTCCTACGGCCTCCATCCAGACAGTCATTTTCTTAACGGTAACAGGATTTTTTAAATCGACCCCGTTTGGATGGAGGTCGTAGGAGTTTCTGTTTCGCATGAAATTTGAATGACATAATATAGGGATTTAATAATGAATTTACACGGTTTTAGATTTCAAAAAAAATAAAATAAATTTGTGAAAAAGGGGTGAGGGAGCTAAGTTAGCTCCCCCTAGGGGGCATACACATTTTACGCATATATATATATAGAGAGACAGAGAGAGAGAGAGAGGAAAATGGGGCTGCCCCCTAGGGGGAGCTAACTTAGCACCCCCTGCCCTATTTTCTTCAATTTTTTATTTTTTTTTTGAAATTTTTTTCCGTGAATATTCATCACTATATCCCTATATTATGTCATAAAAATTTCGTGTGAAACAGAGACTCCTACAGCCTCCATCCAGACAATCATTTTTTAACGGTAACAGGATTTTTTAAATCGACCCCGTTTGGATGGAGGTCGTACGAGTTTCTGTTTCGCATGAAATTTGAATGACATAATATAGAGATTTAATAATGAATTTGCACGATTTTAGATTTTAAAAAATAAAAAAAATTGTGAAAAAAGGGCGGGGGAGCTAAGTTAGCTCCCCCTAGGGGGCATACACATTTTACCCATATATATATATATAGAGGGCTTATCTAGAGGGCACTGTGCCCATTTAGAAATTAATAGGCACCTAATTGTAGACGTCCGATTAAAATCGTGAGGTCTAAATAAACTTGCGAAGATAATTTCAAATATGGCATATTTTGAATTCAATAACTGCTATCACGAGAATTATGGGCGAGAATTACGATGGTTAACAAAAACAAAATTGTGTTCCCTAATTTCGAAGAACAGCGATCAAACAAAGCCAATACCTTCTTTCGTACGCCTTCATCTTCGATGTTGCTTTGAGGTCTGTTCATCTTCGACATCAGTAAGTTTTTATGTATATTCGTTTTTGAAGAACATTTTGAAAATATTTTCTTCCCTATAATTTAAACATATTTAAATTCCGATTCAGATCTTACTAAATTTTGATGCAGACTTATTAAAAAAACATGTACAAGTACTGATAGTAAGAAAAATTTTGGTTGTTGGATTAAGAACAAATAGTTTATCGCTTCAAATATTTTCAAATGATTTGTCGTTTAAATTTTTAGTTTAAGAACAAATATGTTATCGCTTCTAAGATTCTATATTAAATATAGTATTTGTAAATAATGTAAACTTACTGCTTGATGATTCTAAGTTACTGATACATATTCCAAAATTACAAGAAAACTCTTGTTATGTTAATTGTAAAAATTAATACTACTGATAAAATTATGGAAGTTACTGAAACCTTCAACATACTTACTGATAGAACCTTCCAATTTACTGAATGTATTCTCTAAATGTAATATGGGAAATACTTACTGATACATTAAATATACTTACTGATGCATTTTTCCATGTTACTTATAAGTGTTACGATCTTACAAATAAATTTGAGAAGTAAGAACATTACTGATAGATAAGAATTAGAAAGTTAATAATGATACATCAATATTACATAATAAAATTGTAAGTTACTGCTGCCTTATTCTATGTTACTGATACATATTTCAATATTAGATCCATAACTCTAATGTTATTTTATGTTTAAAGATTAAAGTTACTGATAAGATGATGGAACTTACTAATGTCTTCATCTAACTTACTGATATTAAAGTTACTGATAAGATGATGGAACTTACTAATTTCTTCATGTAACTTACTGATAGAACCTTAGAATTTACTGAATGTATTCTCCAAATGTAATATGGGAAATAGTTACTTATTCATTACATAATCTTACTAATGCATTCTTCAATGTTACTGATACGTGTTACGATCTTACGAATACTTTTGTGAAGCATGAAATTACTTATCCAAGTATCATAATTACTGATACCGGTGAGCATCGTGAACTTACTGGTACAAGCTTCTAACTTACTAATTGATAATGAACAAAAATATTGTATGACTTTAAAGTTACGTGTATCAGTAAAGTTACTGATAGGATGATGGAACTTACTAATGTCTTCATCTAACTTACTGATATTAAAGTTACTGATAATATGATGGAACTTACTAATGTCTTCATCTAACTTACTGATAGAACCTTTGAATTTACTGAATGTATTCTCCAAATGTAAAATGGGAAATAGTTACTTATTCATTACATAATCTTACTAATGCATTCTTCAATGTTACCGATATGTGTTTCGATATTACGAATACTTTTGTGAAGCATGAAATTACTGATTCAAGTATCATAATTACTGATAGAATGATGGAACTTACTAATGTCTTCATCTAACTTACAGATATTAAAGTTACTGATAAGATGATGGAACTTACTAATGTCTTCATCTAACTTACTGATAGGATCTTTGAATTTACTGAATGTATTCTTCAAATGTAAAATGGGAAATGGTTACTTATTCATTACATAATCTTACTAATGAATTCTTCAATGTTACTGATATGTGTTTCGATATTACGAATACTGTTGTGAAGCATGAAATTACTGATTCAAGTATCATAATTACTGATACCGGTGAGCATCGTGAACTTACTGGTACAAGCTTCTAACTTACTAATTGATAATGAATAAAAATATAGTATGACTTTAAAGTTACCTGAATCAGCACATAAAGTTACTTGCCATATATATAATATTACCATCGTGATATTACTTTTTACCGCCTCATCAGAAAACACAAGATAGGTTAACTTTCAAAAAATTACTTCAGGCGAGAGTGCTCGGTTCGCGGCGGAGCAGTCAAGACCTTCTCGACGATTGCAACGAGGGCGGAGAAGGATAAAAACGGTCAGACAAGGTTAGTGAAAGAATAACAACCGCCATCTTCCATTATAATGCTAGGTTACTTCCTAAATGAGTTTTTTCAGGGATTATACGTATTAGGGTTACGAAGAAAAATGATTTCAACTTTTAACACTTTCGTATGAATCCAATAGCTGCGTGCATATAACATATTGAGGAAGATATTTCCAATAGCTGCATACATATGTTTACAAATTCTTTACAATTACGTCTAGTTTTTTACTTTTGCGGTTGCATTTTTATCTTACCATTGCCTAATTGTAATGAAGCTTAACAAAGTAATACTGAATATATCTTAAATTTATGGTTAAGTAATTTAGTTAGTATTTGATGTTCCTGTTGAAATCACTAAAATTCTTATATCAGTAACTGATAATATATCATGTATTACTTTTCTATTTTATCATTCTTACTGATTAAAATCCATTCATAGTTACTTATGTATCTTAAGAAAATACAAGTTCTTTCTATCAAATACAAGTTAAGTAATTTATACGTAGCCATCAGTAACACTTGACGTACTGCAAGTAACTAAATAGACTACATCAGTAATTTATACGTAGCTATCAGTAACACTTGACGTACTGCAAGTAACTAAATAGACTACATCAGTAATTTATACGTAGTGATCAGTAACACTTGACGTATTGCAAGTAACTAAATAGACTACATCAGTAATTTATACGTAGCTATCAGTAACACTTGACGTATTGCAAGTAACTAAATAGACTACATCAGTAAAGAAGGCAAGATTCGATTGTAATTTAAAACAGAGAATATAAGTAAGATATAAAGAAGCATCAGTAACCTGTAACAAATTGTAGGTAAAAGAAGACGATAGAATCAGTAAGTTGGAATAGTTATAAAAAAAAACCACATGACCAGTAACTTATGTATTGCTATCAGTAACATTCGATGCATTATAAGTAATTATAAAGGTTATATAAGTAAATAAGAGGTGCATCAGTAACACTCAAAGTATTAAGTAACTATGACATTAGTAACAATCAAAATGAGTACAGTAAAATGGATCATTGTAATCGGTACTTCTTGTATGGACATTACTAATTTACATACTTAATTACTGATCTCACAACAATATGATAAGTAAGATATAAAGAAGCATCAATAACCTGTAACAAATTGTAGGTAAAAGAAGACGATAGAATCAGTAAGTTGGAATAGCTATAAAAAAACCACGTGACCAGTAACTTATGTATTGCTATCAGTAACATTCGATGCATTATAAGTAATTAAAAAGGTTATATAAGTAAATAAGAGGTGCATCAGTAACACTCAAAGTATTAAGTAACTATGACATTAGTAACAATCAAAATGAGTACAGTAAACTGGATTATTGTAATCAGTACTTCTTGTATGGACATTACTAATTTACATACTTAATTACTGATCTCACAACAATAATTACTTGAGAACTGAATATGTATTACTTGAGTAACATGAATGAATTACTGATCTCAGTACAATGTAATATTATATCTGTAAATTACTGACAACTGTTACAATATTACTGATCTCGCAACACATAATTACTTATGCACAATATATACATTACTGATCAAATGTACATTGACTATTTATTCGAAACGAAATTAAGGATTTGAATTTATCTTTCCAAAACCGTCTTCCTTTTTTAAGGACTCGGTATAATTGGAAATACAAAAGGATCAAACATATTAATATCCTTCCAAAACCGTGTCCTTCGAAATAGGCAACCTCCCAAATGGAAATACACGTGGCGAGCCGACATGCGGTGCTCAAAAAACCCCAAATGGGCACTGTTCTCTCTGGATATGCCCTCTATATATATATATATATATATATATATATATAGGAAAAAATGGGGCTGCCCCCTGTGGGCAGCCAACATGGCTGCCCCCGCCCCAATTTTCGACGTTTTTTTATTTTTTTTGAAAAATAAAACCGTGTATATTCACCCATATATCCCTCCTATATGCCATTCGAATTTCGTCAGAAACAAAGACTCCTACGGCCTCCATCTCGATGGTATCGATTTAAAAAAAATCCTATTACCATTAAAAATTACTGTCCGGATGGAGGCCGTAGGAGTCTCTGTTTCTGACGAAATTCGAATGGTATATAGGAGGGATATAGGGATGAATATACATGGTATTATTTTTCAAGAAAATAAAAAAATTTGCCCAAATAAAGCGGGGGTAGCCATGTTGGCTGCCCCTAGGGGGCAGCCACATATGACCCATATATATATATATATATATATATATATATATATATATATCTGTGTGTGTGTGTGTGTGTGTGTGTGTGTGTAGGGTCATATGTGGCTGCCCCCACCTTATTTGGTCAAATTTTTTTATTTTTTTGAAAAATAACACCATGTATATTCATCCCTGTATCCCTCCTATATACCATTCGAATTTCGTAAGAAACAGAGACTCCTACGGCCTCCATCCAGACAGTCATTTTTTAACGGTAACAGAATTTTTTAAATCGACATCATCTCGATGGAGGCCGTAGAAGTCTCTGTTTCTGACGAAATTCGAATGGTATATAGGAGGGATATAGGGGTGAATATACATGGTTTTGTTTTTCCAAAAAAATAAAAAAAAACGCTGAAAAATGGGGCGGAGGCAGCCATGTTGGAAAAAATGGGGATGTCCCCAGGGGGCAACCAACATGGTTGCCCCCTGATAATCTCAGAAATCGATCGGTCTTATGTTCCACACAAGGCGGGAACACAGTCGAAGTGTCAACCAATCAACTCTGAAATTAATCAACAATTAACCCACACTAAAGATCAAGAAATTAGAAATAATGTGGAGTTAAAATTTATTTTTAACTCGGCACAAATGATGTAAAGGGCAAGTATGCAGAGAGTTCGAACACAGGGAACAAACAGGGTAGTTCAAATAAATGTGCGTAAGTGAATGTGTGTGATGTGTCTACACTAAGCAAGCAAACAATGCAATTTTTGTGGGTGTTTAATTTTTAATTTTTTTATTTTAATTTAATTTTTAATTTTGTATTTTGATTTTTAATTTTCTGATTTTTACAATTTTATATTTTATATTTTTCTATTTTCTTTTTTCAATATTGGAAAATAAGGACAATGTAAGAAAAGACAAGATAAAGTATTTATAAAAATGTGCAAAAATAACCAAAAATTCAGAAATTAAATGTTTTTGATATTTTTAGGATTTTTTTACTATTTTTGTGATTTTTGGGGATTTTTCAAGGTGTTTTTGGTATTTTTAAATACTGAAATAAAGCAAAACAGTGAAATGAGTGCTGGCTATGAATAAAATGGATGTTAAAAATAGCAAACAGCAATCAAAATTTTAAACAATAATTTTCTAATAAAGAAGATGAAATATAGAACAAACAGGAACTGAGTTTGTACTTTTTGGAGTTTTCTTTGATTTTACATATTTTTTTGAAGTTTTAGAGTGTCTTTAAATTTTTAGTGTTTTTCTTTTGAGATTTTTAATGATTTTTGGATTGACACTAAAATAGGTTAAAATAGACACTAGGTAATTTTTTTGGAATTTTTCGAAGTGTTTTAATATTTTTTTGGCATTTTCTAAGCTAGACAGTACACAAAAACCATGTTTTTGATTTTTAATAAATATGAAAGTAAAATTAAATCAAAAAATAAAATTAGGGCGTCAAAATACATGCTAAACCCTATTTTTGTGGATTTTTTTGGACTTAAAGAGATAATTTAAATAATTACAACAAGCATCCAAACAATTAACAGGCCTGACAGGGGTACATTTGCAATTTCTCAAACATCCAGGGGCTCACATGCAATTTTCCACAAAGTTTTAAACTAAATATTCAATTTTTAGGGCCAAACAGCAATTACAAAACCCGCCTGGGTATCAGTGTAAATTACCCACCAGGGAGCGTGACTTGCACGCGCCTGGCGAGGACCAAAATGTAATTATCCAAGAACCTAGGGGCTTACGCGCAATTTATCCAAAAAATATAACACGTGATATGAAAGTTTTGGTACTCAAACAAAATACACCAAAGGTCGAGGGTACCCTTGCAAAATGCCCACGCCTCACATGAACTGGTCACGTGAGGTGACGTGGTAGGGGACCTAGTTGCAAATAAGAAAACGACAGGGTTCTAATTGCAAATATTACAAAAATATTATACTGCAGATAAAAATTTAACGACTAAACTATGAATACAAAATGCGCGAGCGTGTAGATGCAAAATACCCTCGACGCGTGATCCGACGGCGGAGCGGGTGCTGGTGACACGTGGCGGCGATCCAACGGCTGGGGACGAAGCTCGATCCAGCGGCGAGGGGCGCTTCACTTAAACACGTGTCGGCTTCTGATGCGGCGATGCCGCTTCGCGGAAGGGGGCTACGATCAGATCTTCGAGGATGATCAACAGTCGAGGCGCGGGAGGATCCGACGGTGGCTGCACGATCTGGGTTCGCTCCAAGATCCAACGGTTGCGAAGGCGGATGGAAGAACACGGAGGAGCTCCGGCCAGGCGAAGTTCTCTGAGCTCCTCCGTCCAGCTCCGGCGGCGTTTGGGCTCGCAAAAAGGTCGGGGAAGCTCCAGAGAATCTTCTCTTTCTCCTGGAGTCGTCAAAAAGCCACGGCGGTGGCCGTGGTGCTCGCTGGGGGCTGGCGGAGCTGTGAGGCTTCTTTGGCTCCGGCGAGCTCAAAACTCGAGCTCCAGATGTCTTCACTTCAGCTTTGACCTGCAAAAATGGTCAAAGGGTCCAGGGCAAACTTCCTGGACCCTTGGAAGGTCGTGGGGAGGTGTAACCGCGGTGGCGACGAGCGGCCGGAGTTGCGCTCCGGCCACAGTGATGGATCGAACGATCGAGTCGATGGAACTCTAATTTTTTTGAGGGTTTTTCATCCTTAGGCTAACAGGAGTAAAATGCATGAAAGAAATGACGGGGAAGGGGCCCTCAATGGCGGAGCCAGAGGGAAGAAAGTACCTCGACCGGCGTACTCGCGGGAGGTGGTGGAAGCACCTCCGACCTCGGCTGCCTTGGCTGATGGCTTCGCGGTGGAGCTGTCACCTCCAGGAAGCTCTGGGGATAGGAATGGGCGCGAGGGGTGGACCAGAGAGTGTTCGAATTCAAAAGGAAAAATGGGGGGGTCGTTATATTTGGTTTGACCCCTGACCGAGATGCTCCAAAGATCAAGGTGCCTGGAGCATCACGTTGATCCATGGCCCGAGGTAATCATAGGGCGAGGTAGACCATTGACCGAGGTGTGGATTTGCAAGAGGAACCATCACGAAATGGTGCAAGGACTAGCCGCGAAAAAGCCAAGAAGATGGCTCAAAAATCGACTTCTGACAGGGGTACAAGGGGTAGGGCGTCCATTGACCGAGGTCAACTGTTGACCCCTCCTGGTTGGTCCACGTGGACCAACCAGGAAAAACCCTGATAATTATTTTGTAAAATCAATTAAAAATAGAATAAGGCCGAATTAATTAATGGTCATAAAATAAAAAATGCTTAAAATTTTATGTAGTATTTTATTCTGATTTTTATTTATTTTTATGACTTATATTTTTGCAAGTTACCTTTATACCCCTATATAGGTATATTACCTATGTATTTTAGTATTTTATTTTTATTTTGTGTATTTTATTTTTATTATTTTTATTTATTATTTTATAAAATTGTAAAATACTTTTATCTACATAAATATATTTTTATTTAATTTTTCTGATATGTTTTGTATATTAAATAAATTATAAGTATAAAAAGTATAGGTATACACATAGATAGGGTACCTATGTATTTTATTTTTAAGTATTTTATTTTTGTTTTTATTTAGGTTTTTATTCTTATTTTAATGTACAAAATTATTATAAGTAATAATTACGACATTATAAAAATATAAAATTACAAAAAATAATAAATAAATGATAAATTGAATATTTTATTCGGTACACTGTACAATGAGGGTCCAAAAAGTCAACTTTCAAACCATAGCTCCGACAAATGCGAAACCACCACCATTGGATAGATTATTTTATTCTATATACAATTAAAGGTGAGTATGCTGCATTTGGAGTTGTCATTTGTGAGATACGGGTCTGGGAAGTTGGAATTCTGGAATTTTATTCAGACCATAACTTTTTATCTGTACAATATTTTTCTGTGAAATCAATTTTGTATTTTTATTTATTTTATTATCTACAACTTTCATGTACAAAGTTTCTTTATTTGATGTATAAAAAGTGGAACCAAAAATAGGTCCCAAAATGAATAAAAATTATAGGTGTTTTATCTGTATTTTGGACCTTATCTCCCCCTACTTTATTCCTTGTCGACCAATTCATCAAGATGCCTAGGTCTCGGGGTTTTGGGTCATAAAATATTTACAATATTTTATTCTTTTTCTTTTCTTTATTTATTCTATAATTTTGGCCTTAATTATAGTATTTTATACACTAATATGATGCACATGCATGAACGCTAAGATGATGATTTTAAGGTTATTTACATGCATTTGCTAGGGTTTTTGGTGCCAAAATGATAGAATAAAGATGATGAAATGTGGATTCATCATCCCCCTATACTTTACCTTTGCTAGTCCCTAGCAAACACTTATGCAATAAGTGCAAAAGAAAAGAAAGAAAAGAAAAAGAAGGACTTGGATTTTATTTGATTATCAAACTTGTCTTCACAAAATCAAAGTTTGGAGCTTAAGTCGGACCTTAGGAATTTTAGTGCGGTCGGAACCTTAGTGAGAACCGTGTTTTAAATCCAACAGTCCTTGAGAATCCCAAAACTCTGTCCAAGTCTCCTCAATAGTCAGGTCAGAAATACTTCAACTCATACGCAAACTCTTACGACTATGAATCTGACTCGTACAGTGTGAGTGATATGTAGCTCCCCACCTCAGAAGTAACAAAGAAACAACCTCCCCCAACCTGGTAACTCTAATGCCTCGGTCTAGCAACTCTTTCCTCGAGAAGCGGGGTATTCCCTTCTAAGTTCAAGTGCAACCGGCTCAAGAAGAGGGGGAATAAGAGGTATAGAATTTTGGGAGCTTAACCAGTGTAGTTAAGTCTCCCGCTGCAAGCTTCATGAGATGTAACATGGATACCATAAGCTTTTGCTTTATTGGACTATATACACTCCGGTGGGGTTATTAAATTTTCAATCCGACCCACCACTTTTTTGGAGTTCCTTCTTCTCTTTTTTTTTTCAAATGCATCTGTACAACATATCTACATGGTGCAGCATATATACAAGAAATTTTCCTCTTGAGCCAGTAGACTATCCCTCTTTTGAAGCTTTATTGCAACCCACGGCTTCTGTCTTTAGCCTTCATCACCACTAGACCAAGTTGAGGTGCACTTCCTTCACTAGAAGAAGAAGAGAGGTTCCGCCTAGAAGTACTACCCTCATATGTTACCCCAAGCCAAAGGAAATTGCCTCCTCACCACCTCATCCGTGGAGAGCTATGTGAAAGGTGCAGATGTCCAAGTTAGGTCATTATCAACAAGAGTCGTGCGTGTGCTCCGAAATACTCTACTTAGGCAGTCAAGAATCCATTGAACCAAGTCCCGTGATCCTCAAAGAATTAAGTCAACTAGACCTGAAGTACCTCAAACCCAGTTCCCATAAGGTTCCTGTTATTAGGTAGATTTTAAGGTCCAATCAAGCTCCAATCTTCGGATTTTACTTAGACTTGTTCAACTATCAAACTCAATCCGAAAAATGCTCATGCTATGCTATGCAAGAAATATTTTTCTGATGCAATTTTCAAGATTTTGAACTTTTTATGGATTTTTGAAAAGATGATGCATGCGCATGCGGATGCAATTTTTTGTATTTTTCAAAAAGATCTTTCAAATGTTTTTGGATTTTAGTTTTGCAAATGTTTTTGGGATTTTTGAAAAGAAAAAGTTTTGGCTGACAACTAGGTTAAAAATATGTACACGGGAGTGCTTCTTTATATATACAAGAAGTGGATTTTAAGATTTTACAAGGGTAAGTGGTCAATTTTATATGTACATATATAGTGGATTTTGGTGTGATGTACGTATTCCTCAAACTTGTTTGACACAAGCTTTTCACACAATTTTTGAAAACTATAGTCCAAAATAATTTTTACAAACATTTTACAAACATGTACACACATTTGAAAATCATTTTGCAATCGGTTTTCCAAACAGTATATATAGATTTTTCACATATTTTTGCAACCATTTTTCAAACCATTTGCAAATCATTTTTCAAACATTTTGTTTCACACAAAGAAAAGAAATTTTACAAACCACACATTTTTACACAGGTTGAAAATTTGTAACAAAACATTTTCAAAATAGTTTTCAATAGATGTTCACAAAGATTTTCCAACTATTTTTCAAACATTTTACAAAAAAACATTTTCACCTGATTTATTAATCAGTAATTACAAAAAGAATTTGAGGAATAAAACACCTTTTTATTAAGGAATTTTAATGAATTTTAAAGAATTATTAGCCATATTTATTAAGAAAATACGAAAGTACGAGTTATGGCTAAAGTATATACACAGTATATACGACCCCCTATACTTAGCTTGAGCTATGTCCTCATAGATCGGAGAGAAAATAGAAGACATAACTCGTACTAAGTATAGGCAAGTCTAAAGAATAAAGAAAGAAATGAATGAATGAACCAATGAGAAGTTGACAGTCTCCCCTATACTTAGGATCAAATAATCCTAAGTATAGCAGGCTGTACACAAAGCAGGGAGGGTCAAGGGTGGGAATGAACAGATCGTACTCAGATTGTCTCCCCCTATACTTAGGGTAAGATATCCCTAAGTATAGACAAGAAGAGGAGACAATGGAGAGGACCGAAATGAAAATGACAGAACTCGAGGTGCACGCCCCCCTATACTTAGGACAAAGTACGTCCTAAGTATGGAAAACTGTCTACAAGGGCGGCACCTTTTTGATAGATGAAGAAGATATAAGAGGAAAAGAAGAAAAGAAGAAAAGAAGAAAATAAATCATCAGATGAAAGTGATATGAACAGATGGATCTGTACAGCGGAAGATGAAATTGATCATCATGTACGAGATGCAGATGATGAGAGTCAAAGGACACATCTCATACCAGAAGAATGGGGGCAACGTCAATGGTCGGCGGATCATGATCTAGATATAGCTTTAGGCGTTGACCATTGACGCGGAAGGTAGAGGAAGATGACGGTTCGGATATGTCGATGCTGCCATTGTCATGTACCTTCCTGACCACATACGGACCTTTCCACTTGCTCTGCAACTTCCCTGGGAATAATTTCAGCCTGGAATCAAACAACCATACTCTCTGATCTGGCTCAAACTGTTTATGGCTGATATGCGAATCGTGCCATGTCTTCACTTTCTCCTTGTAATGTAGGCTGTTGGAAAAGGCTGTGTCTCTCAGTTCTTCCAGGACTGCCAATTCTGCTCTTCTCTGTTCTCCTATACTCTCGGGATCTAACAGCAACTCAGTGACTGCCCAAAAAGATTTGTGCTTGATCTCCACTGGCAGATGGCACGGCTTGCCATAGACGAGACGAAAGGGAGATGTCCCCAATGGATTCTTGAAAGAAGTCCGATAGGCCCATAAGACCGAGTCCAAAAGCTGTGACCAATCCTTTCGGTCTGGGCGAACAACTTTCTGCAATATAGTCTTTCTCTCCCGATTCGATACTTCGGCAAGACCATTAGTCTGAGGGTGATATGGAGTGGCAACCCGATGGTCAATGCCGAACTCGTCTGCAAGGGCCCTAACCTTGTCATTGATGAAGTGAGATCCCCCATCTGAAATCAAGACTCTAGGTACCCCGAACCGTGAAATGATATTTTTCCTCAAGAATTTGCACACGGTTTTAGCATCTGCGGCTCGGGTGGGGACGGCCTCAACCCATCGACTGACATAATCCACAGCGAGCAAAATATGCTCGAATCCCTGACTCTTAGGAAATGGGCCCATGAAATCAATCCCCCATGCATCAAAAACCTCACAAAAGTGAATGGGTTGCATGGGCATCATGTCTCTCTGTCCGCAGGTTCCCATTTTCTGACAGTCAGTACATCTTTTCACGAACTCATCAGAATCCTTGAAGAGAGTAGGCCACCATAGGCCGGATTGAAGCACCTTCTGTGCTGTCCTTTTTCCAGAATGATGTCCTCCTGCCTCGAGCTTGTGGCAATATGTGAGGACGCCCTGCTGCTCTTCTTGAGGAATGCACCTTCTCCAGATATTGTCCCCTCCTTCATGATAAAGAACGGGATCCTCCCAATGGTAAAACTTGGCCTTCGCCAGGAAGGTCTCGAGTTTCTTCCTGGGCCAACCTTGTGGGACTGTCTTGGTGACAAGATAGTTCACAATGTCGGCATACCACGGGAGCGAGGCGACATCCAAGATTGCCTCATCTGGAAATGTCTCTGTGATAGGTGCGCTGGGCTCAGATTCCTCAAGATTCTCCAATCTGGAGAGATGATCCGCCACCACATTCTTGACTCCAGGCTTATCCTTAATCTCAATATCAAATTCCTGGAGTAGAAGGATCCATCTGGTGAGACGTGCTTTGGCATCCTTCTTAGACATTAGGTACCGGATGGCGGTGTGATCAGTGTAGATAGTCACTCTAGATCCGAGAATATACGATCGATACTTATCAAGAGCGAAGACTACGGCCAGCATCTCTTTCTCAGTCACAGTATAATTCCGCTGAGCGGCATCCAAAGTACGGCTGGCGTAGTGAATGGCAAAAGGAAACCATCCCTCCTCTGTCCAAGCACAGCCCCAACGGCAAAATCTGAAGCATCCGTCATGATCTCGAATGGGAGAGACCAATCGGGTGGCTGAAGGATGGGAGCTGAAACAACCATATTCTTGAGAGTCCTCAAACGATTCAAGACACTTATCATTGATAATAAACTCGGTGTCTTTTGTCAGCAAGTCAGTAAGCGGTCGGGCAATACGACTGAAGTCCTGAATGAACCGTCGGTAGAAACCGACATGCCCCAGAAAAGACCGCAACTGACGCAAGTTGGATGGCAGATTGAGTTTTCTGATGATTTCCACCTTAGCCGGATCGACCTCCATGCCCCTGTTGGAGACGATATGACCAAGGACCGTCCCTTGAGTCACCATAAAGTGGCTCTTCTCCCAAGATAAAACAAGGTTGACCTCTATGCAGCGCTGAAGCACACGGTCTAGGCAGTCAAGACAAGCATCGAACCCGTCGCCATAGACCGCCGAAGTCATCCATGAAGACCTCTAAACAGTCACCCACCATGTCCGAGAATATGGACAGCATGCACCTTTGGAATGTTGCCGGAGCGTTACATAGACCAAAGGGCATCCGTCTGAAAGCATAAGTCCCAAACGGACAGGTGAATGTCGTTTTCTCCTGGTCTTCGGGCGCAATGGCCACTTGATTGTATCCAGAGTACCCATCAAGAAAACAATAATGACTCTTCCCGTCTAGCCGCTCGATAATCTGATCAATGAAAGGTAGCGGGAAGTGATCCTTCTTGGTGGCCTCATTTAATCGTCTGTAGTCCACACAGACCCTCCAAGAAGTTGGTACTCTGGTAGCGATCTCCTCTCCAGACTCATTGACAACTATTGTGATACCTGTCTTCTTAGGTACCACATGTAGTGGACTAACCCATTTGGAGTCGGAGATGGGGTAGATAAAATCGGTGCTCCACCACTTTGAAATTTCTTTCATGACTACGTCTCGACGATTCGGGTTCAACCGTCGCTGGAACTCACGCGACGGCCTAACGCCCTCCTCAAGATAAATGTGGTGGGAGCACAGAGCCGGACTAATCCCCTGGAGGTCAGCTATACTCCAACCTATTGCCTTGCGGTTTCTTTCAAGAACCTCCATCAGACGAGATTCTTGCTCTCCAGTCAAACCTGCTGAGATAATGACTGGGTGCATATCTGGCTCACCCGCAAGGAATCTGTACTTCAACGACTGCGGCAGAGGCTTTAGTTTTGGACAACTGGGAGGCGGCAGATCTGGCTTCTGATATGTCTGTGTGAAGGCAACCAGGTCGGCGTGGTAGAACTCTCGCTCTACATGAATCTCTGACAACGGGCGGCCGTCTGAATCCTCAATGAATTGTACTGGCTCGCACTCTATCATGGTTGTTGGCTCAGAAGGAATCAAACAAGGTAAATATTCATCAAAATCATCCCAGTCAATGTCTGAATCCGAGGGATCAGAAGAAGATGAGCATGAATGAAAATCATCGGCACCACTCATCACAACATTGTCAGCTTCATGTGTATCCTCATCCAGGAGTGTGCTCTCCCGGCTCTCGACTGCCATGAGCTTGAGATATAGTGAATCTGTAGGCAAGGCGAGGGTCGGTGCTACGGTATCTTTCCAGTTGGATTCATCATCAGTCATCTCAAAATCACAAACCTGGTGGATGTCTAGCTCTTCCTCTGTCATCTGCTCGGCTTCGCTGGATTGCTCTGAGCATGCCAACTCTCTGGCTCTGGTCTGGTCGATCGTATCTATTTGTATGCTTTCGCCCTCTATGCGAAAACATACCGTCCCACTGTCATGGTCGGATACCACCTTGGCAGTGGCCAAGAATGGGCGTCCAAGTATGATGGGGGCATCAGTTACCGATTCAGGGATCTCCATGTCCAATACAACAAAGTCCACGGGGAATTTCAGGCCCTGAATGGTAACGACCACGTCCTTTAACAACCCCTTCGGCCTCTTAATCGACCTGTCAGCAAACTGAATGACTGTTCTGCTTCGAAGAAGAGGGCCAAACTCGAATCGCTTGAGTAAGGCTGCCGGAAGGAGGTTGATCGAAGACCCGCTGTCTAATAGAGTACGATCGAACCGCTGCTCCTGGATCTCGCATCTGACATAGGAGGCTCCTGTATCGGGTCTCTTAGCTGGCAATGTGTTCTGAATGGCACAGCAAGTGTCATGAGTGAGTATATGGATTTAATCTCTGTGCCTCTTCTTCCTTCGGATAGTAGTTGTCTCTTTCAAGTTCTTTTTGAAGAAGGGGATATGCTCAAATGCTTCTCGTAGAGTCAGCTGAATGTGAAATCTGTCAATCATCTGATTGCCGAACTCTACCTGTTGCTCTTTTTTGGGGTTTTCTCGTTTATTCCCCTTCGCTCGGCGGAGTGCCTCGGGGAAGGGGATGGTAGGGGCCTCCTCAGATGGAGGACTAGGAATCGGTCCCTGTGCCTGTGAAGAAGGAGAATCCATACAATAATCATCATTCACCACATATGGATCCACAATTTGAATAGAACCTTTCCTTTATTCATATTTTTGTTTTTCTTTTTGTTCCCACAGTCCTTAGGTACAAAATGTGGCAACATCACAGATGGTGGCTCAACAAAAGTAGATGTGGTGGCCTCAGCACCACCACTAGCACCGGTCTTCGCGACATCAGCACCGCGCTCTGGTTCATCATCTAAAATGGTGGCATCATCACCACTATCTGCAACTGGTATCACGACGGCATCATCACCGTCGTTCTGGACTCCATCATGGGTGGCATCAGCACCCCCGTCTTCAACATCATCATTAGCGGCATCAGCACCGCTATTCTGCTCCTCTGGCGCTCCTGGTTCAGCTGGTGGTTGTCGCTCAAAAGAGGCGCCGCCAGCTGGCATCCTACCGCTCCTAGTAGTTACAAAATCAGCATCATTCAAAGAATAAGACATATCATTCAAATCATCACTAGGAGAAGTATCCTATGTAAACTCTACTTGCTCAGACTTCCTTTTTAGATTGTTCGGGTTAGGTTCAATCTGAGCGAGTATGGCGGCCTTGCCTTTTATGATGTCCCTCATTTCCTGCCGGAATTCATCCATTTCTTGCCTGAAAGATGCTCGTTGTTCAGATAGCAAGCGGGCAAGATCATCGAGAGCTGGGTTCTCAAAGGTGGGACCCTGAGAACCGGAGGGTTGTCCCTGCTGGAAATGTGGCTGCTACTGCTGGTGTTGCTGGTACGGATAATTCTGGGTCGGCTGGGCGTAAGATTGCTGAGGCTGCTGTCGCTGCCTCCACGACTATCCCTGATAGGCGGGATGAGGACCACTCTGGTACTGTTGCGGCTGGGCATACTGGGGCTGCTGGTGTTGCTGCTGTGGCTGGCTGTTCTGATGTCCTTGGGCAGGAGTCTGCTGCTGGGAGGAGGAGCCACCGTTGCCCCAACGGAATCCGGGGTGATCCCGACGAATCCCGGGCTGAGGGTACCGGTCGTACCAAATCCCATTGACTTCCATCAATGGTTCCTGCTTAAACTCGGATTTTGCGAGGGTCAAAATAGTCCACACAAGGCGGGACTACAGTGTCGCTGAGCGACCGCTCACGAAACCCGAATTAATCAACAATTAACCCACAACAGATAAATCAAGCAATGAAAGTAAATGTGCGGAGTTAAAATTTATTATAACTCTACAACAAAGATGTGTATAGTGCAAGTATTGTAGAGGTCGAACACAGGGAGCAGACAGGTAGAACGGGGGCAAAATTGCACAAAAGTGTGTTTGTGATCAAAGTGTCTATCTATGCTATTTTTTTGTGGGTTTTTAATTTTATATTTTTTTATTTAATTTTTAATTTTATATTTTTTTTGTATTTTGATTTTTAATTTACTGATTTTTATATTTTCTTTTTATATTTTATATTTTTTTATATTTTCTTTTTCAATATTGGAAATTAAAGACAAAAAGGGAAACTAAAGTATTTATAAAAATAGATAAAAATGTTCAAAAATAGGCAAATAAAGTCTTTTAAGTCTTTTTATGCTTTTTACTGTTTTTGTGATTTTTGGGTAATTTTTAGAATGTTTTTGGTATTTTTAATTAGCAAAATAAAGAAAACAGTGAAGAAAATGCAAGGCTGAAACTAAAATGGAGAAAATAAAATAGCAAACAGTAACAAAAATTCTCCAAACTAATTTTCACTTAAAGCTAATGAAACAAAGAAAATTCAGGAAAAGAAAACACTATTTTTGGATTTTTTATGAATTTTATAAATTTTTATGAAGGTTTTTAGAGTTTTGCAATTTTTTGGAGTTTGGTTTTATATTTTTTAATGATTTTTGGCTGGGAGTTAAAACAAACTAAAGGGCACAAAATATATTTTTTGGGATTTTTCTGGGGGGTTTTTATATTTTTTTGGTATTTTATGGTGCAAACAGTGCTGAAAAAGAGAGTTTTTGATTTTTAATAAATATAAAAATGAAATAAAAACAAAACTAAATTGTGGCGTGGAAATGCAAGTTCCCAGGTGCTTAAGTCTATTTTTGTGGAATTTTTGGGCTTAAGATTGATAGGTCAAATAAATATTACAAGCATACAAAAATTTCAAAGTCTGGCAAGGACCTTTATGCAAATATACAAAACTACGAGGGGTGCACCTGCAATTTTTCCTCAAAAATATACACTGCAACAAAATGTTTCTGGGCCCTATAATAAAACCAAAAGCCGCAAGGGCTTCTTAGCAAAATTCCCCAATGTCACGCGCCTATGCACGCGCCCCAGTCAGGGGTACAGATGTAATATCATGAAAACGCGGGGGCTTATACGTAATTGCTCCTCAAAAAGTTGTACAGACAAAAATATTTACTAGACTAAAAGTTAAATATGCGGAAAAGCAAGCCCTGCCTCGCAAAATAGCCACGCGCACGTGCTCTTGCACGTGCGCCTTGCTGGCAAGGGCTGATTTGTTAAAACGAAAACCGCAGGGGCTCTTTAGCAAAAGTTACAAAATTTAAGAGCGGCAAGTGAAAGTTTTAGCTGTTATTACAAAATACAAAAACGACTGGGCTAATTATGCAAAATGCCCAATAAAAGGGGCGATCGGGCGGCTGATGAAGCTTACTTAAAGACACGTGTCGCTATCGCGACGGCCCGTACCCCTTCGCGCTGTGCGGCCCAGATTAGAAGATCTTCGAGTGATGGACGGCTCTGGATGCGCACAATCGGACGGTGGCTGCATTCCTTGAAGAACAGGGCGAAATCGACGGTCTGGAGCGAGGCAGCAAGAACAGCCGATGAACACGGCGTTGGTGAGGTTGATCCGCCAAAATCTGCAGGCTCCGTGTTGTCCACCCCCTTCCGATGGTGCAAAGAACCTCCCAGGACACCTATCTCTTGATTTGGCACTTCAAAATGCTCCGAGGAGCTCCGGCAAGGGCTAGTGGCGGAGGTGGACCTGGTGGTCGTCTTTTGGGTAGAACACCCCTCAGATGGGGTCTTCCAGATCCTGCAAAGAAGAGCAGAAGCACAGAGAGGCTATATGGAGGAATCTGGGCCGTTATTAGGTGGAATCGAGGCGAAACGTGCGTGAGAAGTTGGAACCAAGACTCGCCGGAGGTAGCTCCGGCGAGGGGGTCGGTGGTGCGATTATGGGTAATCGAGCGATAAAAGGGAAGAAAAGAAACGCAATACGACCTTAGAGTCTATTCTACACTAAAAACAACAACAAAAATGAAGAGATACGACCTCTAGCAGCCAAGGGCCGCGAGATGTAACCGCCACGAGCGGTGCTCCGGCGATGGTGGAATCCGCTCCTCTCCTGCGTTAAACGCCGCCGCCAAGGTTCAAGGGAGGACGCTGTCACCGTCCTCTATCTTAAGGTCTCCAGGAGCTTGCGTGAAACGAGGTCAAAGAGGGTTCAAAGGGAAATGGAGGTGGCTGGACGGTTTTTGAAACATGGGCGAGGAGCGACTTTCGAGGAGGCGTCACGGGCGCTTTGATGATGCTCGGCCCAAGAAAAAGATATGGCGTGGTAGCTGGATGATAGGACTACAAATCTCGTGAAGAGTTCGACCCCATTCGATGAAAGGAGCGATCTCCAAAAATCGTCAAAAACGAGAGAAAAGTCAGTCTGACAACAGCAGAGAGAAGGTCAGACAGTTGACCAGAGTCAACTATCCGAGCCCTCTGGTTGGTCCACGTGGACCAACCAGAAAAACCCTCTGGAAAAAAGATTTAGAAATTAATTAAAAAATAGTAAATGATTTTATTAATTTATGATTATAAAATAAAAAATGTTTGTTATTTTATAAATTATTTTATTATGATTTTTATTTATTTTTATGGAGTATATTTTTACAAGTTTGCATTTATACCCCTATAGGTATCTATATCTATGTATTTGAGTATTTTATTTTTATTTAGGTATTATTTAATTTATTTTATTTTGGTTTTTATTTTCTAAAATTATAAAATACTTTTATATACACAAATATAATTTTATTTTAATTTTCTGATATGTTTTGTATCTGAAATAAAATATAAATGTATAATGTATAGGTATGTGTATAAGTAATGTATCTATGTATTCTATTATATAAGTATTTTTATTTTGTATTTTATTTAGGCTTTTATTCTAATTTTAATGCACATAATTATTATAAACATTATAAAAATATAAAATTATAAGAATAATAAATAATTAATAAATTGAATATTTTAATATGTACAAGTATACAAGGAGGGTCCAAAAGTCAACTTTCAAACCGTAGCTCCGCCAAATGCGAAACCACCACCATTAATTAGATTATTTTCTTCTATATACAATTAAAGGTGAGTACGCTGTATTTGGAGTTTTTATTTGTGAGATACGGGTCTGGGAAGTTGGCATTCTGGAATTTTATTCAGACCATAACTTTTTATCTGTGTATTATTTTTCTGTGAAATCAATTTTGTATTTTTCTTTATAAAATTATCTACAACTTTCATATACAAAGTTTCTTTATTTGATGTATAAAAAGTGGAACCAAAAATAGGTCCCAAAATGAATAAAGAATGAATAAAATGTATAGGTATTTTTTCTGTGTTTTGCCCTTATCTCCCCCTACTTTATTCCTTATCGACCTATTCATCAAGATGCCTAGGTCTCGGGGTTTCGGGTCATAAAATATTTACAATATTTTATTCTTTTTCTTTTCTTTTCTTTATTCTATTATTTTGGCTTTAAAAACCGCATTTTATACAATATTTATACACATATGCATGAATGCTAAAATGCATGAATTAATGCTATTTACACGCATTTACTAGGGTTTTTAAGGCCAAAATGATAGAATAAAGATGATGAAACGTGGATTCATCATCCCCCTATACTTGCCTTTGCTAGTCCCTAGCAAACACTTATGCAATAAGTGCGGAAAAAGAAAAATAAAGAAAAGAAAAAGAAGAAAAATGGACTAAATTTAATTGTCAAACTTGTCTTCACAAAATCAAAGTTTGGAGCTTAAGTCGGACCTTTGGAATTTTAGTGCGGGCGGAACCTTATTGAGAACCGAATTTGAAATCCAACAGTCCTTGAGAATCCCAAAACTCTGTCCAAGTCTCCTCAATAGCCAGGTCAGAAATATCTCAATTCATACGCAAACCCTTACGACTATGAATCTGACTTGTACAGTGTAAGTGATGGTGGCTCTCCCCAACTAGAATGGCAAAGAAACTGACTTCTCCAGTACGACAACCCAATGATTCCCCAATCCAGCAACTCCATCCTCGAGGAGCGGGGTATTCCCTTCTAAGTTCAAGTGGCAACCAGCTCAAGAGGAGGGGGTGAAGAGAAGAATGGACGGTAGCCAGTGTAGCTACCTATCCGAGGATGCAAGACCAGTGTAGTCAAGTCATCCAGCTGCAGGCTCACATGATATGACTTTGGAACTCAAGCTTGCTTATTGACTTTACAACATATGTACATACTTTGCAGGCTTTTTATTTTTGTACATGCCTGAACTTTTTTTTTTCTCTTTTTTTCTCTTTTTTTTTTTTTGAAATACTATTCACAGCAGCATTTACATAAGGAGTTTTTCCTCTTGAGCCAGTAGACTATCCCTCTTTTGAAGCTTTATCGCAACCCACAGCCTCCTGTCTTTAGACTTCCTAATCACTGGACGGGTTGGGGTGCACTTCCCTCCCTAGAGGAGGACAAGTGTTTCCACTTGTGTGCGTCTCATACCGGCAAATCCAATCCCCTCACCACTCCAACTGAGTTGAGCCATGTGAAAGGTGCAGGTGTCCAAGTTAGGTCATTATCAACAAGAGTCGTACGTGTGCTCTGAAATGCTCTACTTAGGCAATCAAGAATCCATTGAACCAAGTCTCGTGATCCTCAAAGAATTAAGTCAACTAGACCTGAAGTACCTCAAACCCAGTTCCTATAGGGCCTGTTTGGTTGCTGGGTTGGACTGGGTTGGGTTGGGATGGGTTGGGGTGGGTGAATAGTAATCTGTGAGGAGGAAGTACCCTTGTGAATAGTAACCAGGGTTGGGCCAACCCTGCCCAACCCTACAACCAAACAGGCCCATAAGGTTCCTGTTATTAGGTAGATTTTAAGGTCCAATCAAGCTCCAATCTTCGGATTTTACTTAGACTTGTTCAACTATCAAACTCAATCCGAAAAATGCGAATGCTATGCAATGCAATGCAGAAAATATTTTTGTGATGCAATTTTCAAGGATTTTGAACTTTTTATGGATTTTTGAAAATATGATGCATGCAGATGCAATTTTTTTGTATTTTTCAAAAAGATTTTTCAAATGTTTTTGGATTTTAGTTTTTGCAAATGTTTTTGGGCTTTTTGAAAACAAAAAGGTTTTGGCTGAAAAATAGGTTAAAATATGTACACGGGAGTGCTTCTTATATTTACAAGAAGTGGATTTTAAGGATTTACAGGGTAAGTAGTCAATTTTATACATATATACATATATAGTGGATTTTGGTGTGATGTGTATATTCCTCAAATTTATTTGAAAACAATTTACACACAATTTTTGAAAACTATAGTCCAAAATAATTTTTACAAACATTTTACACACATTTGAAAATCATTTTGCAAAGGCTTTCAAAACAGTATATATAGGTTTTTCAAATCATTTTTGCAACCATTTTCAAACCATTTGCAAATCATTTTTCAAACATTTTATTTCACACAAAGAAAAGAAATTTTACAATCCACACATTTTTCACACAGGTTGAAAACACGAAACAAAATATTTTCAAAATAGTTTTCAATAGGTGTTCACAAAGATTTTCAAACTATTTTTCAAACATTTTGCAAAAAACATTTTCACCTGATTTATTAATCAGTAAATACAAAAAGAATTTGAGGAATAACCACATCTTTTTATTAGAGGTTTTTAATGAATTTTAAAGAATTATTAGCCATATTATTAGGAAAATACGAAAGTACGAGTTATGGCTAAAGTATATACGTAGTATATACGACCCCCCTATACTTAGCTTGAGCTATGTCCTCATAGATCGGAGAGAAAAGAGAAGACATAACTCGTACTAAGTATAGGCAAGTCTAAAGAATGAATGAATGAATCAATGAGAAGTTGATCGTCCCCCCTATACTTAGGATCAAATAATCCTAAGTATAGCAGACTGTACACAACGCAGGGAGGGTCAAGGGTGGGAATGAACAGATCGTACTCAGATTGTCTCCCCCTATACTTAGGGTAAAATATCCCTAAGTATAGACAAGAAGAGGAGACAATGGAGAGGATCGAAGAAAAATAGCAAAACTCGGGGTGCACACCCCCCTATACTTAGGACAAAGTACGTCCTAAGTATAGAAGACTGTCTACAAGGGCGGCACCTTTTCGGTAGATGAAGAAGATAGAAGAGGAAAAGAAGAAAAGAAGAAAAGAGATCTGAAGATGGAAGGATAGATCAGAGGATATATACATCACTCCCCCTATACTTAGGGTAAAAGAAGCCCTAAGTATAGGCAACAACAGGAGTGATAACACGGACGAAGAAAGAGCACTCGGCTCGTCCACCCCTCCTAAACGTAGGACAAAGTGCGTCCTAAGCTAGGCAAACACGAGAATGGGAGGACGAGCAATACGGAAGAGAGACGGAGGTACACAACACGAATGTACAACAGGATGGATGTACAGAGGGTCAAGAAGGTAGAAAGCGAACCTTCTTGCGAGACCGCTGAGGAATGGATCTGGTGTGATGCAGGTCGACATCGGGGTCCACAGAGGACGGAAGCCGATCAGGGTCGACAGAAAGTAGATCCTCAGGGGCCCTAGGGTGTGAAGGCACAGACGGGGTAGTGGAAGAAGTACGGCTAGGTCCGGCCTTGGGAGTCTCGCTGATATCAAAGTGAAATGGGACGAACTCATCATCATCGGAAGAAGTGTACTCGGAGTCGTCCTGCGAGGTGTCATCCAGGTCAAAATCAAAAGGCACGAAATCATCGGTGGAAGTAGTCGAACTCTGTTCGTCCTCTATAATCTCAACCGGATCATCTTTCTCATCAAAAGGCCCGAATCTCTGAAGAAAAGCAACAAAATCAAATTCGGCCTTAGTCTCATCAGTATCTACATGGACAGGAGCGGACTCATCAGTGGAAGTAGTCAGAGCATGTCTGTCCTGTATAATCTCTATATCTGCCCTCCGCTCAATGGTGTCAATCGTGTAAATCCCGCGGATGTCATCAACACATCGCCAATCACAGGAAGCGGAAACACCAAGGTCTATGCTTTCCGAGCTTTCCTCCTTAGAGAGGAATTCTCGGGTCTCATCATCGGTCATGAAGAAGGTCTCTCTGATATCCTCATATAGATCATAGTCCTCGGGGTCAGCCAAGATAGGTGAAGTAACATCAGGTGCGGGTCTCTGGTCAGCATTGGGTGTGATGATCACTGCTTCGCCCTCGTCAGCAGGACGGAAGCGAATCTCTCCTGATCCGTAGCCAATAACGACTCTCGCAGAGGCGAGGAATGGTCGTCCCAGGATGATTGGAGAATGCTCCCCTGTGGAGGTCTCCATGGGCAATACGACAAAATCAACAGTGTGGCTCGTGCCCTGAATCGATATGACGGCGTTTTCAAGGATACCCTTCGGCCTCTTTATTGATCCATCAGCGAACTGTACGATCATCCTGGTTTTCTTGAGAGGCCCTAAGTGAAGAGACTGTACCAGCGAGAAGGGTATGATGCTAATCGAAGCACCGCCGTCTAGGAGAGTGCGATCACATGTGTGGTCAGAGATGGTGCAGCTAATGAAAGGTGTGGCAGTGTTCCTCTTCTTAGGGATGGGACGGTGTGTGATGGCGTGGGCAGTGGCCATGGTCAAGATATGACGCTCAGATCTGCTCCTCCGCTTTCTCTTCTTGGGAAGAGGAGCAGACATATGGGTCATGGCCTGCTGAAGTGGGGCACGGATAATCTCATGAATGGTGGCCACCACTTCGGGTTCAGATAACATTTTTTTGAATTTTTGGACTTCCGCCATACAAGGGAGGAAGTCGGAATCATCATATACACGAGGCATGCCAAGAGCAGTCTGTACAGCGGCATCCTCGGGGTCAAAGGTGGGACTGGATATGAATGTATGTGTGGTCAAAAAGTCTGGCAAGTGGGCGCTCTCCTCACAGTCCGACTCGATCGTGTGTCTCCCGAAATCTTTTTGTGTTTTTAAATTTTTCTCATTTTTTTGTATTTTGGGCGATTGCAAGCTCTCATGGAAATCCTCGAATGAACCCATATCATCAAATGGTGGAATATCATGGTCGCTCTTATTGGTACTAGTGAGGTGGTCAATCCTCTGTCTCATATGATCCATCATTTGGGTCAAGTGCTCAAGGGTGGACTCCATGAAAGGTGACTCCAACAGCTCGGCCTCGGGTGGATGTGAAGGTGGCGGCGGATAATACACAGGTGGAGATAGAGGTGGGTGTGGGTAGAAATCCGAGTCCTGATACTGTGGCTGAGGCGGATATGTACAAAAGTCAGGAGCAAAGTCCTCCTGGAAAAAAGGAGGTGGACCGGCTGGAGTAAAGGAGGGATCCGCGAAGTCCGGATAAAATACGCTCCAGTCGGCCATCTCGAAACAAAAGAAAATGAGCGGGAGAGCACGATGGTCAAGTCAAGAGAGTGGAAAAGAAGGCGCAAATGCGCAGAGATGATCTAGGACGCACACAAAACAATCACAACAAAAAATGAAACAAGACAAACCCTCAATTCACCTACTCAACTCGGTAGAGACCGCAAAGAGCGGTCTTTTTATCTTGTCTGTTTTAGAGTTAGGTGAGAAGTCAAAATATTGCGCAGACACTTAGGGGGCTGATTATGGGATTTGGGCTCTAACCTTAGTGTGTGCGCGAGCAAGTAAAAGCGAAGACAATGAGGGGATTACTCGCCCCAAGATAATATTTTCTTTTTGATTGATTTTAGGGTCGAGTAATGTTAGCAGTCCCGATTTTATTGGTTATCACTTTTTTTGGATTTTTAGTTAGAAATGCACGAGCCTAACGAGGATTCAATTCCTTTAAGCACCTAGGTTGGCAAAATCAGAGGGAGAGGCGGAAAAGCAATGCAAGCGGCAATCGATGATGAATGCTAAAGAGAAATGCTCACCTTGCCTCCAGCACTCTACATGCAAAGATGCTCAGCAGAATTGAAACCTATCTATATGCAAATGCAAGCCGATGAAAGCGCCCTAAGTTTCAGAAATTGCTATTATCGTGAAGAACCACAAGTCGGTCACCGATCCTCAACCCTAGAATCCGGTCTAGGCTCACCCCTCCTCTGCTCAACAAATTGAGGGTAGGAGAAAGCGCTTTGCGGGGAGAGCTCGCGGCGCGACGGATTGAAGATGATGAATCAACTGTTTAAAAATTTGACTAAGTCCAAACGCGGCTATAGGCACATGCAAAATATTAGGTGTTTGGCCTTAGTCTATCGCAAGCAATCCTAAAAGCTAAGGGCTCAATCACACAAAAGAAATAAAAATCGAAAAACAAAACAAAATAAAAGAATGCGAGAAAAGCCGACAAAACCGCGGGAGCCCCCAAGTGAACAATCACTTGGAAATTAGGCTCGAATGTCCAAGTTCGGGGGTACCTGTATTATTACAAATAATAGTCTCTCTCTCACTACAAATTACAAAATAAATGCAAGAAATAAATTCGACAACTAAGATAGAGCTCGGTCTTCAAAATTTCCTCTTCGTCTCTTCGGTGCTCGGCTGGCAGATGCCGGCTTCACGTGGGTGCGTAGGCGCCTAGGGTGGAGCGCCTCCCTCGATCCGCGGTACCTCGCACAAAGTCAACAAGAGAGGGGGTTAGACAGTTCAAGAGATATATCAAAAATAAAGAAAATAAAATAGTGAAAAATAAAAGCCGCGAAATAGACAATAAATCACAATCACAAAACAAAAACTCGAACTACGTGCTGTTGCTCCCCGGCAACGGCGCCATTTGAAAACTCGGATTTTGCGAGGGTCAAAATAGTCCACACAAGGCGGGACTACAGTGTCGCTGAGCGACCGCTCACGAAACCCGAATTAATCAACAATTAACCCACAACAGATAAATCAAGCAATGAAAGTAAATGTGCGGAGTTAAAATTTATTATAACTCTACAACAAAGATGTGTATAGTGCAAGTATTGTAGAGGTCGAACACAGGGAGCAGACAGGTAGAACGGGGCAAAATTGCACAAAAGTGTGTTTGTGATCAAAGTGTCTATCTATGCTATTTTTTTGTGGGTTTTTAATTTTATATTTTTTTATTTAATTTTTAATTTTATATTTTTTTTGTATTTTGATTTTTAATTTACTGATTTTTATATTTTCTTTTTATATTTTATATTTTTTTATATTTTCTTTTTCAATATTGGAAATTAAAGACAAAAAGGGAAACTAAAGTATTTATAAAAATAGATAAAAATGTTCAAAAATAGGCAAATAAAGTCTTTTAAGTCTTTTTATGCTTTTTTACTGTTTTTGTGATTTTTGGGTAATTTTTAGAATGTTTTTGGTATTTTTAATTAGCAAAATAAAGAAAACAGTGAAGAAAATGCAAGGCTGAAACTAAAATGGAGAAAATAAAATAGCAAACAGTAACAAAAATTCTCCAAACTAATTTTCACTTAAAGCTAATGAAACAAAGAAAATTCAGGAAAAGAAAACACTATTTTTGGATTTTTTATGAATTTTATAAATTTTTATGAAGGTTTTTAGAGTTTTGCAATTTTTTGGAGTTTGGTTTTATATTTTTTAATGATTTTTGGCTGGGAGTTAAAACAAACTAAAGGGCACAAAATATATTTTTTTGGGATTTTTCTGGGGGGTTTTTATATTTTTTTGGTATTTTATGGTGCAAACAGTGCTGAAAAAGAGAGTTTTTGATTTTTAATAAATATAAAAATGAAATAAAAACAAAAACTAAAATTGTGGCGTGGAAATGCAAGTTCCCAGGTGCTTAAGTCTATTTTTGTGGAATTTTTGGGCTTAAGATGATAGGTCAAATAAATATTACAAGCATACAAAAATTTCAAAGTCTGGCAAGGACCTTTATGCAAATATACAAAACTACGAGGGGTGCACCTGCAATTTTTCCTCAAAAATATACACTGCAACAAAATGTTTCTGGGCCCTATAATAAAACCAAAAGCCGCAAGGGCTTCTTAGCAAAATTCCCCAATGTCACGCGCCTATGCACGCGCCCCAGTCAGGGGTACAGATGTAATATCATGAAAACGCGGGGGCTTATACGTAATTGCTCCTCAAAAAGTTGTACAGACAAAAATATTTACTAGACTAAAAGTTAAATATGCGGAAAAGCAAGCCCTGCCTCGCAAAATAGCCACGCGCACGTGCTCTTGCACGTGCGCCTTGCTGGCAAGGGCTGATTTGTTAAAACGAAAACCGCAGGGGCTCTTTAGCAAAAGTTACAAAATTTAAGAGCGGCAAGTGAAAGTTTTAGCTGTTATTACAAAATACAAAAACGACTGGGCTAATTATGCAAAATGCCCAATAAAAGGGGCGATCGGGCGGCTGATGAAGCTTACTTAAAGACACGTGTCGCTATCGCGACGGCCCGTACCCCTTCGCGCTGTGCGGCCCAGATTAGAAGATCTTCGAGTGATGGACGGCTCTGGATGCGCACAATCGGACGGTGGCTGCATTCCTTGAAGAACAGGGCGAAATCGACGGTCTGGAGCGAGGCAGCAAGAACAGCCGATGAACACGGCGTTGGTGAGGTTGATCCGCCAAAATCTGCAGGCTCCGTGTTGTCCACCCCCTTCCGATGGTGCAAAGAACCTCCCAGGACACCTATCTCTTGATTTGGCACTTCAAAATGCTCCGAGGAGCTCCGGCAAGGGCTAGTGGCGGAGGTGGACCTGGTGGTCGTCTTTTGGGTAGAACACCCCTCAGATGGGGTCTTCCAGATCCTGCAAAGAAGAGCAGAAGCACAGAGAGGCTATATGGAGGAATCTGGGCCGTTATTAGGTGGAATCGAGGCGAAACGTGCGTGAGAAGTTGGAACCAAGACTCGCCGGAGGTAGCTCCGGCGAGGGGGTCGGTGGTGCGATTATGGGTAATCGAGCGATAAAAGGGAAGAAAAGAAACGCAATACGACCTTAGAGTCTATTCTACACTAAAAACAACAACAAAAATGAAGAGATACGACCTCTAGCAGCCAAGGGCCGCGAGATGTAACCGCCACGAGCGGTGCTCCGGCGATGGTGGAATCCGCTCCTCTCCTGCGTTAAACGCCGCCGCCAAGGTTCAAGGGAGGACGCTGTCACCGTCCTCTATCTTAAGGTCTCCAGGAGCTTGCGTGAAACGAGGTCAAAGAGGGTTCAAAGGGAAATGGAGGTGGCTGGACGGTTTTTGAAACATGGGCGAGGAGCGACTTTCGAGGAGGCGTCACGGGCGCTGTGATGATGCTCGGCCCAAGAAAAAGATATGGCGTGGTAGCTGGATGATAGGACTACAAATCTCGTGAAGAGTTCGACCCCATTCGATGAAAGGAGCGATCTCCAAAAATCGTCAAAAACGAGAGAAAAGTCAGTCTGACAACAGCAGAGAGAAGGTCAGACAGTTGACCAGAGTCAACTATCCGAGCCCTCTGGTTGGTCCACGTGGACCAACCAGAAAAACCCTCTGGAAAAAAGATTTAGAAATTAATTAAAAAATAGTAAATGATTTTATTAATTTATGATTATAAAATAAAAAATGTTTGTTATTTTATAAATTATTTTATTATGATTTTTATTTATTTTTATGGAGTATATTTTTACAAGTTTGCATTTATACCCCTATAGGTATCTATATCTATGTATTTGAGTATTTTATTTTTATTTAGGTATTATTTAATTTATTTTATTTTGGTTTTTATTTTCTAAAATTATAAAATACTTTTATATACACAAATATAATTTTATTTTAATTTTCTGATATGTTTTGTATCTGAAATAAAATATAAATGTATAATGTATAGGTATGTGTATAAGTAATGTATCTATGTATTCTATTATATAAGTATTTTTATTTTGTATTTTATTTAGGCTTTTATTCTAATTTTAATGCACATAATTATTATAAACATTATAAAAATATAAAATTATAAGAATAATAAATAATTAATAAATTGAATATTTTAATATGTACAAGTATACAAGGAGGGTCCAAAAGTCAACTTTCAAACCGTAGCTCCGCCAAATGCGAAACCACCACCATTAATTAGATTATTTTATTCTATATACAATTAAAGGTGAGTACGCTGTATTTGGAGTTTTTATTTGTGAGATACGGGTCTGGGAAGTTGGCATTCTGGAATTTTATTCAGACCATAACTTTTTATCTGTGTATTATTTTTCTGTGAAATCAATTTTGTATTTTTCTTTATAAAATTATCTACAACTTTCATATACAAAGTTTCTTTATTTGATGTATAAAAAGTGGAACCAAAAATAGGTCCCAAAATGAATAAAGAATGAATAAAATGTATAGGTATTTTTTCTGTGTTTTGCCCTTATCTCCCCCTATTTTATTCCTTGTCGACCTATTCATCAAGATGCCTAGGTCTCGGGGTTTCGGGTCATAAAATATTTACAATATTTTATTCTTTTTCTTTTCTTTTCTTTATTCTATTATTTTGGCTTTAAAAACCGCATTTTATACAATATTTATACACATATGCATGAATGCTAAAATGCATGAATTAATGCTATTTACACGCATTTACTAGGGTTTTTAAGGCCAAAATGATAGAATAAAGATGATGAAACGTGGATTCATCACCTGCTCGAAGGAGGGTGGAGTAAAAACTGACAGCGGCTGCTCCGGCTGATAGACCACCATCTGCGTGTCTGAAGATGGCAGCTGCGTTGGATAGTACTGTAGCAAGGGAACCGGCTCTGCCTGGATGTGATTTACCTGGCGGTACGAGGTAGAGGGCTGGTTGGCATTGCTACTGCTCGGATCAGCACGTGATCTGGGAGGCTGTTGTGACTGAGTTTGTGCCTCCTGGACGCATAAGATCTGCGTCTTCAGATCACTCATGGTCTTGGCAATTTGGTCCATCTGGGCCATGCCTTGCATCTGCTTCTTTTCAAGGAACTCGAGGCGGTCCAGCTTCTCACTGATGATGCCCATGTCGGCTGCGGCTGATTCAGCTTGGGCTGCGGCAGCTGGCACTGTGTTGGGACCGGCATCGATGCGGGCGATCCTCTGAAATGATCCAGCTCCTTGCGGGGGCTTCTGATGTGTGTAGACTCGGGCCTGGGTCATCACAGTAGAGTTCTCTGCCATGCCTTCGTAGATGGCCCAGACGTCGTCTTCTCCCTTGGAGAAATAAGACCCACCGCAAGAGACGTTCACTAGCCCCTGCAGCTCCGTTGTTAGCCCACAGAAGAAACTCTGCACGAGATTGGGCTTGGAAATGTCATGATGTGGACACCGGTCGATGAGCTCTCGAAAGCGATCCCAAGCTTCATGGAACTATTCATTCGGGATCATGACAAGGTTACTGATGATGGCTCTGGCTGCATTGGTCCGGCCGAGAGGGTAGTACTTCTTCAAGTATACGGTCTGGAGATCTGCCCATGTGTCGACGAATCGCCCCAGATGTTTAAGCCAGTATGCGGCTCTATCAACCAAAGAGAATGGAAAGGCGATCATCTTTATGGTGTCCTCGGTCATCAACCGATCATGGATGGTGCTGCATATCATCTCGAATTCCTGGAGATGGAGGTGCGGCTCTTTGGTCGGCAACCCATGGAACTTGGGTAGAAGCTAGATAGTGTGGGGCCGAAGCTCGAAATCTCCGTGAATGGGCGGGAGTCTGATCCAGCGGTGCGTGAGGGATGCAGCTGGGTTGTGCAATTCCCTCATAATGGTCTGTGGCGGTCTCTCAACATCTGGATCGCGTCCTCCTGCATCAGGTCCTCCTCCTCCACCGCCACCGCCCCCAGGTCGGTTCTCTCTCATCTGTGCTATCTCTCTCATCAGATCACCCATGAATGTTCCCTGGTCACGGATCTGTCTCTGCATGGTCTCCAGGGACGCTAACAAGGAGTTGTTGATGGCCACCTGATCAATTATGAACGGAGGGTGATCATGGTCATCTGGGTGCTCGCCTCTGTCTGCCATTACTGGATTTTCTGAAAAAACAAAAGAGGCCATCTCAGGTGCTGTCGAATGATCTGAACTCTGTGAAGCACTGAATTCTGAAACTCTTGGACTGATGGAAGGAGAATGGGAAGGGTGGTAGAGGGGGAACAGGGTGGATGTAAACTCAGGCTTGGAGAGCGGACTCTCCGAGGTAGTCCTAGATGAATGAGGAGGAGTGTTGGATAGCGGTGCCGACAAGGTAGGCCTAAGAGATCTCCGTCCCATCATCTTGATTATTGGGAAGAGCAGAAAGGATGCAGAAGAAGAAGGAAGAAATGAGAAGCAAAATTGCGCACAATTGTGCTGTGTTTTTTATCTTGACCTTAGATAAAACTAGCAATCAAACGCAAGACAGGGGTGAATTCACCAACTCAACACATGAAGCCGTGAAGGTTCGGCTTTTATCTTTTCGGTTTTAGCTTGTATTCAAGAATTAATCTTTTCACGAGTCCTTAGAGCGCTACGCCTAAAGGAGAGAGAGTACTGCCGGAAGAGTATCCCGTACTTGTCCTCCTCCCGTGTAACCTGTAGCTTGCACTTTTTGAGGTCCTCGTAACCCTTCCTGGATCCCTACTCAGCCAAAGAATAAGAGAGGAAGCCAATAGGCGAAACCGATACTTCGGAACTCGCTCGCAACGGAATCACCCGTGAGCGTGCAAGAACCTACTCGGATGCGAGACGATGAGACAGACACCCCCGTGAAGGCGTGGCCGAGGCTCGATACTTCGGACAAGGTCGATGCTCTACACAATAGAGAGTCACCAATGTTGACCAAGCCCTACTCGTCCACGTACGATAGAAGCGCCAATACTTCGGAAATCCAGGCGATACACAAGGCAGCCACAAGCTGGGATTTTGGCTCTAATCCTTACGAAACGCTCACCTCACTTGGAAGGAAACCTTCCCATGCAACCTGAATACAAGTGAGGGTGTTACTCTCTCCAATCAATGAATCCAATTACGAATTTTATTTTTGGTCAAGATTTTCTTAGCAGTCCCTTTTTTAATTTTTTTGGTGTTATCGCTTCTTTTAAGTAGATTCAAACAAGCGCCTAACGATTTTTATGTTTTCTTGATCCTACTTTGTCCAAAAACAGAGGGAGAATAGAGTCGGAAAAGCCGTGCAAGTCGACACAAAGATGGAAATCTCACCTTTGTGCCTAAATGATGGATGCAAAGTAAGAAGACTTACAGCGAATCCCATCTCTCTCCACGCGGGATGCAAAGCAGAATTTTATAAACCTAGTCTATATGCCGATATGCAATGCGGAAATCGTCCTAATATAGGCAACTGCTAGCGTGAAGAACCACAAGTCAACCACCTATCGTCGATCCTAAGAGTCCGGTCTAGACCCTCCCCTCCTCTTCTCGACACATCGAGTTCAGGAGTAGCGCTTGATGGAGAGGGCTCGCGGCGCAGCGGATCTAAGAAAGGGGGCTAACTGTTTAATTTTTAACTAAGTCCAAATATGAGCTATGGGTACATGCAAAGGTTATTAGTGTGTTTGGACCTAATTTAATCGATCAAGCAGGCCTAAATCTAAGGGCTCAATCCACAAAAGAAAGTGAAAATGAAATCAAAACCGGCAAATGACAGCGGTGAAAACTCGGTAAAAACCGCGGTGAGCCCCCGGTTGAACAAACACTCGGAAATTAGGCCCGGAGTGTCCAAGAGTCCAAGTACCTGTATTATTACAAATTATCCAAGTCACTCTCTCACGAAAATAAATTGCAACTAATCTAAGCACTCTCTCTCACTCCTCCTGCGCTCTCCTACCGGCTTGACCTAAGAAGGCCGGCTCCGCTTCCCAAGGTTGCTTCGGGTCACCTAGGCGATCCGCCTTGCTCCGCGGTCCCTCGCAAGAAGACAAGAAAGGATGGTCAGAATAGCTCAATCAATATATGTATCAAAAGTGCAAGAGAGATATCTGAAGCTATTGTAGACAACAATCACAAGCAAACAAAAATGTAAACTACTCGCTGTTGCTCCCCGGCAACGGCGCCATTTGATAATCTCATAAATCGATCGGTCTTATGTTCCACACAAGGCGGGAACACAGTCGAAGTGTCAACCAATCAACTCTGAAATTAATCAACAATTAACCCACACTAAAGATCAAGAAATTAGAAATAATGTGGAGTTAAAATTTATTTTTAACTCTGCACAAATGATGTAAAGGGAAAGTATGCAGAGAGTTCGAATACAGGGAACAAACAGGGTAGTTCAAATAAATGTGTGTAAGTGAATGTGTGTGACGTGTCTACACTAAGCAAGAAACAATGCAATTTTTGTGGGTTTTTATTTTTTAATTTTTTTTATTTTAATTTAATTTTTAATTTTGTATTTTGATTTTTAATTTTCTGATTTTTATAATTTTATATTTTATATTTTTCTATTTTCTTTTTTCAATATTGGAAAATAAGGACAATGTAAGAAAAGACAAGATAAAGTATTTATAAAAATGTGAAAAAATAACCAAAAATTCAAAATTTAAATGTTTTTGATATTTTTAGGATTTTTTACTGTTTTTGTGATTTTTGGGAATTTTTCAAGGTGTTTTTGGTATTTTTAAATACTGAAATAAAGCAAAACAGTGAAATGAGTGCTGGCTGTGAATAAAATGGATGCTAAAAATAGCAAACAGCAATTAAAATTTTTAACAATAATTTTCTAATAAAGAAGATGAAATATAGAACAAACAGGAACTGAGTTTGTATTTTTTGGAGTTTTCTTTGATTTTATATATTTTTTTTGATGTTTTAGTGTGTCTTTAAATTTTTAGTGTTTTTCTTTTGAGATTTTTAATGATTTTTAGATTGACACTAAAATAGGTTAAAATAAACACTAGGTAATTTTTTGGAATTTTTCGAAGTGTTTTAATATTTTTTGGCTTTTTTTAAGCTAGACAGTGCACAAAAACCATGTTTTTTGATTTTTAATAAATACGAAAGTAAAATAAAATCAAAAACTAAAATTAGGGCGTCAAAATACATGTATCCAGGAGCTAAACCCTATTTTTGTGGAATTTTTGGACTTCAAAAGATAATTTAAATAATTACAACAAGCATCCAAACAATTAACAGGCCTGGCAGGGGTATATTTACAATTTCTCAAACATCCAGGGGCTCACATGCAATTTTCCATAAAGTTTTAAACTAAATTTTCAATTTTTAGGGCCAAACAGCAATTACAAAACCCGCCTGGGTATCAGTGTAAATTACCCACCAGGGCGCGTGACTTGCACGCGCCCGGCGAGGACCAAAATGTAATTATCCAAGAACCTGGGGGCTTACGCGCATATTATCCAAAAAAATATAACACGTGATATGAATGTTTTGGTACTCAAACAAAATACACCAAAGGTCGAGGGTACCCTTGCAAAATGCCCACGCCTCACGTGAACTGGTCACGTGAGGTGACGTGGCAGGGGACCTAGTTGCAAATAAGAAAACGACAGGGTTCTAATTGCAAATATTACAAAAATATTATACTGCAGATGAAAGTTTAACGACTAAACTATGAATGCAAAATGTGCGAGGGTGTAGATGCAAAATACCCTCGACGCATGATCCGACGGCGGAGCGGGTGCTGGCGACACGTGGCGGCGATTCAACGGCTGGGGACGAAGCTCGATCCAGCGGCGAGGGGCGCTTCACTTAAACACGTGTCGGCTTCTGATGCGGCGATGCCGCTTCGCGGATGGGCGGCTACGATCAGATCTTCGAGGATGATCAACGGTCGAGGCGCGGGAGGATCCGACGGTGGCTGCACGATCTGGGTTCGCTCCAAGATCCAACGGTTGCGAAGGCGGATGGAAGAACACGGAGGAGCTCCGGCCAGGCGAAGTTCTCCGAGCTCCTCCGCCCAGCTCCGGCGACGTTTGGGCTCGCAAAAAGGTCGGGGAAGCTCCAGAGAGTCTTCTCTTTCTCCTGGAGTCGTCAAAAAGCGACGGCGGTGGCCGTGGTGCTCGCTGGGGGCTGGCGGAGCTGTGAGGCTTCTTTGGCTCCGGCGAGCTCAAAACTCGAGCTCCAGATGTCTTCACTTCAGCTTTGACCTGCAAAAATGGTCAAAGGGTCCAGGGCAAACTGCCTAGACCCTTGGAAGGTCGTGGGGAGGTGTAACACGCGGTGGCGACGAGCGGCCGGAGTTGCGCTCCGGCCACAGTGATGGATCGAACGATCGAGTCGATGGAACTCTAATTTTTTTGAGGGTTTTTCATCCTTAGGCTAACAGGAGTAAAATGCATGAAAGAAATGACGGGGAAGGGGCCCTCAATGGCCGGAGCCAGAGGGAAGAAAGTACCTCGACCGGCGTACTCGCGGGAAGTGGTGGAAGCACCTCCGACCTCGGCTGCCTTGGCTGATGGCTTCGCGGTGGAGTCGTCACCTCCAGGAAGCTCTGGGGATAGGAATGGGCGCGAGGGGTGGACCAGAGAGTGTTCAAATTCAAAAGGAAAAATGGGGGGTCGTTATATTTGGTTTGACCCCTGACCGAGATGCTCCAAAGATCAAGGTGCCTGGAGCATCACGTTGATCCAAGGCCCGAGGTAATCATAGGGCGAGGTAGACCATTGACCGAGGTGTGGATTTGCAAGAGGAACCATCACGAAATGGTGCAAGGACTAGCCGTGAAAAAGCCAAGAAGATGGCTCAAAAATCGACTTCTGATAAGGGTACAGGGGGTAGGGCGTCCAGTTGACCGAGGTCAACTGTTGACCCCTCCTGGTTGGTCCACGTGGACCAACCAGGAAAAACCCTGATAATTATTTTGTAAAATCAATTAAAAATAGAATAAGGCCGGATTAATTAATGGTCATAAAATAAAAAATGCTTAAAATTTTATGTAGTATTTTATTCTGATTTTTATTTATTTTTATGACTTATATTTTTGCAAGTTACCTTTATACCCCTATATAGGTATATTACCTATGTATTTTAGTATTTTATTTTTATTTTGTGTATTTTATTTTTAATATTTTTATTTATTATTTTATAAAATTATAAAATACTTTTATCTACACAAATATATTTTTATTTAATTTTTCTGATATGTTTTGTATATTAAATAAATTATAAGTATAAAAAGTATAGGTATACACAGAGGTACGGTACCTATGTATTTTATTTTTAAGTATTTTATTTTTGTTTTATTTAGGTTTTTATTCTTATTTTAATGTACATAATTATTATAAGTAATAATTAAAACATTATAAAAATATAAAATTACAAAAAATAATAAATAAATGATAAATTGAATATTTTATTCGGTACACTGTACAATGAGGGTCCAAAAAGTCAACTTTCAAACCGTAGATCCGACAAATGCGAAACCACCACCATTGGATAGATTATTTTATTCTATATACAATTAAAGGTGAGTATGCTGCATTTGGAGTTGTCGTTTGTGAGATACGGGTCTGGGAAGTTGGAATTCTGGAATTTTATTCAGACCATAACTTTTTATCTGTACAGTATTTTTTTGTGAAATCAATTTTGTATTTTTCTTTATTTTATTATATACAACTTTCATGTACAAAGTTTCTTTATTTGATGTATAAAAAGTGGAACCAAAAATAGGTCCCAAAATGAATAAAAATTATAGGTGTTTTATCTGTATTTTGGACCTTATCTCCCCCTACTTTATTCCTTGTTGACCTATTCATCAAGATGCCTAGGTCTCGGGGTTTCGGGTCATAAAATATTTAAAATATTTTATTCTTTTCTTTTCTTTATTTATTCTATAATTTTGGCCTTAATTACAGTATTTTATACACTAATATGATGCACATGCATGAACGCTAACATGATGATTTTAAGGTTATTTACAGGCATTTGCTAGGGTTTTTGGTGCCAAAATGATAGAATAAAGATGATGAAATGTGGATTCATCACCCCCGCCCTATTTTTTTGTGTTTTTTATTTTTTTTGAAAAATAAAATCATGTACATACATCCATATTTCCCTCCTATATGCCATCCGAATTTCGTCAGAAACAGAGACTCCTACAGCCTCCATCTCGATGGTATCGATTTAAAAAAATCCTGTTACCGTTAAAAAATTACTGTCCGGATGGAGGCCGTAGGAGTCTCTGTTTCAGACAAAATTCGAATGGTATATAGGAGGGATATAGGGATGAATATACATGGTGTTATTTTTAAATAAAAAAATAAAAAAATTTGCCCAAATAAGGTGGGGGCAGCCACATATGACCCATATATATATATATAGGGTAAAATGGGTCTGCCCACAGGGAGTAGCCAACTTGGCTACTCCCACCCTTATTTTCCCCTCATTTTTTTCTTTGGAAAATAAAAATTTGTATATTCATCATTATATCTCTCTCACATTCTATTAAAATTTCGTCAGAAACAGAGACTCCTAAGCCCTCCATCCAGACGTCATTTTTTTAACGGTCGCAGGATTTTTTAAATCGACCATGTTTGGATGGAGGCCGTAGGAGTCTCTGTTTCTGACGAAATTTTAACAGAATGTGAGAGGGATATAATGATGAATATACAAATTTTTATTTTCCAAAAAAATAAAAAAAATGAGGGAAAAATAGGGGTGGGAGTAGCCAAGTTGGCTACTCCCTGGGGGCAGCCCCATTTACCTCATATATATATAGGAGAAACTACAAATGAGGCGGGGTCTCACCGTTATTGTGGTAAGCCCCTCCATCTCATCCATTTAATTTAAATCCCACGGCTGTGATTAATTTCACATTAATTACATTATTTTAATGGTAAAAATCCATTTTGGTCATTTGTCAAATTCTAAATATAGAATGTGACAACTAAATTTCCTAATCTCTCTCTCTCTCTTGATTAATCCCAGCCCAGCCGCCTCCTCTGCCTCGTCTCCCCGCCGCACGTCCTCCCCCCGTCGCACGTCCTCCATCTCTCCAGCAACTTCTGTCGGTGGCCTTCCTCCGCGCACTGCCCGCCTTCCTCCGCGCACCGATCTTCAAGCGGAGCCACAGCCCCGCGCGTCGTCCTCTTCGACAACCTCTGCCTCACGCGAGACGGCATCGTTCGCCATCCTCCGTGCACTGACCTTCAGGCGGAGTCGCAGTCTCGTGCGCCGTCCTCTTCGGCGACCTCTGCCTCACGCGATGCGGCACCGTCCGCCTTCCTCCGTGCACCAACCTTCAAGCGGAGCCGCAGCCCCATGCGCCTTCCCATTCGGCGAGGCGGTAGCCTCCCGCTCGTGCCCCTACCGCCTGCCCTCAGCCCCGCTCTCTGTCAGGCCGCACTCCGCCTGCGCGTCATCCAATGCGACCCCTTGCCGTCGACGCCGAAGCGTCGAGATGTTCGCGGAGGAGGGGCCTCTTAGTTTTTTACCAATCGAGGTTTTTTTACAAAAATGGGAATGTTTTGTGCAAATATTGAATTTTTTTACAATATCATGTCAATTTTTAACATTTCCAATATCTAACAGTGTACCTATTTGTCGCAGAACACTACAGAAATATTACAAAGTGATCAGTTCATTTTACAAAAGAGCGCCTAAAATTTACAAAATGATCAGACACTCTTACAAAGGAGCGAAATTCTGTAACATTATCGTATAATATTTTTACCTAACTGATATTCAGATTTACATATTTATTTACCTTTTTTACAAATCTCAATGTTTTTTCTCTATTTTGCAGGACTCGAAAACTATAGCAATTGAACTTTAACGCAATGGTAAACATGCGTGAATTTTACAAAGAAGGGAGATTCAGTTACAAAGATTTACGGATTTTTTAGAAAACAATCATACACAATTACCAAAAAATTGAAGCTTACAAAGAGAAAAAATACTCTTACAAAAAACTCACTGAAATTACAAAATGAATGTACACATTTACAAAACTTATAAAACCATTTACAAAATGAAATTACAGTAATAAAATGAAATCATTAATGAAATTTTACAAAGACTATAATATATTTTACAAAAACTCGTTGTAATTTACAAACCTGTTGTTGATTTCAGATCGTTTGGAACAAAATCGGAAATTAATCAATAAAGGTATTTGTGAAAATACCAAATCGAGAAAAGCTTAGAATGGCAATTTGAAAACAATAAATGAAACTCGAAATTAATGAAATCAATTTGACGAAAATGCCCTTTTGGATGAGGTTTTTGATTCAACCGTCAGATTGAGATCTGACGAATCTGGTTGATGGCTCACCACAATTTTGGTAAGACCCCACCTCATTTGAAGTGCCCCACACACACACACACATATATATATATATATGGGAAAAATGTGTATGCCCCCTAGGGGGAGCTAACTTAGCTCCCCCCGCCCCCTTTTGACATAATTTTTTTATTTTTTTTGAAATCTAAAACCGTGTAAATTCATTATTAAATCCCTATATTATGCTATTAAAATTTCGTGTGAAACAGAGACTCCTACGACCTCCTTCCAAACGGGGTCGATTTAAAAAATCCTGTTACCGTTAAAAAAATGACTGTCTGGATGGAGACCGTAGAAGTCTCTGTTTCACACGAAATTTTAATGACACAATATAGGGATATAGTGATGAATATTCATGGAAGAAATTTTCAAAAAAAATTAAAAACATGGAGAAAATGGGGCGGGGGTAGCTAAGTTAGCTACCCCCTGGGGGCAGCCCCATTTTACCCTATATATATATATATATATATATATAGGGTAAAATGTGTATGTCCCCTAGGGGGAGCTAACTTAGCTCCCCCCACCATTTTTTCACAAATTCTTTTTATTTTTTTTTTGAAATCTAAAACCGTGTAAATTCATTAATAAATCCCTATATTATGTCATTCAAATTTCATGCGAAACAGAGACTCGTACGACCTCCATCCAAACGGGGTCGATTTAAAAAATCCTGTTACCGTTAAAAAAATGACTGTCTGGATGGAGGTCGTAGGAGTCTCTGTTTGACACGAAATTTTTATAACATAATATAGGGATATAGTGATGAATATTCACGGAAAGAATTTTTGAAAAAAATAAAAAAATTTGAAGAAAATAGGGCGGGGGGAGCTAAGTTAGCTCCCCCTTGGGGGCAGCCCCATTTTCCTCATATATATATATATATATATATATAGGAGTGATCTTATGAGAGCAAAAAGTTGTGAGAGTATGAGAGGAATGATTCTCGACCACATGATCCTGTTTTCTCTCTCCTAGTCTTGTCTCTCATGGGTGGATCATGTGGTCCAGAATCATCCCTCTCACGCTCTCACAACTTTTTGCTCTCATAGGATCACTCCTATGTATACATACATATATATATATACATAGGAGGGATCCTATGAGAGCAAAAAGTTGTGAGAGCATGAGAGGATTGATCCTGGACCACATGATTCTGTTTTCTCTCTCCTGATCTTCTCTCTCCTGTGTGAATCATGTGGTCCTGGATCAATCCTCTCATGCTCTCACAACTTTTTGCTCTCATAGGATCACTCCTATGTATACATACATACATACATATATATATATATATATATATATATATATATATATATATATATATATAAAGGAGTGATCCTATGAGAGCAAAAAGTTGTGAGAGCATGAGAGGGGTGATCCTGGATCACATGATTCTGTTTTCTCTCTCCTGGTCTTCTCTCTCCTGGGTGAATCATGTGGTACAGAATCATCCCTCTCATCCTCTCACAACTTTTTGCCCTCATATATATAATGAGGAGTAATCCTATGAGAGCAAAAAGTTGTGAGAGCATGAGAGGGATGATTATGTACCACATGATTCACCCAGGAGAGAGAAGACCAGGAGAGAGAAAACAGAATCATGTGATCCAGGATCACCCCTCTCATGCTCTCACAACTTTTTGCTCTCATAGGATCACTCCTCATATATATACATATATACATATACATACATACATACATATATATATATATATATATCTGTGTGTGTGTGTGTCGTATACATACATACAAAAAAACTATAATTATTAATACTTAGTTCGTTTGACCTAATTCTTTTTTCCATCATAGCTATAATAATAATAATATAGAAAAAATATCAAAATTAGTATCCTGAATAATTAGAAGGAAACACGAACCCTAATCTACCGATCGGACAACTTCTAGGTTTTTATTTATTTTTATACTTATCAAAATTGACAAACTCACATTTAAACTACATCTTAAGTAAATACTTAATTTTAAAAATAATCCAAAAAATTTAAGTCAAAATCAAGCTTTGGCTTTTCACCCTTTTGTCAAGATATCTTATAAATATCTAAAACTTCAAACATGTTCATTTTTATTTTAAATCCTTTTGACTTGGTTCTTTTGTATCCTTTCTATAAAATACATAGAAAAAATAAGAATGTTGTAAAAATACTAACTTGCACATGTACCGATAAAAGCCTGATTTCTAAAATGCATGATCTCACAAGCTTCTATCTATTGCATATGAACTATATTTTGATTCCACTCACGTTTAAAGTTCGACACTAAAAATACTAAGTATTTTGAAACAATATATAAGAGAAAATTGGGGCAATCATTTTTCTCTATTTTTTTTCGTTTTTTTGGAAAATACCCCATGTATTTTCGTCACTATATCCTTGTATTATATCATTCCAATTTGCATGAAATAGAGACTCATATGCTCTCCATCTAGACAGGGTCGATTCCAACATTTTAGAGACGGTTAAAATTCTACAATCTAAATGGATGGTATATGAATCTCTGTTTTAGATGAAATTGGAATGACATAATATAGGGATATTGTGATGAAATTACATGGGGTATTTTTCCAAAAATGAAAAAAAATGGGTGGGAGCAAATCTATTTTTTCAACATAATATATATGGACTCTTTCAAATGAGGTAAGGACTCACCACTTTTGTGTTGAACCATCAATCGGATCTATTGGATCTCAATCAAACAGTTGTGTCAAAAATCTTATCCAAAAATGTATTGTTGTCATTCGATTTCAATAAATTTGAATTAAATTAATGGTACCAAATTACTATTTTAGTATTGTCTAAATTTTGCATTATCGTGAATACATTCATTTAATAATTACCATTAATGTTCTTAGCGAAGTGGGATTTTTTAATATGTTTGTAAATTCCAACACTTTAACATAGAATTTATACATGACATATGTGAGTTTTTTTATTATATTTATTTATATTACCCTTCAATATCTCTAAAGTAAAATTAGTCATTCCTTTATAAATTTACAGTTATATTGTAAAAATGAATTCATAAGTGTAATGCACCGTTTATTTCAAATGATCTTGTTAGGGATGTTTTAAGTACAAACATGATCTTGTTAGGGATATTTTATTTGATGTACTCAGATGTGCAGGTGTTGCTGTTAAGAAAGAGGCACCTGTGAACTTTTTAACTGATCTGCAGGAGGGAAGATCCATGCTTAGACCGGCTAATATTTTGATCTTTGGATGGATCGGAGGAAAATAAATACTTTCTCTTTCATCAGTATACATATACCATGTACATAAAATAAAAGATGTATTTATTTCACCTTTGTAATTACTTAATAAAAATTTAATAAAAATCTTTTTATATTCCATATTTTATGATTTAAATAAATAAAATATAAAATTGGAATAAATGTACATAAATAAAATAATAAAAATAAAATTCAAAAATACATAGGTATACATACCTGTATATAATAATATAATGTAAATACCTAATTTATTTCTCAAAAAAATTAATAAAAATCACAAAAAATACTTTGAAAATAAATAAACATTTTTCATGTTGAAAATATTTTCAAATAAAATCATTTTATATTTTAAAATGAATTTATAAATATTTAATAAATGGAATAACCTGATTGGTCCACGGGGGAATGTTGACCCCCGGTCAACTCTCCCCTTGGACCATACCCATCCCGGATCTGATTTTTGACTTGATTTCTCCAAATATTTCCGAATCGATCCAACCTCCATTTACTCAAACCCAAGGCTCCGATTGCCAAGGAACGATCCATGATCCTCGTGTGCCTCTCCTCTTAGAGATTCGCTCCTTGGAATGCTTGCCCGATCCCCATCTTATCGGACCCTTCTTCACTATTTAGCTCAGCTCCGCCGCGCATTTCACTTCATCTTTGGCCACCCCCCTCACCGCCGATGAGCTCCTCATCTTCGCCTGAGTGACAGCAGCGTGAAGGATAGTTGCAGGGAGGACGCGAGCGTCGGGAGCCATCGATCCGGCGACGTTCACCGTCGTACTCCGCCGCAAGGTGAGCCCGAGCCTCTGGCCCCGTCGAGCCATCGAGCGACGACCCCGGAGGTCCCCGACCTCCAGCCTAGACGAATGTAACCATCTATTAGGTTAGATTTCCTCTAGCTTTTCTTTATTTGCGATTTTTCCTATTTTAGCTCCGCCGTCGCTGTCCACCGTCTCCGATCATCCATTTGCCACTCTGACCAACTCTTCACCTTCACCAGACCCCTCTCTACCTTCTCCACCCATTCACCCATCCTGGTTCACCCCGGAACCATGAGCCCGGTCCTCATCCACCGTCGCTCGCCGAAGGACCATGCCGCTGAAGGATATTGAGAATCCTCAAGCGCATCACAGAAGCGTGTCGATCGCATCGTATGCAATCGGGGCAACTAGTCGCACTAGTCGCTAGATGCAGCGGAAATTAAAATTTTTAACTTAACGATGAAACCACATGATCACGAGAACACTTCTCAGATCGTTTCATCAAACCACAAAGTACAAGGGTTACCTCTTGAAGCGTGGTTGTGATCGCGAGATCCCAAAGTAGAGATCCTCCTATCTTAAGTCCAACCCACGGAGAGTGCGCTTGCGAGCACGATGATGAGTCGCGTCCTTCCCGCAATCCTTGATGAAGATCCAAGCGTCGAAGGCGAAGCAAGATCCTCTCTTCTTCAATAATCAAAGTGGACGGCCACTTGGAGATTGAGAGAGAGACCACACACGAGAATAAGAGAGAGAGAGAGAGAGAAGTTGTCTTTCACAACTCTAGATCATGTACCTTGGAGAGGCTACCCTAGCCCTCCTTTTATACTAGTTTAGGATCCAATGGATCTCAATCCATGGGACACATGGATCCAAGGGATATGCTTGGTCCATGATAAATCAATGGCTAGGATTTGTTGTTCAATAACAACAATTTAAAGTTAATTAATCAAGAGATAATATAACAAATGAAGTGGAGTTAACCAACCCCTAAAAAGGGGGGGCGTCACCCATGAACTCTTCATGGGTGACGCCACCCATGAGGGTGGTTGTTTTCTCCATTTTATTTATTATATTATTTCTTAATTAATTACAATAAATATCCACCAAAATAATTCCAAAATTAATTTGTGAATATTTCAATCTTGCCATTGAAAATTATGTGAATCATATTCACAACCCAAACTAGTTAGTAAATTACATTTCCAATTAACAAATGTGAATCCAATTTACATTATTAATTAACAAATGCTATTTACATAATTTCTCTCTCTTATATATATGTATATTATAAATCATATTTATAACATACATATATCATGGATAGTGCTATCCATATTCTCTTAATCCTTGATAATTAAATCTCATTTAATTATCTTAGATAATCATTTTCTCAATATGAATCATATTCATATTTAAGCTTGATGACTAAATCATATTTAATCATCAAGTCCTTGCTTGGATATTTCATCAAAAGAATTATTCTTGAACCCTTTCAAGAATAATGTGCTTTCTCCGTAGATACTTGGAGATAAGGACAGGGCGATTGTATTATTCCATGTATAGTGACTTGGATGTTGAGATCTAATCTCAAATCCAGATCGAACGAACCTCCCACAGATGCTTGATTAAATCAAGACCGCAAATCCAATCTTCTCATTGAGTCTGAATCCCATTCAGACCAATGTCCAATACTTGGACTAAGATCGGATTGCTTCTCTACTGAAAGGAGTCACTAAAATCCAGACCTGTTTCATCACTCCCTCGGAATGGAAGCGTCATGGATATACAATCGTTTATGATCACATCACCCTTCAGGTATTCCCAATACCTGTACATCCTGCATACTGGAAGACCCATGGTCAACCCGAAGATCAAGATCTATTTTACACTGTCTTCTTCAGGGTTTGATCACCAAGTTTCTCATTTGATCATTGGGATTTGGTATCGATCATATACTTTCCAAAAGCATATATCATACCTAGGTCTTGATCATATACTTTCCAAAAGTATATATCAAACCTACAAATTCAGTCAAGCTTCCAAAGCGAGACGACCGTGCACGGAATTTGATTCTTCCCAATATCTCATGAGTGAGCTCATGTCTTCTGGTTCAGTAGTGAACCTGTATGATCCCTTTGAGAGATCGTATTACTCATATGCCCTTATATGCACACCAACGCGCCGGTGTATAGACCTTGGTTAGGTCATCAACCTATTGGTCTGTCAAATGTACATATTTAGACATATAGCAATACATCTGTCTCCGGTCAGAGGATGCGTGCCTATGCTGTGACAGCATTCAACATAGGACTTAGGTTATCTCGATCTCGTTAAGTCAACTCTTTGACCTAACTAATCTGACACCTCCGAATCTCTATTCCTATGCAGAGGACCTGCATCAAGAGGTCGGTCAGATATCAGCCTATGTGAGAAAGGATTGCCATCTCCTACTCAGGTTGGAGATCACATCTTAATAATCATTTGACGGTGCTTGATGAGTCCTCAATCTAACTCTTTAGATATTCATCCAAGCACTAGCCTCTATGATTCAATAATTGAATCAACAACTGTATGGTCATTAAGATAGCCATGGTACATAACCCTAATTGTACAGAGGGACCTATTATGCAAATTATTTATTCTTCATTTCAGATCAGGGAATGATATTCGCAATAACATTTATTGCATAATGGCTCGCCGTGGGCTCACATGTCCAACAATCTCCCACTAGCCCAAAGAGCCATTAATGGGCTAATCATTTAAACCCACACTCATGTGACAATCATAGGCTATTTAGAAATAGCTAGGTAAGCTGATCAGTCACTCTGTTCCCGCGAGACTACGCCAACTCCTTTTACGGCACTTGCATATCCCTAGGTAACAGTGCTCGCATCCAATGCGAATGTTGCATCTAATGCAACCAATACTCAATCTAGTCAAAGCAGTTATAGTGTCCTTGACACTATTACTTAATAACTATTATAACCAGTATTTCCATAATCCTTATCAGAATACCCTTATTCCGGGAGATCACTATCTCTCAAGGTATCCACAGTTAAGACCTTTTAGATCTCTATCTATAAAGTCTTAACTTCTTAAAAATAAGACATAGAGATCACCATCTCTAAAGCCTTATCATCTTTGAAGATATTGTTATTACTGCAATCAAGTGTTTTATCTTCATAGTAGGATTAGTAACAGTTTACTACTCCCACTGCATGGCAGATATCTGGCTTTTGTACACATCTAGCATACACTTAGCTTCTCGTAACTGATGCACAAGTGCAAGCAGTTCTAGCATTCACTTCCTCAACTCTTTGAGGTGTTATCCCTTTAGATAGGTCAGTACCAAATCTCAAGGGAAGGAAGCCTTTCTTGGAATTTCCAAAAATGGAATACGTCCAAGGTGTACTACAAATGTGACAGTCCCAATACCCTCTTTTCTTTGCTTCTGAACAACTTCAGAACTAAGATCTAAGAGGTATTCTTGAGATCATATCTCAAGGTGTGGAATAGCCAGTCTATATATAACACTTATTATCATCCTTATATCATTCCAAATGATTAGGATATTATCTACATTTAGCACGATGAACACAATGGCACTCCCACTAAGCTTCACATGGTTCATCAAGATTCTATTTGAAATCATAACATTTATAATTTCATCAAATCTTATGTTCCAACAACAAGAAGCTTATTTGAGTCCATAGATGGATTTCTTTAGCTTTCACACCTTACTTTCCCCGATCATGAAGCCCTGGGGCTACTTCATGTGAATATCCTCAGAGAGGTATTCTTAGAGGAATGCAATCTTGAATTACATCCTGAAGATGCAATAGTCAAGTTGTGTAGCTAAGGTTAGCAATATTCTGATGATTTTAAGAATGGTTACCGAAGAGCAAGTCTCATTGCAAGCAATGTCTTCTCTTCCGATGTGTAGCTCATGGCTACGAACCGTGCTTTGAAGGTCTTTACCTTCTCATCAGGTTCCCTCTTCTCTTGAAGATCCATTTACACCTTTATGGGTCTAACCCTTATAGGTGGATCCTCGAGGGTCCATATACAACACTTGTATATGAAGTCTACTTTAGACTTTATTGCTAATATCCATCTTTCCATGTCATGATCTTCAGGAGCTTCATCACATGAAGTCCGATCATTGTCAGACTTGGCTGACACATGGAATACATCCTCAAACTCATTTGAAGAGGTATTAATGTTTCATCTTTAATTGTCCTTTAAGTTTCCAATTTTAGGAGCCTCATTATCTTCTCAAGATTAAATGAGTTCCTTTACTTCATTTTCATCTTGATTCTCAAGAGTCTCAATCCTCCAAGAATCACATTCTCAGAGATGAGATCTTTTAAGAATCTCAAGGTCATAAAGTAGGTATCCAACACCATACTTTATTTTCCTAATGAAGTAGCACTCTCAAGTGCTAGATTCCAGCTTAGATCCATGGAACCTTATTAATGATATATATTGTAGTCTCTACTACACATATATACCAGGAAACTAAGAGGATAATTATGCTAAAATTCATCATTGATCAAATCATGTCACACATGATCCAATTGTATCTCCCTACAACTCTATTGAGTTCAGGTTTATCAGGAGGAGTGAGATAGAAATGATATTCATATCTCCATAAGGTATTCTTTGAATTTTATCTAATAGGTACAAGCTACCTAGGTTAGATCAAATTCATTTCATCTTTCTTCAAACTTTGGTTCTAAACCAAAATTGTGAAATCTTTGAACATTTCAAAGGTTTCTCAGGTGAAGAGAAGAAATCTCATATCATACATAATCATCAATAGATATCACATATCCATAATGTTTACTATGATATAGAAGCTCTACATACATCAATATGTATGAGATCTTGAATACCTCGACATCTAACACCATTCCCAGAGAAGGGTGTATTGAACATTTTACTTTGAATACAATATTCACAAGTATGTAAGATTTGAAATTTTAGACATTCTAAAGTTTCATATCTTACTAGTCTATTGATCAAATCAACAGACAAATGTCCAAGGCTTGATGCCAGATCATTATCAAATGATCTTCATCCTCCTATTGATCTTATAAGGTTTGATTTTCAGTATTAGAAATCTTAATGAACCATTCATTAATTTTCTAATTTTGTGGAGTCCACTAGATGTTAGATTACTATCTGAAATATTTCCATCATAACTCTTTATGATAGTTCTATCTCAGAATTCATGTTTATTTCCAACATTTAGAAACAAACAATGAGTGTACTCTACTATCTAGGTCATAGAGACATTCTCCAAGACTAAGGGCTCTCCCACTGAGAATATGAAGTCCATCTATCCAACAGAGACTGCTGTAACAATTACAGCAATATCCATGTAGATGACTACTAAACCTTAAGATCAAATTTCTAATCTTCTAATATATATGCAACCAACTGCAAATGTCATTAGAAGATTGGGATACAATTGTCAGACTTTATCTTATGAAATAATAAAGTCAGAGTCAATGATTATATGTAGATTATTCTGATGCTCTATCTGAGTCCTTCACTAAGGATTTTAGACAGACTTGATAGTCATACTATCAACACATCAACATATTGCAGTATTGGCATTCATCCAACTCTGTGGATGTCATATGGAAGTCACAGAAGTAGGTCAACTCTTTGACTTTCCTTCTTACTCGGGTTCGACCCATGCTTCCACTGCGCTCTCTCCATCTAAAAACAACCATTGTTCAAGACAAAGAATCTCTTATGTTAAATTCAAAAGAATTTCAATACAAGAGCATTTCAACATTTATACATGCTTCATTAAATTCATTCAAAATGATTATTATGAAGCTTCATGAACGACTTGAGTATAGATAGTAGAATGATGACATTCATCATATCTACATACATCCTAACTCTTAGACACTTAGGTTCAGGTAGGTATTCAAACATTTTGAATACATCATCTCTTTCGAGCCACCATTCTGCATAATGCAGAGAACCATGTCATTCATGATTAAATGTCTAGAGCACATTTGTATGCCAAAATATCTTCTTTTATTTTATAAGGATTATTCGACAATTATGATCACCATCGACATGTCACTTCCAAAGTACATTCGATGAAAGATCAAGACTACAGAGACATACAAACCCTAAGGTGATGTCTTATTGTCTTATTTAATTGTCCTTCCTCATTATGTGAGGGGACTTGCACACTGCAACCACATACATTATGTGTCCAATTGCAAGTACAATATCTGGATCATGAGTCCAATCCAAGATATTTTTACTGGTTATCATTGAGTATAACATTGAGTGGGTTTAATGAAGGATTATCTGAAATAAGAAATTTGCATAAGGGTATATATATTATATATACATATTTTACTTTGATTTAGGAATTTTATATCAAAGTTGTCTTGCCTTGTCAACATTGAAAGTTCATTCCCTTAATCACTTTCAATGTAAGAGATATTCTTACCATTATATCTCTAGCAAGATCTGGGATCTCCTTTCCTATCTTCGTTGCATCCCAATAATATGAGAACCTACAACTCGGATAAAAAGAAGCGGGAACACATTCCGCCTTGCAAGTCCAACTTGCATTTCCCAATTCGGTCTTTAACACCCGGGCCCACCACCCCTAAGGCAATGTTGACCCGTCATTAATTGAACCAACCGTCAACAGGCTTAATACTCGCTATACGCAATCCAATATCGCCCCAATAATATGAGGACCCGATATTGGGGTCACTACGTATACGGCCTTACTCTTTCGAGAAGCAAAGAACCCGATCCAATTAAATCATGCACAGGATCTGTCACTTCGGACAGGCGTCTCCTATACACAACAACTGGCGACGAAATCCTTTGCCTTGACGGGAGACCATGGATGTCACTTATGTGATCCTCCATCTCATATTCAAATTGTATAATTAATTATCGTGAATCATATTCACATAATTAACTCTTCCAAGGGAAATACACATCTATTCATAATAGAGTGTTTATTGGATATAATTAATTTAATCACATTAAATTAATCATCAATCCAATCATAAATCAACAAACATGTCTTTTACTTGAATAGTAGGTATTATCTCAAAATACGTATTATTCGAATTTTAATAATTAGAAAAATACATATTGTCTGTCTCCGGTATTATACAGTCCCTACCCGCTGTCATGGCCAGTACCGACGAGAGTGGGACGGACCACATACGTTGCAACCCGCGACCCCAATGCTCTCCGACTAGGCACCACATCCGCCTCGGGAAAGGATAATACTAGATAGACCATCATGTACTTTGAGATGTTCATCGGTTTTTCAACCGAAAAATTATACCATATAATATAAATCAAAACATTTTTGATTATAAGGAGATTTGCTAGACAAATCCCCAATCCTATTCAAGCAAAAAAGGGTTTTTCATGTAAAAGTTGTCCTACAACAATTGTAGGATAAACTATGGTTTTCATGAAAACAATGTTTGTTGATGAACCAATGATCAAGATCTAATATCTCATCATTGTGGTTTAGGCAAGTGTCATTCAATGAAATAATTATCTCTTTAAATATTTCACAAATATTTATCACTAATTATTCCAGAAAATTAACAATTAATTTTCATCATGATAATTGAATGACATATCACAAGGTTCAAGATCAAAATTGTTAATTTCCAGCAGTGACCCCCAATCACTAAAATTAACTTATCTTGATCAATTTAAATCCAAAAAATGCAAACTCAGTTTCCAAAGATTGCCTATTTGATTTATTAAAGAACACAAGTGATAATTCACGCATTTCAAGGCGGATTAAAACCGTAATCAACTCATTAATTACGTTCAAATCCGCAGTTCCCGCAACAATGGATATAGTCATATTCAAAAGGCCATATCTTGAGCAAATAAAGTCCAAATTTAGTAAACTCAAGTCCTATGGTTTCCTTGTTTAATGGGGAACAAAATCCAATTGAAATTTTCGTGTTTAAACATTTTAAACAGTACGAAAAAAAATCAATTAGACAGAGGTGCGAAAAACCGAAATGCAGCAAGCGTTTCGCAACCCTTTCAAGAACCAAATCGTCTAAGGTGTATGGATCATATCCAAAACCTTATTCGACCTATGGCTCTGATACCACTTGAAGGATATTGAGAATCCTCAAGCGCATCACGGAAGCGTGTCGATCGCATCGTATGCAATCGGGGCAACTAGTCGCACTAGTCGCTAGATGCAGCGGAAATTAAAATTTTTAACTTAACGATGAAACCACATGATCACGAGAACACTTCTCAGATCGTTTCATCAAACCACAAAGTACAAGGGTTACCTCTTGAAGCGTGGTTGTGATCGCGAGATCCCAAAGTAGAGATCCTCCTATCTTAAGTCCGACCCACGGAGAGTGCGCTTGCGGGCACGATGATGAGTCGCATCCTTCCCGCAATCCTTGATGAAGATCCAAGCGTCGAAGGCGAAGCAAGATCCTCTCTTCTTCAATAATCAAAGTGGACGGCCACTTGGAGATTGAGAGAGAGACCACACACGAGAATAAGAGAGAGAGAGAGAGAAGTTGTCTTTCACAACTCTAGATCATGTACCTTGGAGAGGCTACCCTAGCCCTCCTTTTATACTAGTTTAGGATCCAATGGATCTCAATCCATGGGACACATGGATCCAAGGGATATGCTTGGTCCATGATAAATCAATGGCTAGGATTTGTTGTTCAATAACAACAATTTAAAGTTAATTAATCAAGAGATAATATAACAAATGAAGTGGAGTTAACCAACCCCTAAAAAGGGGGGGCGTCACCCATGAACTCTTCATGGGTGACGCCACCCATGAGGGTGGTTGTTTTCTCCATTTTATTTATTATATTATTTCTTAATTAATTACAATAAATATCCACCAAAATAATTCCAAAATTAATTTGTGAATATTTCAATCTTGCCATTGAAAATTATGTGAATCATATTCACAACCCAAACTAGTTAGTAAATTACATTTCCAATTAACAAATGTGAATCCAATTCACATTATTAATTAACAAATGCTATTTACATAATTTCTCTCTCTTATATATATGTATATTATAAATCATATTTATAACATACATATATCATGGATAGTGCTATCTATATTCTCTTAATCCTTGATAATTAAATCTCATTTAATTATCTTAGATAATCATTTTCTCAATATGAATCATATTCATATTTAAGCTTGATGACTAAATCATATTTAATCATCAAGTCCTTGCTTGGATATTTCATCAAAAGAATTATTCTTGAACCCTTTCAAGAATAATGTGCTTTCTCCGCAGATACTTGGAGATAAGGACAGGGCGATTGTATTATTCCATGTATAGTGACTTGGATGTTGAGATCTAATCTCAAATCCAGATCGAACGAACCTCCCACAGATGCTTGATTAAATCAAGACCGCAAATCCAATCTTCTCATTGAGTCTGAATCCCATTCAGACCAATGTCCAATACTTGGACTAAGATCGGATTGCTTCTCTACTGAAAGGAGTCACTAAAATCCAGACCTGTTTCATCACTCCCTCGGAATGGAAGCGTCATGGATATACAATCGTTTATGATCACATCACCCTTCAGGTATTCCCAATACCTGTACATCCTGCATACTGGAAGACCCATGGTCAACCCGAAGATCAAGATCTATTTTACACTGTCTTCTTCAGGGTTTGATCACCAAGTTTCTCATTTGATCATTGGGATTTGGTATCGATCATATACTTTCCAAAAGCATATATCATACCTAGGTCTTGATCATATACTTTCCAAAAGTATATATCAAACCTACAAATTCAGTCAAGCTTCCAAAGCGAGACGACCGTGCACGGAATTTGATTCTTCCCAATATCTCATGAGTGAGCTCATGTCTTCTGGTTCAGTAGTGAACCTGTATGATCCCTTTGAGAGATCGTATTACTCATATGCCCTTATATGCACACCAACGCGCCGGTGTATAGACCTTGGTTAGGTCATCAACCTATTGGTCTGTCAAATGTACATATTTAGACATATAGCAATACATCTGTCTCCGGTCAGAGGATGCGTGCCTATGCTGTGACAGCATTCAACATAGGACTTAGGTTATCTCGATCTTGTTAAGTCAACTCTTTGACCTAACTAATCTGACACCTCCGAATCTCTATTCCTATGCAGAGGACCTGCATCAAGAGGTCGGTCAGATATCAGCCTATGTGAGAAAGGATTGCCATCTCCTACTCAGGCTGGAGATCACATCTTAATAATCATTTGACGGTGCTTGATGAGTCCTCAATCTAACTCTTTAGATATTCATCCAAGCACCAGCCTCTATGATTCAATAATTGAATCAACAACTGTATGATCATTAAGATAGCCATGGTACATAACCCTAATTGTACAGAGGGACCTATTATGCAAATTATTTATTCTTCATTTCAGATCAGGGAATGATATTCGCAATAACATTTATTGCATAATGGCTCGCCGTGGGCTCACATGTCCAACAGCCGCTACCCATCCAACCACCCATTCCGCCCTTTACCGGGTCGAGGTAGTTTTCCCTCGACCCCGCGTTCTTCTCGTGCAGGAATAGCAGGCAAATGGGCTTCATCTGGAAGCCCGACTACTGAAGAACAGCTGCTCCAGGTCCACCTCGCTGGGACGTTCTAGGACTTCTCAGCCTCATCGGAGCACATCAGGAGCTACGGACTACATCGAGCGTCATTTCGCCCAACCTAGCAGCATCCTGGGACCCCTCCATCACGCGTATTGTGTCGGCGAACCTTGCCGGGGACCTGTTCTTGGAGGATCTCCAGATACCGTCCGATCGACCCTTTGCTCCAGTTTTGATCGTGGCCGTCAGTTCGCGAGAGATCTTTACCGCCCGATTCATCTGAGATTCCATCTGGAGCGTCCATCAGCGAAGGGGTATCCACTGCTCTCCACCGTCAGATTGTACACATGGCGCCTCTTCAACCATAGATTATCAATAATGAGGGTAATTTGCACTTAGGCCCTCCTCATTTGGTATTTGTCGTTTAGTCCTATAAATATTTATGTCTGTGGTTTTTAATTTGGATAATTTGCATCTAGGGCCTTAGGTTTATAATATTTGCAAAATAGTCCCTGCTTGTGTGAGACACGTGCATCGACACGTGAGTTGTGGAACTTTTACATTGTTTATCCTCTTGTTTTTATCTGTTATTGTTTACAATTTTATAAATAGGAATTACAATTTAGCCCCTATGAATGTAAATCACGTGTATACCGCATGCTTTTCTGGGCTTTTTGCAAAAGGGCCCCCGAGCTTTCTAACCGTCTTAACTATTGGCCCCTGAACTATGTTTTCTTGCACTTAGGTCCTTGTGTGTTGTGCCTTGTTTAGTGATTGAATAAAATATCAAATAAACTCCAAATCAAGTGAAATTTGGATAGTGCTCCTGCCACTGTGTAAAAAATTCACTAATTTTTTGGAACATTTTTATTGTTTTTTGCTAATTTAAAAAATAAAAAACACGCATTTTTGTTACTGTCTGAATTGAAAAATCGACTAAAATATAAAAATTTACCTAAAAATTCAAAAAAAATTAGGAGTAGTTTGTTTTGTTGTCTTTGAATTTTAGTCCAATTTTTGTGTTATTTGGATTTATAAAACCGCTAAAAATCATAAAACCCTAAAAATCTTATAAAAATTCTTAAAAATTCTAAAAAATTCAAAAAATTGCAATTTTAGTTTCTGTAGCTTAGTTTTTTTATTTACTTTTCATAAAAATTGTCTTCAGATTTTTAGAGGCTAATTATATATTTTTAATTGGCCTTTCAAGTCTTGTTGCACATTGATCCATTGTTTTCCCCTTTCTTGATTTTTATAAAATCAATTAAAAACAGGAAAATTCTGAAAAATTCACCAAAAACACTTAAAAATATGAAAAAGACAAAAATAATTTTATTTGAATTTTCTGAGCATTTTTTAGTGTTTAAATAAATTGTTGGATTTTCCCTTTTTATCCTTTCTTTTTTATTTCTCTTCTAATTAAAAACACAAAAGAAAATTTAAAATACATAAAAGCTACCAAAAATATTTTATTAATTTTATCTTTTGACTACTTTGTAGGCCGATCCGGTCAATCCGTGCTCCTTGAGTTCGACCCTGATCGCTATACCAGGTTTAATAAATAGCGAAGAACGCTATTTGGATTTCATTTCTGATTACTGTGATTTGGTGGTATCTTTTTCTTGTTGACTGAGTCTCTGAGATCTAGGTCGCAACGACCCTTATTTTTATACCTTCACTCGGGTCTTGGATTCCTGATTCATTCGGTCATCAGAATGGCGTCGTTGCCTGGGAGCACGACTTAGTAGTCAGTTTTGATTTTTTGCGGTTTTTCGTGGCTTGTTGTTCATAGTTGTATATATTTTTACTCTGATTTTCTTAGCATATTTTTAAATAATCGGGTCTGACATACATTTCTGTTTGATTTTTTTGCGAGGGCCCGAGGATCGAGGCAGCTTTCTTCGGAAAGCCGAAGCAACCGCGGAAGCCGGAGGTGGCTCCCTTCTGTACGGAGCCGCAAGAGAGAGCGACAATTTGAGCAGAAGTGCGGGAGTAGTAGTTTAGCTTAGAGTAGTTTAGTATTATTTTCTGTCACATTAGTATTGTAATAATACAGGTACCAGGACTTTCAGAGACTTGTGGACTTTTCGGGGTCTGTTTCGCCGAGCACCGATGTGCTCGGGGGACCCCACCGCTGGTTTTGGTTTTCTCGCTTTTTCTTTGATTTCACGTGGATTTCTGTGCTTGAGCCCCTAGATCTAGGTTTTTTTTCATTGAGCCAGGTAGCATTAGATCCACAGCCCTAATAAGAATATCTGTTCCTATAGATTACGCTTGGACTTAGGCAAATAAACCGGTGCTTCACGATAATAGGAGCTTCTGTTTAGGACGGTTCTCGCATTGCATCCATATAGGTAGTTTAAATTTATGCACGGATCAAAATTGCATGTATACTGTTGGAGTCAGGTACGCCTTCTGTCTCGTGCATGCGTCATTGATTTTGTCGTGCATCGGCTTTTTCGTTTTCCTCCCCATGTTTTTCTGGACTTTGGAATAAAAAGGAAATCGAAAAATTCGTTAGACGATTTTTGAAAAATATATAAAAAGAAAAACAATAAAATCGGGATTGCTAAACACACTTGACCTTAAAAGACGCTTCACTTAAAAATCTTTCTTGGGAGAGTAACCCCCTCCTTGTATGGTTTGGATGAGCGAGAGAGTGACCCGCATCCTAGAATAGAGCCATATCCGATTTCTTGACAAACTACCGACCTTTTATTCAGGACAATTTGTTGGGAGTATTGGATTCCTATCAGCTCACATAATCGCTCTAAAAGACTGATTTGAACACCTAAATAAAAATTGAAAAGATAATTGACTGATCCTTTACGGTCTTCAAATCAGTGTTGAGTAGGTGATCGGGGGTTTACTTTCTCATCTTGTGTGTTTCCAAATCCCTTCCGCCTTCTCCCCATCTATATTCTCTTCCATCTATTCATCTATCTTTCTCCCTCCCACCCTCCCTTTAGTCTTCTACTTCTTCCTTTCCTGTATCCCTGGATAATGGACCCCCTCACTTCTTGCCGACTCTTGCGGCTTCTCCATCTTCTGATCATCAGTCCAGTCTACCTTCGAGGGAGGTCGGAGCTCCGACCAACCTCCCGTTCCCTCCCTCCCATCCCTTTCATTACTCTGGGAATGATGCACTACATGTCCGCAAAGATCAGATTGAGCAGATGCGAGGCTCGGATGATGCCATTGCTGAGTTGAGAGTGCACTTCGCATGCGATCATAGAGAGCGGATGCGAGTATCAGATACCTCTTATGCCAGCATGATGGATGGGCAGAGAGGACAGGGAGCTGAGTCAGCTTCTACATTAGGTCCATTCATTCTGGATTTGGAGCTTATTCAGAGCCTGTCGACATTTACAGGGGAGGTGCACGAGGAGCCATATCTTCACATGTCCAAGTTCGAGGAGTTTTGCAGGACACACATTTATTCAGATATCATTGCAGAGGAGATAATGCTGAAGACCTTCCCATTCACACTTCTGGATAGAGCCTTGCGATGGCACCGACGATTGGGAAGGAGATTCACTACGTGGGGAGACTTACGGTTTGAGTTTCTACAGAGATACTTTCCCTAGCGTAGAGCAGAGATGATGCGGCCATTGATCACAGAGTTTTCAGTAGACCCCCAGGAGCCACTACATGAAGCATGGCCGAGGTTTCTTGACCTCTTGAGGAGATTTCCCGAGCACGGACTTTCACTGACTGACCTTATTGAGATCTCCATGCGGGTGATGACCGCGGAGCAGTTAGCACTGGTGATTACCTCATGTGGCGGTTCACACCGCAATTCCGACATTGACTTACTAGATGCCATCTCGAGGTTACTTTCACAGAGACCATCTTCACGAGATGCCGTAGTCGGGACAACACATGAGGATGTCTCAATACCAGTAGGGTGTGTCGCACTACATGAGGATACCGTCTCTACACACCAGCCCGAGGACTTGGATTCTGCAGCACCATAGAGTACAAGGGAGATGACTGCTACAATGGATGTTCTGACCCAGAGTCTACTCGAGTTCCCGTTGGTTTTCCAGCTAGAGTTCGAGTCAGCCCTAGAGCTTTTAGTTGACGATTCCTGGATATCAGATCTCCTGATACTCCAAGACACGGAGGAGCCCCAGCTACTACAGCCAGCGATCCAGCCAGTTCAGAGTCCAGCCTCGGATGATTCAACTTCTTTTCTACAGAGACACTTCTCGGAGTCAGACAGATACCCTGACTCAGCCCAGCAGCCACAACTTGATATGAGACACCACTTTGAGAGGCCAGACATAGAGAGTCCCGTATTTGAGCCTTTTGTCCTCCACTTTGATGAGACAGATACAATTTCTGAGGACCAGATGCCAGCCAGCATTGCCGCAGAGCGAGGATCAGCCGTAGTCACCTTACCAGCCTCCGCGGTGATGACCAGTACCTTCTCCTGCTTCCAGATTGCCGAGAGGCCAGACATAGAGAGTCCCGTATTTGAGCCTTTTGTCCTTCACTTTGATGAGACAGATACATTTTCTGAGGACCAGATGCCAGCCAGCATTGCCGTAGAGCGAGGATCAGCCGCAGTCACCTTACCAGCCTCCACGGTGATGACCAGTACCTTCTCCTGCTTCCAGGTTGCCGAGAGCCAGACTTCAGATGATGATGCAACCTGGTGCACAGAGTGGGTGCTTGACAGCAGCGTAGATGCCCTGATAGATCCTGATCCTCTATTTCTCACCAAAGATCTTGCATTCTTCCCCGAGGATTATCTACGGGAGAATGCCACACATGATGAGTACTCGATTTCACCTTCTGAGAGTGTATCCGATCTGGCGGATCATGAATCCGAGTATTCCGATCACTCTGATTCTGAGTCTTCTCACCTCGATGACCGTCGCGAGGATGAGCCGATCCTTGAGATATTCGATGATCTGCCTGATTTTTCTTCATTATATGCATCGGATATCAGCTTTTGTAGGGAGTCTCCTGATCTTGATTTTCCACACCTTTTTGAGACACTGATTGACGTGGAGGATTCCATGACTGATCCATCCTTCTCAACGTTTGATTTCTTCGGCTCTACACTTCCACTCCAGTCTGATCCTGAGCCGGTGATTTCTTTTGTGCTACCGGATCCGGATCACATAGTCCCATATCCTTGTCGGTAGCAGACACCCACCTGATTGCCAATATGGTTGTCATTTCTTACATTGTTGATTTCGTCATTGTTCTCATACCAAGACTGCGATGACAGTACATCATTCGCCTTACAGATGTCGTCCTGAACCTTGATACATCCTTATCCTAGCCTTTGCGCCCAGCTAGGGGCGTAAAATCTAGCGCTTGTTGAGAGGCACCTCAACATTGTACCCGTTTGTATATACGTGTTTCGTCTTGGTTTGATCATTCTTTCTTCCATATTTGTTTTCACCCCAGGTCTCGTATAGGATTATCTTTGTTATACTTAGGATATACCTCATCCTAAGTATAGGGGGGTGGAAACAACGAGTTGTTCATATCGTTCTGTTTCATTACTCATGTCGTTGCCTATACTTAAGGATCCTTCACCTTAAGTATAGGGGGAGTGATGCCCTCCCATCTTGTATATATTTGTCTTCTTCGTCCCTTTTTACTTCCCTATACTAAGCACGAGTTATGTCTTCTTCATCAATCTTGATCACTCTGAGGACATCGTTCGAGCTAAGTATAGTGGGTGTCGTATAAATTTCATATATACTTTAGCCATAACTCATACTTTGTGTGAGTGTGTTAATAAATAAAATGGCTAAAAATCCATAAAAAATAAAAAATTTCCTTGTACATAAAATTCTTCTTGCACATACCTATTTAAAAAATTTATTTTTGTACAAATGTTTGTAAAAATCTTTTTGTAAATAGCTTGTAAATATTTCATATTAAAATTATGTATATAGTACAAAATTTTTGTAAAATGTTTGAAAAATAGAAAGTTTGCAAAAAACTTGTGTAAATTTTTGTAAATATTTTGCAAAACTTTGCATTCATGCACACATCCATGTTTTCAAACATTTTCCAAAAAATTTCCATATGTGTAAAAATTATAAAATTGCATCTTTGTAAATACTTGCACAGTTTTTCCAAATCATAGTTGACATTTAAACTGGCCCGGAATTAAATTGACAAATGGAGCTTGGTTAAGACCTTAATCCACCTAATTATAAGAGAACCTTATAGGGCTTAGGATTGAGATTTTCAGGTCCATTGGGACTTAATTCTTTGAGTCCACTAGGCTATGAGCAGGTCATCTTGATGAGCCTAAGTAGAACACTTAACAGCGCACACATGACTCTCATAGACAATGGCTTTACTTGCACCAACACTTTACACATAGCTCTCCATGGAAGAGGTGGTGAGGAGGCAGTTTCCTTTGGTTTGGGGTAGCATATGAGGGTAGTACTTCTAGGCGGAACCTCTCTTCTTCTTATAGTGAAGGAAGTGCGTCTCAACTTGGTCTGGTGGTTATGAAATCTAAAGACAAGAGCTGTGGGTTGCAATAAAGCTTCAAAAGAGGGATAGTCTATTGGCTCAAGAGGAAAAACTCCTTATGTATATATATTGCACCATGTAGATATGTTGTACAGATGCACATGAAAAAAATGTGCAAAAAGGAAAACTCCAAAAAATGTGGTGGGTCGGATTGAAAATTTAATAATCCCACCGGAGTATATATAGACAAATAAAGCAAAGCTTATGTTACCCATGACCATCTCATGAACTTGCCGCGGGAGACTCAGCTACACTAGTTAGAGCTCCCAAGCATACATGGCTACACTGGTCATGGTCCATTCTCTTCTTCCCCCTCTTCTTGAGCCGGTTGTACTTGAACTTAGAAGGGAATACCCCGCTTCTCGAGGAAAGAGTTGCTAGACCGAGGCATTAGAGTTACCAGGTTGAGGGAGGTTGTTTCTTTATTACTTCTGAGGTGGGGAGCTACATATCACTTACACAGTACAAAGAAAGATTCATGGTCATTAGAGTTTGTATATGTAGACTTGTTCTGATCAGGTTTATTGAGGAGTCTTGACCATAGATTGGTGGAACATAGAGGTTGTTAAGTTTTAAACTTGAGTCCAAATAAGGTTCTGACAAATGAATAATCCAAAGGTCTGACCGAGCTCCATATTTCAATTTAATGAGGGAAAGTTTAATAATCAACCTTGATTTCCTCTCTTTTTCTTTTTCTTTCTCTTTTTGCACTTCTTTTTCAAATAAGTGTTTTTTAAGGGACTGGCAAAGTTAAGTATAGGGGGGTGATGAATACCCATTCATCACTCTTTATTCTTTTATTTTAGCTAGTATTTTGGCAAAAACACCCATGCATATAAGTGTAAATATAATAAATTATCAAAAGGCATGCATTTGTTAATATTGAATAATTAGCATGTTTTTTTGCATAAATAAAAGAATAAAGAGACACAGAAAAAGAGGGAAATATTTAGAATAAATATTGAGCGACCTAATCCCAAGGGAGGGCCAAGCATTGACCTGACCGCAAAAGAAACCAAGTAGAGGGAGATAAGGTCAATCATGATTGTACATACACCTATATATATAAATAATTTTATTTTCCTCAAAATAAAAATAAAAATATGTTTTTGATTAATGTGTATATATTTATAAAAATAAAATAAAAATGGGAAAAATAAAAGAAAAAGAAAAATAAATACTTTCTCTTTCATCAGTATACATATACAATGTACATAAAATAAAAGATGTATTTATTTCTCCTTTGTAATTACTTAATAAAAATTTAATAAAAATATTTTTACCATAATTTATGGTTTAAATAAATAAAATGTAAGATTTAAATAAATATACATAAATAAAATAATAAAAAAATTCAAAAATTCAAAAATACATAGGTATACATACCTATATATAATAATAATATAATGTAAATACCTAATTTATTTTTCAAAAAAATAAATAAAAATCACAAAAAAATACTTTGAAAATAAATAAACATTTTTCATGTTGAAAATATTTTCAAATAAAATAATTTTCTATTTTAAAATGAATTTACAAATATTTAATAAATGGAATAACCTGATTGGTCCACGGGGGAATGTTGACCCCCGGTCAACTCTCCCCCAGGACCACACCCTTCCCGGATCTGATTTTTGACCCGATTTCTCCAAATACTTTCGAATCGATCCAACCTCCATTTACTCAAACCCAAGGCTCTGATTGCCAAGGAACGATCCATGATTCTCGCGTGCCTCTCCTCTTAGGGATCTGCTCCTTGCAATGCTCGCCCGGTCCCCATCTTATCGGACCCTTCTTCACTATTTAGCTCAGCTCCGTCGCGCATTTCACTTCATCTTTGGCCATCCCCCTCGCCCCTGATGAGCTCCTCATCTTCGCCTGAGTGACATCAGCATGATGGAGAGTCGCAGGGAGGACGCGAGCGTCGGGAGCCATCGATCTGGCGATTTTCACCGCCGTGCTCCGCCGCAAGGTGAGCCCAAGCCTCTAGCCCCGTCAAGCCATCGAGGCGACGACCCCGGAGGTCTCCGACCTCCAGCCTAGATGAATGCAGCCATCCATTAGGTTAGATTTCCTCTAGCTTTTCTTTATTTGCGATTTTTCCGATTTTAGCTCCGTCACCGCTGCCCACCGTCTCCGATCATCCATTTGCCACTCCAACAAGCTCTTCACCTTCACCAGAACCCTCTCCACCTTATTCACCCATTCACCCATCCTGGTTTGCCCCAGAACCAGGATCTCGGTCCTCCTCCGCCGCCGCTCGCCGGAGGACCACGCCGCGACCCATCCAACCACCCATTCCGCCCTTTATCGGGTCGAGGCAGTTTGCCCTCGACCCCGCATTCTTCTTGTGCAGGAATAGCAGGCAAATGGGCTTCATCTGGAAGCCCGATTATTGAAGAACAGTTGCTCCAGGTCCACCTCGTTGCTTGGACGTTCTAGGACTTCTCAGCCGCATCGGAGCACATCAGGAGTTGTGGACTACGTCGAGCGTCATTTCGCCCAACCTTGCAGCATCCGAGGACCCCTCCACCGCTCGTATTAGGCCGGCGAACCTCGCCGGCGACCTGTTCTTGGAGGATATCTAGATACCGTCCGATCGACCCTTTGCTTCAGTTTTGATCGTGGCCGTCAGTTCGCGAGAGATCTTTACCGCCTGATTCATCTGAGATTCTATTTGGAGCGTCCATCAGCGAAGGGGTGTCCACTGCTCTCCACCGTCAGATCGTACACGTGGCGCCTCGTCAACCATAGATCATCAATAATGAGGGTAATTTGCTCTTAGGTCCTCCTCATTTGGTATTTGTCGTTTAGTCCTGTAGATATTTGTGTCTGTTGTTTTTAATTTGGATAATTTGCATCTAGGACCTTAGGTTTATAATATTTGCAAAATAGTCCCTGCTTGTGTGAGACACGTGCATCGACACGTGAGTTGTGGAATTTTTACATTGTTTATCCTCTAGTTTTGAGTTGTTACTGTTTACATTTTTATAAGTAGGAGTTACAATTTAGCCCCTGTGAATGCAAATCACGTGTATACCGCGTGCTTTTCTGGCCTTTTTGCAAAAGGGCCTCTGTGCTTTCTAACCGTGTTAACTATTTGGCACTTGAACTATGTTTTATTGCACTTAGGTCCTTGTGTGTTGCCTTGTTTAGTAATTGAATAAAATATCAAATAAACTCCAAATCAAGTGAAATTTGGACTTGTGGCTCCTGTCACTTTGTAAAAATTTCACTAATTTTTGGAACATTTTTATTGCTTTTTGCTATTTTAAAAAAATCAAAAACACGCATTTTTGTTACTGTCTGAATTGAAAAATCGCCTAAAAATATAAAAATTCACCCAAAAATTCTAAAAAAAAATAGGAATAGTTTGTTTTGTTGTTTTTGAATTTCAATCCAATTTTTGTGTCATTTGGATTTATAAAACCCCTCAAAATCACAAAACCGTAAAAATATTGTACAATTCTTAAAAATTCTAAAAAATTAAAAAAAATTGCAATTTCAATTTCTGTAGCTTAGTTTTTGTATTTACTTTTCATAAAAATTGTCTCCAGATTTTTAGAGGCTAATTAGATATTTTTAATGAACCTTTCAAGTCTGGCTACTCATTGATCCACAGTTTTTCCCTTTCTTGATTTTTATAAAATCAACTAAAAATTGGAAAATTCTAAAAAATTCACCAAAAACACTTACAAATATAAACAACACAAAAATAATTTTGTTTGAATTTTCTAAGCATTTTGGGTGTTTAAATAAATTGTTGGATTTGCCCTTCTTATCCTTTCTCTTGTATTTCTCTTCTAATTAAAAACACAAAAAAATTAAAAATACATAAAAGCCACCAAAAAATATTTTATTCATTTTATCTTTTGACTACTTCGTAGGCCGATCCGGCCAATCCGTGTTCCTTGAGTTCGACCCTGATCGCTATACCAGGTTAAATAAATAGCGAAGACCGCTATTCGAATTTCATTTCTGATTACTGTGATTTGGTGGTCTCTTTTTCTTGTTGACTGAGTCTCTGAGATCCGAGTCGCAACGACCCTTGTTTTTATACCTTCATCCAGATCTTGGATTACTGATTCATTCGGTCTCCAGAAAAATCGAGATTGTAAAAAAACCGAGATTTGTACAAACCATTCTTAGTTTTATAAAAAAATAGATATTTAATTTGTAAAAAATCTAAGTGGTCCCTCCTCTGATCACCCCCATCCTCCACCACGCCCACTCCTATGTACCTTCCTCCTTCATGCCCCCTCCCCTTTGTCGAGAGGCATTGTATGGAGGAGGAAGCAGGCATCGTTAAACCCCTTACCTGCAGTGGAGAGGTGTTGCATAGAGGAGGATGCTGGTGCCACCGAATCCATTCTCAGCTCTTCCTCATTCGAACCTACAAATTAAAGCAAGTTTGAGAAGAAAGAAGATCTAGGTCCATATCCTTGCCATCGTCACGAACCAGCTCCATCATCGTATGCATATCGGGAGGGGGCACCATCCTCCTCATTATGTGCTGCCATCAGAGGGGGAGTCGCACTGGTTGGAAAAGAGAAGAGGGGGACAACCTGACCTCTCGCACCGCCACCTCATCCATTTCTTGCACGAATAGGATAAGAAATTAGGTTTTCAATTGTGGAATGAAATTGATATTTGTCAAATTTTATTTTTAGAGTGTACAAAATCACAAAAATAGATTTTTAAACATTAAAACAATACAACTAAAAAGGCATTAATTATGACCAGATGATTGAAGATAAATGGATGAGATGGATGAATCATTACAAAAGTGATGAGATCCCACCTCATTTGATGTTTCTCAAAATATATGCATAGAGTATGTTCGCGTGAAACCCAAATCACAACAACTCAAATCTAAAAAAAATAGATTTGAAGAGAGTACAATATGGATTTGAGCGACTTAAAGCTCAAATGAAAGATTTGGAAGAGAAGAATGAAGACTGAGAACCTAACATTCAATATGAATGCACAGTCGTTGCATCCAGGCGGATCTAGAGTCGTCATCACATGCTATGCCTCCCTAATCTGTGTTGTCATTTCTCCGTCATTGTGCACGACCCTCCATTTGCTAGGGTTTGACGCCTATCCAGAGAGAGAGAAAAATTAAATGGAAATTAGCATTAATTGAAAATGGATTGTCACATTCTATTTTTAAAATGTGAAAATGACAAAAATAGATTTATCATCAATCAAAATTAGCATTAATACATATTTAATATCAACCACGAGATTACAATCTAAATTCCTAAATTAATGGCTCCATAAGGGTGGTGATCCACCATATCATTTGAAATTATTCCTAAGCATATATGTAGATGTACCTAAGTACGTATGTATGTATGTATGCATGCATGCAAGTATGTAGGAGAAACTTCAATGAGGTGGATCTTTTACCACTTTTGTGGTGAGCCATCCACCACACCCATTTAGTTTGATCGTACAGATGTTTAAAGGCATATAATAATTAATTATGATTTTATTAGATGAAAATCCATTTTGATCTTTTTTTACTTTTTCCACTTTTAGAGTCCAACGTCCCTATAATTTAGGAAAGCCCATTATTATTTCTCTCTTAGGGTTTGAAGAAACATGGTTCACTTATCTCTCTCACCTATGAAGGCGACTGCATCATCTTGATGAGTATGATTCCCCCTCTGATGGCAGTACGTAATGAGGAGTATGATGGCTCCCTCCTTCCCAATGTCAGCATGTGGTGATGGAGTGACGACATCTTGGATTAGGACCTAGATATTGTTTCTTCTCAAATTTGCTTTAACTTGCAAGCTCAAATGAGGAAGATGCAGAGGAGGGGTTCAACGACATTAGCATCCTCCTCCATGCAATGCCTCTCGGTTACAGAAGAGGAGGTACCGAGGAAGAAATAGCAGAGGAGGTGGAACAGAGGAGAAAGATGCAGAGGTGTGGTTGACGATGCCATCTTCCTCCTCCACCCAATGCCTCTTGACCATGGAGGTGGGGGCATGAGGGAGGAAGGCACATCGGAGGGGGACGACGGAGGAAGGATGTGGGCGGAGGAGGGAGCACTTAGATTTTTTTACAAATCTTGGTTTTTTTACAAATCTTAGAATGGTTTATATAAATCTCAGATTTTTTACAATCTCGGATCAGTTTTTACATGTTATCATTTTCTAACAATTTACTTATGATTGCATAACTCCACACAACTATTACAAAGTGATTGGAAACTTTTACAAAGGAACGCATAAGTTTTATACAGGACTGCGGAACAGTTACAACGATCCATACGAAGGAACATCATTTGTCGCATAACACTATCCAAAATTTGCATTTATGGCATTTACATACAAAGACCAACAAAAAATGTTTGAATTTTACAAAGATATGAGGAAAATTTATTAATACCTACACATTTTATAATTACGCAATTAATTTTTACACGCGAGTAAATCTCATTTAAAATAATGATATATTACAATTATGGATTCATTTTATACAATCGAAAGTGCAAATTTATAAAGAAAATGTCTCATTTAATTTCAAAATTATTGAATGGTAATGTAAATAAATGTAAAAGCCAACTCATAAAATGAAGTATCAGTTGTACATTATCGCATTGGAATTTAAAAATATATGAAAAAAACTAGTTCGTTGAGAATGTTAATGGCAATTAGTAAATGAATGTAATGAGAAAGCCAAATCTAGGCATACTAAAATAATAATTTGATATCATTAAGTGAAATTCAAATTTAGTAAAATCGAATAACAAAAATACCTTTTTGATAAGATTTTCGATGCGACCATCAGATTGAAATCTAATTGATCCTATTGATGGCTCATAAAAAGTAGTGAGACCCCACCTCATAAAAGGATTTGTGTTTATGTGTATGTATGTATGTCTATCGCATGCACATATACATACATATATATATATATAGAGAGAGAGAGAACAATTAGTTTTAACAGTCTAGAATTGTTGTAATCGGCTTCTTCTAGATGGAGGACATATGAGTCTCTGTTTCTGATGAATTTGAATGACATATGAGGAAGATATGGTGATGAAAATACATGATGGTATTTTCCAAAAAAAAAAAAAAAATGGTAAAAAAATGAGTGCGAAATAGGTAAGGTTACATACTTCATGAAATATGCTCCCTTTCCTCACACACACACATATATATGGTTAAATGGGGTCACCTCATGTGGAGTAGCCAAGTTAGCAACTCCCGCCTTTATTTTTATTTTTTGTATGAGTTTTTTAAAAAAATATTTATCACAAAAAATTATAAAAAACGATAGTAGTAACCAAGTTAACTACTCCATGTTAGCATTATACATTTTGCCCATATATGTGTGTGTGTGTGTGCGTGTGTGTGTGTGTGCTTAATATATATATATAGAGAGAGAGAGAGAGCGGGGGGTGGGGAGCTTGCACCAACATGCATGTAACTTTAGATGCACCAGTGTCATAAACACATACTTTTTGATATTTCTTTGAAATGAAATCAGCTGGGATTTAAGTCACCATATACCGTCATGATGTCATTAAAATTCAACTTAATTCGAGACTTCTATCCCCTCCATCAAAAATGCCAAATTTTAGCGGTTTCTGAATCGCTAAAATTGAGCTATCCATATGGACATGTTAAGAATGTATGTTTTACATGAAATATGAACTACAATTCCACTCAAATATTAAATAAATCCTCTAATGATTCATTTAAATTAATGAGTGTTTGTGGCATCAGTGCATGTAAAGTTACATGCGTCATGGTGCAAACTCCCCAACCTCATATATATATATATATATATATATAGAGAGAGAGAGAGAGACGAGTATACAGCTCATCTGCATATAGCTTACTTGTTCATCACCTTTCAGCCATACATTTATCTTGAAATTTGAAACAACATACATCCATATCGAGACAAATCATTGGCTTAGAAGGTGATGGACCTATAAGTTACATGCAACTCAATAGCATACTCTCTTTTTTCATATATGTGTATATATGTATAAGAGGAAAGGGAGCCTACTTCATAAAGTAGGTAACCTTACCTACTTCATGCTCATTTTTTGCCATTATTTTATATTTTGGAAAATACCACTATGGATTTTCATCACTATATCTCCTCATATATCATTCAAATTTCATCAAAAATAGAGACTCATATACCATCCATCTAGAACAGTTAATTTTAACGGTATTAGAATTGCAATAATCAACTTGTTCTATATGGAGAGCCTTGGAGTCTCTATTTCTGACATAATTGGAATGACATATTAGAGGGATATAGTTATGAAAATCTATAGTGATATTTTCCAAAAAAATGTGGTCAAAATGAGCATGAAGTAGGTAAGGTTACCTACTTCATTAAGTAGGCTCTCTTTCCTCTTTCCTCTATGAGGAAAGACAACCTACTTCATGAAGTAGGTAACCTTGCATACTTCAAGCTCATTTTTTCCATTTTTTATTTTTTGAAAAATACCACCATGGATTTTCATCAATATATACCCCTCATATGTATTTCAAATTTCGCCAGAAACATAGACTCATATGCGCTCCATCTAGAATAGTTAATTTTAATGGTCTTAGAATTATTGTAATATACTTGTTCTAGATGGAGGGCCTGGGAGTCTCTATTTCTGATGAAATTGAAATGACATATTGAATGGATATAGTTATGAAAATCCAAGGTATTTTCCATTAAAAAATTCAAAAATGAGCTTGAAGTACGTAAGGTTACCTATTTCATGACGTAGGCTCCCTTTCCACATAAATAGAGGAAAGGGAGCGTACTTCATGATGTAGGTAACCTTACCTACTTCATGCTCATTTTTGACCAATTTTTTATTATCTTGGAAAAAACCACAATGTATTTTCATCACTATATCTCCCTCATATGTCATTCAAATTTCGTCAAAAACAAAAATGCATATGCCTTTATATAGAATAGTTAATTTTAATGGTCTTAGAATTGTTGTAATCAACTTGTTCTTGATGGAGGAACTAGGAGTCTCTGTTTATGATGAAATTGGAATGACATATTAGAGGGATATAGGTATGATAATCCATGGTGGTATTTTCCAAAAAATAAAAATGGTAAAAAATGACCATGAAACAGGTAAAATTACCTACTTCATGAAGTAGGCTCTCTTTCCATTATGTATGAGAAAAGAGAGACTACTTGATGAAGTAAGTAACCTCGCCTACTTCGTGCTCATTTTTTGCTATTTTCTATAAAATATCACCATGGATTTTCATCACTATATTTAGGAGTGCATTGGATTGGTTCTGATTTTAGCTTAATCCGAGTCCAATCCCACCTTAACGGATTTTTATCTTTTGGAATCCTATCCAATCCATCAAATATCAAACTCCAATCTGATCTGATCCATCAGACTACGATTTGGTTTTGATTTTTACATTTACATTTTCCCGCTCAATAGTGTACTCTTACATGTTTATACTTTACAACACACTAGCACGCAAACATTCAAATAATGACTTAAAAATCGAGAATATGAATAGATGTGAATAAAAGAAAAATCATATAATCAAATGAAAGTTGAAGAATTCCATGAATCCATTATAAAAAAGTTAAAGAGCACACAATCAAACTAAAAGATTACATTGAATTTAAATTTCAAGTTTTTTTAATAAAAAATGCATTAGTTTATCTTTTGTGATTAACTTCCTCCAAATGATTCAAATAAGAACACAAGTTAACAAATAAGTATACAATGACAAGTTATCAAATAATATAAAGATCATATTATTATATTTCTTGCAATAATGAATTTAACGAACAATAAAAATATATATCAAACAAAATGGAGATGCTTATAAAAATGACAACTAACAATGGTTGAGTTTGATGTAGGAGACTAACACATTATTAGTGTGGTCATCGATATATGATGATGATGCATTTGCTAAAAACATAGTCCCATCTCAAACTGAAACCAATAAAAATCATATATGCATCAATCTTGAGACAGTCAACGTCATTTGAACTCATAGCCCATCGTAGCTCATCATGGATAAAAAATGATATTTGTATCAAACTCAACTAATTTCTTCAAAAATTAGTCAACCAACATTTTGCTAGGAAATCAAAAACATCATCCACTAATCACATAAATTAATAAGAAGAGATTTAAATAAATTCATATATGTCTTATACTTGGAGAGGATATTAAATTAGATAGATCACTCAATAAGGAGGCACATCCCCAACAACACATTCTTCAATGATAGCTGTGAAGGTAATGGATTCGATTTTACCCAATATATTTTGCATAACTTCTACATAAATATGAAAAGTAACTTTGAATTGAAAAAGAATTATATAATAAAATAGCATGCAATAGATAACAATTTATCTATAAGAGATCGCCATGAAAAGTTTGTACACGTATATCTGCTATAGACGATTCAGAAGATTATTCCCTTCAATAAAACTGTTGTTTTTAAAACTATAAATATACAACCTGAGTGAAGTAGACAAGAACCACCTAGGGGTCTCTCGTAGATCACCATCCTGCCAAGCATGTCGGGGTGATTGTGGGCGACGTGCTCGAGCTCCTCCATGTCAGCATATAAGTTGTGGCGGCCCATTGTCGCATCCAGACGCACGATAGAAGGAGGTCGGGGCAAGTAGGGTATAATGATGGGGGAGCGTGCTTCGCCCAAGCACACATGGGAGGAAGGTTGGTACATGATGGGGGGGAGTGTGCCTCGTCTAGGCGCACAATGAAGAGAGGCAGTGGTGGTAGGGTATAGAAAGGGGAGGAGCATGCCTTATCAAAGTGTACAGGGGAAGGGGTAGCATGGTCCAGAGAGAGGACAGGGGGAGGTTTTGATTTGGACAGAGATGGAGAAGGAATTTAGGGAGTTTTCCAAAAGAATGGTGTGATTTTAAGTAAAGGCAAATGACATTGGAGGGAAAAGAGAATTGACTACTGATGAATCTACATTTCATCATCTTTATTCTATCATTTTGGCCTTAAAAACCCTAGTAAATGCGTGTAAATTGCGTTAATTTAGGCATTTTATCATTCATGCATTATTGTACAAATTGTGTACAAAATACGGTTTTTAAAGCCAAAATTATATAATAAAGAAAAGAAAAGAAAAAATAAAACATTGCGAATATTTTATGACGCGAAACCCCGAGACATAGGTTTCTCAATAACTAGGTCGACAAGGAATGAAGTAGGGGGAGATAAGGGCCAAAATACAATAAAGATATCCTTTGTTTAATTCATTCTTTATTCATTTTGGGACCTATTTTTAGTTCCACTTTTTATAATTTAAATAAAGAAACTTTGAACATAAAAGTTGTAGATAATTAAATAAATAAAAATACAAAATTGATTTCACACAAAAATAATGTACAGATAAAAAGTTATGATCTGAATAAGTTTCCAAAACCCCAACTTCCCAGATCTGTATCTCTCAAATAAAAACTCGAAATATATCAAAATCATTTAATTATATATAATTTTCAATAAGCTATTTAATGAAGGTGGTTTCATATTTTGCGGAGATGCGGTTTGAAAGTTGAGTTTTGGACCCCTATTGTATAATTGTATTGATTAAAATATTCAAGTTATTTATTATTCATTATTTTTATACTTTTATATTTTTATAATTTTTTAAATATTATTTATAATGTATATGTTTATTAAAACAGGAATAAAAATACAAAGAAAACATAAAAATAAAATACTTGAAAATTATACAGATGAAATACCTAGACTTACACCAATGTAGATAATACTTCTATTTATTTAACTGTATAAATCACTTCAAAAATTAAATAAAAATATATTTAAATTTCTAAAATAGGTTATAAATTTATAAAATAATAAACAAAATTAATAAAAATAAATTATTAAAATACATAGATGAATATACTTGTATAGAAGTTATAAAAGGAAACTTGTAATGTTTTTACCTCGAAAAAATAAATAAAAATCTTAATAAAATACTTTATAAAATAATAAGCATTTTTATTTAATAACCTAAAAATAATAAAATCATTTATTATTCTTTTTCGAATTACTACATCTTTTTGCCAGCGAATTTTCTTGTTGGTCCACGTGGACCAACCAGAATCCTTCGTTGGTTGACCTCGGTCAACTCTTTGACCGAGGTCTGGCTCCTATCAGACTGTGGGTTTTTTACATTTTCTTCGATTTTTAGGGAATGCATCTTTCACCATCTCATGTTGAAGTCATCTTGACTTTTTCTTACCAAGCATCGAGGATTCACACCTATAGTTCTTCTCGATCTTTGCATCGCTGGCGTGCTCCGGATCCCTCGTTCTTTTCGCTGCCCCGCCAACTCCTTCAAAAGGACCCCCCGACCTTCCTTGACTCCTTGATCGCTCTTCCACCCCTAAAACCTAGACATAATACCCCAGCATCCTTCCTGGTGACAGCAAGAGCTGGACGCACACTTTGGGAGGTTCGGGTGGTGTCGAATCGACGCGGATCCACTCGTCGGAGGTCTCGCCAGAGCCATCCTTCAACGTCGCCTTGGTGAGTCTTCTCCTTCCTTGTTCCGTACTTTTTCAAACCTTTAGAGCATCTGTAGAGTGTTATCGAACTTCCCTTTCATCGAATCGCCCCGTGATCATTCCAAAATCTCATTGTTTCACATCTGTTCGTGCCCCGGGTTGTGCCGGCTGACGACGACTGCCATTTCACCGCTCCACACCTCCATTACGTCTCCGCGGGGTCGAGGCGCTTTTCCCTCGACCCTCTCACTTATTTTGCAGGTCCAGAAGCGACAGGAAGAGCCTGGGGCTTGTTTTGGAATCTTGCCGGGGAACTTAGAACCTCCCAGCTCCGTCGTACCCTTGCGAGAACTCCGGCCATCGTCTGAGGATTCTAGAGCCACCAACACCAACAACACCGCACGTAGGATTGTCCCGAACATTTTAGGAGCTCGAAGTAGCGTCGGACGCCAAGATCAAGGGAGGGGAAGATCGCTTCGCCGGGGAATCTTCCATGTTCTTCGTCCTAGCCTCTCTATTGTCAGATCGAAGCCGACGCCCAGGTGTACAGCAGCCATCCGATCTCCTCTAGCCACCACTGCTCGATCAGCCCTTGGAGATCTAATAACAGTCGTCCCAGCGTGAATCGTAAGCGGTCGTTCTCCAGCTGACACGTGTATAAGTAAGGAACGCCAACCGTTGGATCGCGTCCAGTGAAAAACAGAAAGGCGAGACCGCTAAGTAATGGTCTGACAGATCAGACTCACTGTCGCTGAGGCGACTACTCATGCCTTCACGTTTATCAGCAATCAACCCACACAATCAAGCAAGCAATCAATAGAAAGGATCAAAATTTAGTATACCCTACTAAGATTGTATAGTGGCAAGCAAGTAGGGGTCGAACACAAGAAGCAAAGGAGTAAAGCAGACTAAGTGAAAGTCAAATGTCCTATGTCTTGTGAATTACTTAGCCAATTTGGACTTTTTGTGGGTTTTTAATTTTATATTTTATATTTAATTTTTGCTTTTATATTTTTTATTTTGATTTTATTTTTATTGATTTTATATTTTCGTTTTATATTTTGTATTTTTGTATTTTATTTTTATTTTAATAAAGATATAATATATATATAAGGAATAGATATATATATGCTAGAGATAGGAGAGAGATATGAATAGAGAAAAATACTCAAAATACAAGAAATAAAGTATTTTTATGCCTTTTATATTTTTCTAATATTTTTGTGATTTTTATAGATTTTTCCTAAATTTTTTTGGTATTTTTAAAGGCAAGAATACTAGCAAACAGTGAAACAAATTGCTGACTGAAATTAAAATGAGGATAAAAAATATGAAATAGTGTCCAAACCTCCTCAAATTAATTTTAAATCAAAGATAATAAAACAAGGAAAATTAAGAAACATAGATCATATTTTTAGGATTTTTAGGAATTTTTAATATTTTTATGAAGTATTTTGGGGTTTTATAATTTTTAGAAGTTTTCTTTTGTAATTTTTAATGATTTTTGGACTGAAATTAAATCAAACTAAGACACATAATATAATTTTTTGGAATTTTCAAAAACATTTTATAATTTTTATGTATTTTCTAATGCAAGCAGTGAAGAAAATGCATGTTCTTGAATTTTTATAAATACTAAAATGCAATAAAAATGCAAGGTAAAAATATGGTGTGATAATACGATGCAACAGGAGCTTAAAGCTAAATTTTTGAGATTTTTTCGAACTTTATAGATGCATGAAATAAATGCTAGAAACATCAAGAAAATGCATTCTAGCAGGGGTATTTTTGTAAATATGGCAAAGTTCAGGGGCCTGCTTGCAATTTTCACACAAAATATATAATGTAATAAAAATGTTCCACGACTAAAAGTATATACACAAAGCACGAAGTCCTTCCCTGCAAAAATGCCAAACCCACGTGCACGGGACACGTGACCTTGTAGGGACCTAAGTATAATTAATAAAAATCTTAGGGGCTCAACTGCAGTATTTCCAAAAATATTATACTTACTTAAATGTTTCCTAGACTAAACTAAATACGAAAACTCACAAGGGGGTCCTTGCAAAATTCCCATCACCCCACGTGCACAGGTCACGTGAGGTGACGTGGACAAGACTTGTTTGCAGATACGTAAAGTATGGGGTTCTAAATGCAAATATTACAAAACATTTATAACTGCAAATGAAATTTTTACTGTTATTAAATAAATACAAAAAGCATCAGGGGAAATGATGCAAAATATCCAGGCTTAAGGGCTTGTGCGCGATCGGACGGCGGGGAGGCGTCACTTATCCACGTGGCGGCTCCGGAGCGCACGATGCTGGTTCGACGATGAGTGGTTGCGATCAGATCTGAAGAGGCGATCAACGGTCGAAGCGGGCCAAGATTGGACGGCTGCTGTGTGACCTGGAGCTGCGGCGTGATCGGACGGCGGAGAAGCAAGGAGGAAGAATGGGGAAGAACGCCGGCAAGGCGAACTTCCCCGCGCTGAATCTCGGTCCTCTGGCGGTCTGGAGGCGTACAAAATGGTCGGGCGTGCTCCTGGGGACCTCCTCTAGCTCCTGGGGGCTCCAAAAATCCTTGGCGAAGGCCGAGGTCTTCGCGAGGGGGCAACAGAGCTGGGTTGCTCCAAGGACCTCCGGCGAAGCTCAAAATGAGCCCAGATGCTTGGTTGGGTTTCAGACCTGCAAGGAGAGCGTGAAGAAGTCAGGGGCAAAATGCCCCGACACCGTGGAGGGTGTAAAGGCTGTGTAAGGTGACGTGGGATGGGTTCGACGTCGGCCGACGAAATTCGATGCCAACCAAGGTGAAATCCAAGGGATTCGATGATGATTAGGCAGGAGATAATGGAAACAAAACGCGAGGTGCTTTTGCAGCTAATCTGAGATCTAAAGAACAGTAGAGCAAGGGGTAAGGAGACCTCACCAAGGCGCATGGGAAGAGAGCTCCGTCGAGACCTCCGGCGAAGGGATGCGACTCGATTTGACACCCTCGGAGACCTCCAAAGGTAGGGATCGATTCTTGTTGTCACCAGGAAGACCCTTAGATACCTAGGGACCAGTTCGAAGGGTGGAAGAGAGATGAAAAATGGAAGGGAAGTCAGAGGATCCTATTTGAAGAGTTGACGATCGGGGCATGAAGATCAACGATTCTGGAGCAACATAGCGTATCAATGCCCGGGGAGAGATATGGGCGTGAATCACCGATCTTCGAGGAACAAAAGTCGTCAAGAGTGCAACATGAGATAGTGCTTGGCGTGGCCTCCAAAAAATCACGAAGTTGGACGAAAACCAACATTCTAACAAAAAGCCAGACCTCGGTTAGGGAGTTGACCGAGGTCAACCAAAGAAAGAGTCTGGTTGGTCCACGTGGACCAACCAGAAAAAACCTTGGAAAAAGGATGTAAATTCATTTAAAAATAGTAAATGATTTTATTAATTTTTTATTATAAACTTAAAAATGTTTATTTTTTTATAAATTATTTTATATGATTTTTATTTATTTTTTTCGAGACAAGTTTCCATTTATAGGCTATATAGGTATACACATCTATATATTTTAATATTTTATTTTTATTTTTTATATTTAATTTATTTATTTTTGTTTATTATTTTATATATTTATAAAATATTTTTATACACTTAAATATATTTTTATTTTATTTTTCTGAAGTGTTTTGTAAACTAATTAAAATAGGAGTAGTAATTATATATGTATAGTTATAGGTATTATACCTAGGTATTTTATACACGTAATTTATTTTTGAGTTTTATTTAGTATTTTATTCTGATTTTAATGTACATATATATTATAAATATTATTTACAATATTATAAAAATATAGAATTATAAAAATAATGACTAATAAATAAAATGAATATTTTAATCTGCACAAGTATACAATATGGGTCCAAAACTGAACTTTCAAACTGTAGCTCCGCAAAATACGAAACCACCTCCATTAAATAGCTTATTTGGAATTATATACAATTAAAGGTGAATTTGGTAAATTTTGAGTTTTTATTTGAGAGATACAGGTCTGGGAAGTTGGGATTTTGGAAACTTATTCAGATCATAACTTTTTATTTGTACATTATTTTTGTGTGAAATCAATTTTGTATTTTTCTTTATTTAATTATCTACAACTTTTATGTTCAAAGTTTCTTTATACGAGGTGTAAAAAGTGGAACAAAAAATAGGTCCCAAATAGAATAAAGAATGGATAAAATAAAAGGTATTTTTATGGTATTTTAGCCCTTATCTCCCCCTACTTTATTCCTTGTCGACCTAGTCATCGAGATGCTTAGGCCTCGGGGTTTCGGGTCATAAAATATTTACAATATTTTTTTTCTTTTCTTTTCCTTGTTCTACAATTTTGGCTTTAAAAACCGCATTTTATACAATATTTGCACAATGATGCATGAATGCTAAAATGCCAAAATTAAGCTTGTTTACACGCATTTACTAGGATTTCAAGGTCAAAATGATAGAATAAAGATGATGAAACGTAGATTAATCACCTAGGTGTAGGTAATTTTGCCTAATACCCTCGCCATTTCTGTATTTAACATTTGCACCTCAAACTTTCCTATGCAGCTTTAAAGTTTTGTAATAATTGTACCTATACCCCCATACTTTTCATATTTGCGAACAGGTCCCTGTCCACGTCACCTCACGTGCTTGTGCGTTTGAGGAGGGTGGGTATTTCGCATAGGACCCCCTGCGGGTTTAGTTATCTGCGTTCAGTAGTGAGAATTTCCTATTAAGTGTAATATTTTTGGAAAACTTGCAGGCTAGCCCCCATATTTTTGGAATATTGCGTTTAAATCCCTACCACGAGCTCGTGTCAATGCACGTGGGCTGGGTTTTTTGCAGAAGTACTCTTGCGGTTTTGGCAATTTATATTTAGTCGAAAAATATTATTTTTGTGTTATAAAATTATGGGAAAATTTGCACTTTGGCCCTTGAGGTTCTGGATATTTACACATATGCCCTTGGTAGTAGTGTAGTTTCTCTTTGTTGTCTCTAATTATTTCATGCTCTATCAAGCTCTAAAAATTCCCAAAAAAATATCATTGAGTGCTTGTTGCATTGCTCTATCACGCCATCTTTTTAATTTGCATTTTTGTTGTATTTTATTATTTAGAAAAATTTGAAAACATGCATTTTCTTTACTGTTTCCATTAGAAAATACATAAAAATTACAAAACGTTTTTGAAAAATTCCAAAAAAAATATATTTTGTGTGGTTTTTCATATTTTGACTCCAAATCAAAAATGATAAAAAAATACAAAAGAAAACTCTTAAAAATAGCAAAACTCCAAAAATCTTCATAAAAATCTTAAAAATTCCACAAAAAGCCTAAAAATATAATTTTTATCTCTGAATTTTTTTGTTTTATTACCTTTATTTTAAAATTAATTTAAGTAATTTTGGACTCTGTTTGATATTTTCCTTATTTTAGTTTCAGCCTTCAATTTTGTTCACTGTTTTTAGTATTCTTGACTTCAAGAAAAATACCAAAAAATAGGAAAAATTTGGAAAAATCACAAAAATATTATAAAAAGATAAAAAGCACAAAAATATTTTATTTCCTGGATTTTGAATATTTTTACCTATATATCCCTCTCGAATCTCTCTTCTGTATATATATCATATATAGTTTTATAGCCTTATTAAAAGAAAAAAAGATAAGATAAAAATATAAAATATAAAAAGAGAATACAAAATCAGTAAATAGAAAATCAAAATATAAAAATATAAAACCAAAATTTAATAAAACATATAAAATTAAAAACCCACAAAAAGTTCAATTTGGCTAAGTGATTCACAAGACATAGGATGCTTGACTTTTGTCTAGCCTGCTTTACTCCTTTGCTTCATGTGTTCGACCCCTACTTGCTTGCCATTATACATTCTTAGTAAGGAACAATAAATTTTAACTCTTGCTCTTAATTGCTTGATTAATTGTGTGGGTTACTTGTTGATCAACGTGAGGATTGTAGTATTCGCCTCAGCGACAGTGAGCCTGTGGTGTCAGGACATTACTTAGCGACTCCCATCCCTTTCGTTTTTCAAATGGTGTCGTTACCGGAAGCATTGGTTTGTAGAGTAGACATTTGTATTTTTAGTTTCTTAGTCATTTTTTATTATCTCTTACTAGTGTATTATTGATTGTGATCTATCTAACGTCTCTTTCTTGTTTTCTTACGAGGGACCACGGACCGAGAAGGATCACCTAGACGATCCTACATAACCTTGGGAAGCGGAGCCGACTATTCTACCCTAGCCGGCAGGAGAGAGCAGGAGGAGCTTGAGAGAGAGGATAGTTAGGTTTTTATCTTATGAGAGAGAGAGACTATTGATTATAAATTTCTAATAATACAAGTACAAAGGACTTTGGACATTCGGGCCCAATTTCAAAGTATTTCTTCGCTTGGGGGCTCACCGATGTTTTGTCGCGATTTCGTCGCATTATTTTATTTTGTTTCCCGATTTTGGTTTTCCTTATTTTTTTGGAATGAACCCTTAGTCTTTAGGCTTGCTTGATCGTGTAACCTAAGGCCAAACACGTAACAACCATTGCACGCACCTATAGTCTTCTCGTTTAGACTTAGAAATAATTAATTGTTGGACACATAGTTTGAAATGGCGTGCCGTGAGAGCACTCTATGCAACGCTTGCAGGACCCATTGTGGTGAGCACCGAGGAGGCTTCAAGATCGAACTTTAGGTTTCACTCTGTGTGTTTAGCATTTGGTTCTTCACGCTAGCAGTTGCCTGCTTAGGGCGGTTTCCGTGTGCATATCCACATTTAGTATAGGTTTATAAATTCCTGTTTTGCATCCCGCATGAAGAGAGCTGGAAAGCGTTGTAAGTCTTCTAACTGAGTATTCATCATTTAGGCACTAAGGTGAGATTTACATCTTAGTGTTATCTTGCATTGCTTTGCCGACCTTCTCCCTCTGTTTTTGGATCAATTAGGAATCAAAGAAAAGACAAAAATCCTTAGGCGCTTGTGTTGAATCTACTCAAAACAAGTGATAACACAAAAAAATTAAAAAATGGACTGCTAAAAATACTTGACCTAAATAAAATTGGTTAATTGGACTCATTGTCTTGGGGAGACCAAAGGCCTTATTTATTTCATGTTGCATTGGAAGGTTTCCTTCCCAGTGAGGTGAGTGACGTCGTAAGGATTAGAGCCCAAAACCCAGTCTGTGGCTGCATTGTGTATCGCTTGGATTTCTGAAGTATTGGCGCTTCTATCGTACGTGGACGAGTAGGGCTTGGTCGGCAATGATGACTCTCTATTGTGTAGAGCATTGACCTTGTCCGAAGTATTGAGCATAGGCCACGCCTTAATGGGGGCGTATGTCTCATCGTCTTGCGTCCGAGTAGGTTCTTGCACGCTCACGGGTGATTCCGTTGCAAGCAAGTTCTGAAGTATTGGTTTCGCCTATCGACTTCCTCCCTTTATTTCTTTGGCTGAGTAGGGATCCAAGAAAGGTTACAAAGACCTCAAAAAGTGCAGACTACATGTTACAAAGGAGGAGGACAAGTACGGGATACTTTTCTGGCAGTACTCTTGTTCCTATAGATGTAGCGCTCTAAGGACTTGTTACAAGATAATTGCCTGAATTTAAATCTAAAAATCACAGAGATAATTGACGAACCTTCATGGCTTTACAGGTCGAGTTGGTGAATCCATTGCTTTGAGGTTTGATTGATTAGTCTTATTAAGGACAAGATCAAAAACATCGCGTCTTTGCGCCATTTTGCTATCCTCTCATTTGGCCCTTGCTCATTGTGAGCCTTCTACTATTTTACACTCCCTTTGTTGAGCTCTGTATCTTTCATCCACATCAATCTTCTGCTTGACCTTTGAGATGGCAACGAATGGACAGTTTAGTCGATACTCTGTCGACACCCACATCAGTTCCATCCGTTCGTCTTCTTCAATATCGGGGCGATTCTCAACAACTCGGTTCGCACTCCGTGAACCGATCTCCAGACTCCCCATCTTCTTCAATAAATAGGGATCACTCTTGTCCTGAATTCTGTCCGTTTTGGATGGCCATTGATTCCACTCCTTATACATCACCATCCTTAACAAAGTTCTGAGTTGACCTTAACACAGAATATTTCTCTCCTATTGGTGCTGCAATACAGACTGATCAGGGCATTCTTTCGTGTGAAGACCGAGAACCCGATTCCGAGCCAACAAGTCAAGAAGAATCTAAGATGGCCGGTGGAAGGGGAAAAGGGCCGCAGCCCCAACCTAAAGCTGAAGTTAACCTAGAGGAAGGGTAGTATACCACTCAGAATGATGTGAATAGTCAGCTCCTGGCATCCATCCAAGCAATCCAGCAGCAGTTGACCAACCAAGCCTTGTCCAGACCGCCTTCCAAGATATGCTGAATGATCTGAGGAGGAGGGTCGATGCAAGAGATGGACGAAAGGAGGGAGAGCCGAATCCAGATCAAGAGTTCAATTTTGGAGGAGCTGAAGATGAACTTTCAGTGGGAGGACACGAATTTGATAGAATTGACATAGATCCCCAGTAGCTGAAGCCGACGCTAAAGCAGACATACAATCCTAGGGCAGGTCGTATCACTGAGTGGATCCAAATTCCACGCCTCCATGCCCACTTCGAGCTGAAGCCGCAGTTTCTATCTCTTCTTCCCACATTTCGTGGGAATACCACTAAGGAGCCATACATCCATCTTAAGAAGTTTGGCCACATCTGTGCCATTGCCCACTACCCTGGAATTCCCTTGGGGGTAGTCAAGATGACCGCCTTTCCCTTCAGCCTTCAAAATAAGGCCCTATATTGGGTCGACCACCTAGGAAAGGTAGTCACGACCTGGGAAGAGCTGAAGTCTACATTCCTCCACAACTTCTACCCTCTCGGTCGTCTGAATCAGATGTGTGCCCGCATCTCCAGCTTTTACCAGTAACCCCACGAAACTCCATGAAGCGTTGGAAAGATTCAAGGATATCCAAGAGAAGTGTCCCTACCATGAGATCTCGAAGACCAACCTTGTGCAGCACTTCTTTGGTGGGCTCACACTTGAGAGCCAAAGACTCGTCGATGCCGCTTGCAGCAGCTCACACTTTAATAAGGACGAGTACGTGATGTGGAACGTCTTTGAGGAAATGGATAAAGGAGAAGCTGCTCAATCCTCGTCCCGAACATACATGAAGATGCCTGCCGCCATCAGCAAGCCCGTAAACATGGCTGCTCATACCGAAGACAGAGATGAGAGCTCCAATCTAAGCATCATCGGGAGTCACCTGTCTAAGGTAGACATCATTGAGAAGAGGTCGCAGGACCTCGAAAAATTACCAGCAATTGAAAAGAGGACCGAGGGCTTAGAAAAGCTCGACTTGATTTCTCAGCAGCTGGAGCAGCTCGTTCGAGCTCTGAACACCAACATGTAACGTTGTGTCTACCACTGCCGACCCATTCACTGAGAAGAAGAAGCTTCACTGCATCAAACCCCTCAGCCGACTCCACCGCACCCCCAGCCTATCCAGCACGTGTATTACGTGAAGGTCCCAGAGCAGCCCCCACAGCCTCAGACACAGATGGTTGTATATCAACCAGAGTCCCAGTCGGCTTACTCCGAGCAGCTCTCTCTACCCCCGCCACTAATCTAGGAAATTAATGGTGTATGGAATAATGAAGCGCTGCTGACTCGTCCTCGGGGACATTTTCAGGGTCAGAACATGGGCAACAAGCCCTATCACCAGCAGCAGCAGGGTGGAAGACCCTTCCAACCCTCATACCAGCATCAACTTCCGTCTCAGGGTAACATCTGGAGGCAGAATTATCAGAACGGTCCTCAGCAATCTGGATATCGCAGTCAAGGATATCATCAGCAACCAACTGCTCCGTATCACCAGCAGAACTCAAAGTATTCCTCCAACCCTCCTCCTCACTAATTCTCACAGGGCTACCAGTCACAGTCTCACCCGTCGTACCAGCACCCTAGGCCCGAGCAGGGGGATTCTTTCGAGATTGTGCCGGTTAACCCGGCCCTTGCGTGCCTCGAACAGTTGACGAAGAATATGGCTGAGATGAACCAGAAGATCGATGACTTGACAGCTGCGAAAATAGCCATCCCTTCTCAAGTCAAAGCTATCCCGAACAATTTCCGACGCAAGGAGCAAGTATCCGGTAGTGTCCAACCAGATTCAGGTGAATTAAATTGTTTTTTATCTAATGTTGTTACTCTCAAGAGAGGTAGGATAGTCAAGCCATCGGTGACAGCGAAGGGAAAGCATCTTGCATCTGATGGAGAATCGTCAATCCGGCCAATGCAAGGGCAAAGAAGTATTTTTGAAGCAGTAGCACCAACCAGAAAAATACAAAAATGAAAAAAACAACAAAATACAAACAGATAGTAGCAGCCTCGGTGGAGATAGGCCCGCATTGGAGACGTATGCACCCGCCACAGAGCCAGCCCCTCACAGAAGGAATCATGCACCTGCAGCAAGTCCAACGCCAGCACCAGAAGTCGAGCCTACAGTTTTTGATCCACATATTGTAGATGATTCCATTCTTTTTTGCCATCTATCTGTAAACAACAATATGGACACTATTTTGGATGGCATTGGTGGAAATTCTATAAATATTCCTTTCCCAGAAGCAATGAAAAAACACAAAAAAAATGAAAATTTTGAAAAATGCTTTGTCTGATCCTACCATCATTGAAATTATTCAGAACTTAGTACTGAACATGCCATTGATGAAAGCTCTTGAGTACATGCCAGCTGTAAAGAAAGGATTAAAGGATGCATGCACAACTAAGCGCATGCCCCATCCTCATAACTCCAGGAATAAAGGCGGCAAGTCTGAAAATCATATCCTCACAATGGCCACAGTTAACACCATCAGCAACCTCCCGGATAAGAAGCCAGATATGAGAGCACCTCTTGTGCATTGTCAGATGTTTAATCAGGAGTTCGAACACACACTGCTCGATAGCAGGTCTTCTGTCAACCTGATGTCAACCTCACTACTCACAGAATTCAAGCTAGGACCGCTCAAACCCACAAAGATGATTCTGTAGTTCACAGACAAATCAGTTAAGCGGCCTAGGGGCCTATTGGAGGATGTGATAGTCACGGTTCAGGAGAAGCAGCTCCCGGTCGATTTTGTGGTACTAGATATGGACGTCCCCGCTCCATTTCTCCTAACCCCAATCATACTTGGACGACCATTCCTACGAACGTCGAATGCAGTGGTGAATTATGGGACTGGAGAAATTACTTTTGGTGCTGGCAGCGAGACAATCAAAGTAGAGACCCTATCCGATGCAGCATCACCAGAAAGAACATATGCATCATGCGTAAGGGTGATTGAGTATTCTGAAGACTGCGACTTTCTGGAAGAAATTCAAGACACCAACCTATTCTTGGATGACAATGAGATTCATGAACTCATCTGCCCCGAGGAGGGATTGGGGACCGCATTCGAATTTCCCCTTATTGATCAGGATGAAGTACTTTCTGACACGCTGAATGAGACTTCTGTGGGGGTGATGTGCCTTCAAGATCAAGAGCAAATTAGGATGAAGAGGAAATTATGAAAACATGCTATAAAGATTTGAATGGGGAGACAAAACAGAGCACGGTGGATGCCAAACAGATGAAAAAATCACCACTTGAATCAGTAGTTGAAGTCACTTCTGAGGCAGCTTCTACCCCATCAGAGTTGAAACCCATGCCCTCCAATATAAAATATGCCTTTCTTGTAGGAGAACCTAACATGTACCCGATTATTATTAATGCGCATCTAACCACAGACCAAGAATCTCATCTGATAGAGGTTCTTGAACGCAACTGAAGGTTATAGACTGGAAAACTTCATATCTTTACGGGATCAATCCATCTTTGTGCTCGCGTCGCATTTTCCTGGAAGATGATTGCAAACCCTCTCGAGAACTTCAGAGATGGCTCAATCCTAATCTGCGGGAGGTTGTTATAAAAGAGATCCAGAAATGGTGCGATGCGGGATTCATTTATCCCATCTCTGATAGCAAATGGGTGAGCCCTCTGCATGTGGTGTCAAAGAAATCAAGGATCACCATTGTAAAGAACGACAAAGGAGAGGAAATCGCCACCAGAGTACCCACTTCTTGGCGAGTATGCTTGGATTACAAGAGACTTAATCTCGCCACCAAGAAGGACCACTTTCTGTTACCCTTCATCGACTGGATCTTGGAGAGATTGGCTGCGAAGGAATACTTTTGCTTCTTGGATTGGTACTCTGGGTAAAATCAAGTGGCTATAGCTTCTGAAGACCCAGAGAAGACCACGTTCACCTGTCCTTTTGGGACATATGCCTTCAGACGGATGTCTTTCAGGCTCTACAATGCCCCAGCCACATTTCAAAGGTTTATGCTTGCAGTTTTTGCTGACATGGTGGGCAACTTTCTTGAGGTCTTTATGGATGATTTTTCGATCTACGTAGACTCATTTGATCAATGTCTGATTATTTAGACCGAGTTTTACGGAGTTGTTGCCAAGTGAATCCGGTGCTCTCGTGGGAAAAGAGCAACTTCATGGTTACCGAAGGAATCGTGCTGGGTCACGTTGTTTCTATACGTGGAATGGAGGTCGACCCAGGCGAGGTTGAAGTGATTTCTAAACTTGAGCCACCTAAAACAATCAAGCAAGTCAGGCCATTCTTGGGCCATATCAGGTTTTTACCAACAATTCATCAAAGATTTCAGCAAATAGGCCAGACTGTTGACTGAGTTGCTTGGCAAGGAAAATGAATTCATTGTGGATCATCGTGTGCTCCTTGCTTTTAATCAACTAAAAGAACTCATCACTCAGGTCCCTGTCTTGCAGCCACCGATCTGGACTCAGGCTTTTGAGATAATGACAGATGCGTCAGATTATGCCATCATCGTTGTGCTCGAACAGAGGAAAGATAATGTACCATTTGCAATTCACTACGCTAGTCGAACGCTCGATGAGGCCCAACAAAACTATACTGTCACAGAAAAGGAGCTACTAGCAGTGGTTTTTGTCTTGTAAACGTTCAGATCCTATCTCCTCAGATCCAAAGTGATCATCTACACTGACCATTCGTCCATCCGGTACCTACAGCAGAAGGATGCCAAACCACGTCTTATTCGGTAGATCCTTCTCCTCCAAGAACTTGACCTTGAAATTAGAGATAAAAATGGGGTAAAGAATGTGGTGGCCGACCATTTATCAAGGCTTCCTGAACCAGAGTCTCCTGAGCTGAGCATGTAACCTATCACGGAGACCTTTCCAGACGAGGCAATTCTGTCAGTCACCTCTTTTCCATGGTACGCAGACATTGTAACTTATCTCGTAACCAAGAAAATCCATGGCGTCGGTGTCGGGGAGCAACAATGCTTAGATCGATTTTTTTTTCTTGATTGTGATATTTGTCTATATTTGGCTCATTTAGCTGATATAATTGTTTGACTTGTCTAATTACCCTCTCTTGTTGGCTTTGTGCAAGGAACTGTGGATCGAGGGAGGCGCTCCACCCTAGGCGCCTATGCACCCACGTGAAGGCGGCAGGAGACTTCTGACCTAGCATCAAAGGAGGCAAGGAGGACTTGAGAAGACAGTCACATTTTGAGCATTTTTTCTATTTATTTACTTGTGTAATTTTTGTGAGAGAGAAACCTATTAATTGTAATAATACAAGTACTCAGGACTTAGACATTCGGGTCCAATTTCCAAGTGATTGTTCACTTGGGGTCTCATTGTGGTTTTTCACAGTTTTCATCGTATTTTTTTCCCTTTATTTTCTCTATTTTGTTTTCCTTAGTTTGTGTGAGTGAGCCCTTAGTTTTAGGATTTCTTGCGATAGATTAAGGCCAAACACCTAATATATCTATATATTCCTATAGATTCATTTGGTTTTAGTCAAATTTTGAATTGCTTCTCACTTAGTCTCGGAACCACCGCGTCGCGAGATTTCTCCATACAGCGCGGCAGGACCCACCATGGTGGGCACCGAGGAGACTCCAAGATCAGACACTTCGGTTCCATTCTAAGTCATTAACATCGGTTCTTCACGCTAATAGCAATTTCTGAAATTTAGGGCGATTTCATCGGCTTGCATTTGCATATAGATAGGTTTCAATTCTGCTAAGCATCTGTACATGTAGAGTGTTGGAGGCAAGGTGAGCATTTACGCTTTAGCATTCATCATTGTTTTTGCTGTTTGCATTACTTTTTTGACTCTCCCTCTGATTTTGATCACCTAGGTGCTTAAAGGAATTGATTCCTCGTTAGACGCGTGTATTTCTCACTAAAAATCCAAAAAAAAGTGATAACAAATAAAATTGGGACTACTAACACTACTTGACCTTAAAATCAACTTAAAAGAAAAATCTTGTATTGGGACGAGTAATCCTCTCATTGTCTTTGCTTTTACTTTCTCGCGCACTCATGAAGGTTAGTGCCTAAATCCCATTTCAGTCCCCTAAGTGTTTGAGTAATCTTTTGGACTTCTTACCTAACTCTAAAACAGACAAGATTAAAAGACCAACTTTTCGGTCTCTACCGAGTTGAGTAGGCAAATTGAGGGTTTGTTTTATGTGAGTTTGCTTGTGATTGCTTGTGTGTATTCTTGATCTTTTCTACGCATTTGCGCATTTTCTCCACTTTTTGACTTGACCATCATGCTCTCTTGATCCCTGCCTTTTGTTTCGAGATGGCTGACTGAAGTGATTTTTGTCCGACCTTCACGGACCCCTCGTACCCTCCATTCGGTCCACCTCACTTTTTTCAGGAGGATTGCCCTCTTACTTTTTGTACATACCCGCCTCAGCCACAGTAACAGACTTCGGACTTTTACCCACCGCCACCTCCGTACTTCCCACCTTCACATCCACACGAGACTGATCTGTTGGAGTCACCTCTCACGATGTCCACATTTGAGACCTTGACTCAGTTCATGGAGCAAATGAATTCGAGGATGGATGACCTCACCCACCTAAATAAGAGAAATATCGATGCTTCACAATCTGATGATTCAGACTTGATTGAGGATTCTTGTGAGAGCTTGGAATCGCCCTGGTGACGGCACCATTTGATTAACGCAAAAATCGTAGGTCTTAAGTTCCACACAAGGTGGGAACTCAGTCATTGAATCGACCACACGAGATCCGGGTTAAAACAACAATTAATCCACAACAGAGATCAAACAATGAAAAGCGGTGCGGAGCTAAAATTTATTATAACTTTACAACAAAGATGTGTATAGGAGCAAGTATGTGTAGAGTGTCGAACACAGGAAGCAAGCAGGTAGATCGGGGCAAATGATGCTCAAAAATATTTGTGATGTGATTGTCTATACATGTGCTATGTTTTTTTGAAAAACACAGATTTTGCGAGGGTCAAAATATGTCTCACACAAGGCGGAGACAAAGTCATTGTGGCGACTGCTCAGGAAACTCGGGTTAATCAACAATTAACCCACAACAAAGATCAAACAATAAAAAGCGGTGCGTAGTTAAAATTCATTATAACTCTACAAAAAATATGTGTATATGTGTAAGTATGTGTAGAGTGTCGAACATAGGGAACAAGCAGGATAGATCGGAAAATAAGTGCTCAAGACTGAATGTGATCAAATGCCTACAAGTATGTTATTGTTGTGGGTTTTTAATTTTATAATTTTTTATTTAATTTTTGATTTTATATTTTTGTATTTTGATATTTTTATTTTCTGAATTTGTATTTTCTTTTTATATTTTTATATTTTATATTTTCTTTTTCTATAAAATAAGATATAAAGCTATATAGAATATATAAATACAAGAGAGATGAGAGAGAGATAAAAAGAGGTAAAAATACTCCAAATACATGAAATAAAGTCTTTATGTGCTTTTATATTTTTCTAATATTTTTGTTATTTTTTGATATTTTCCTAATTTTCTTTGGTATTTTTAAGGTCAAGAATACTTAAAACAGTGAGTCAAATTAATGGCCGAAATTAAAATTGCGATGAAAAATATCAAACAGCAACTAAAATTCTTTAAATTAATTTTAAAATAAATATAATAAGATAAAGAAATTTCTGGAATAGAAAACACAATTTTTGGATGTTTTATGGATTTTATAAATTTTTATGAAGGTTTTTAGAGTTTTCTAATTAAGAGTTTTCTTTTGTATGTTTTAGTAATTTTCGGTCTGAAGTCAAAATAATCCAATACACACAAAATAATTTTTTTTTGAATTTTTCAAAAATGTTTTATAATGTTTATGTGTTTTCTAGTGCAAACAGTGAAGAAAATGCAAGTTTTTAAATTTTTATAAATAATAAAATTCAACAAAAATGAAAATTCATAATATAGCTGATAGAGAAATGCAACAGGAACACAATGATATTTTTTGGGAATTTTTAGACTTTTATAGATGCATGGAATAAATGCAAAAAATAAAGAGAAACTACACTACTTGCAAGGGCTAAATTGTAATTATGCGAAAGCTTGAGGGCCAAAATGTAAATTTCCAGAAATATATAACTTAATCAAAGTGTTTCAGGACCAAACACTAATGAACCGAGACCCAGGGATGTGCTTGCAAAATTGCCACGTCACGTGCGCAGAGCACGTGACCTGGCAGGAACTAGAAAGTAATATTATAAAAACCTGGGGGCAATGTGCAAATTCTACAAAATAAATTAACGACTGAGGAAAGTTTAGATCCTAAATATTAAAAATTTGGCGGGGGAAAACATGCAAAATACCCACGCCCTAGATCCAATGGCTGATATGATTCACTTAGGCCACGTGTCCGCACGAGGTCATCCGATACCTATTCGCTGCTGACGGCTTTGATTAGATCATCCTAGGTCGATCAACGGTGATGATGCATCATCATCCTATGGTAGCTGGAGTGCAGGAAGAACGCCTGATGATCCGACGATGCGGAGGTGGCCTGCAAGAACGTCCGAAGAACTCGTCTACGACGAGTTTGAATCCGTCGATGCTGGAGTTCCCTGGCACCTGGAAGCCCTCCGACTGGTGCTTGAGTCTCCTGCTGCAACTCTGCAACTCCAAGGTGGATTAGATTGGGCCGAAGACCATCGGATGGCCTTCAGCGGCTCAAGGAAGCGCCGGCGGTCCTGGGGAGTTAGCACGCGCAAAATCGCCTCCAGATGTGGTCTTTACTCTAGCACCTGCAAAATAAGTTAGGGGGAGTCACGAGCAAAGTGTTGTGAGCCTCCAGATGGCAAATGGAAGCGGGGACAGCGATAGATGAGCTCGCTGGAGCAAGCTTCGACGAGGGGTGGAGCGAAAGAGTCACTCAGTGGATCGACAAAAATAAACGTGTGATTCGGTCCTAAGGCTAAAGATAATCAAGAAAATTCAAGAAAAAATAAAAAAAGGGAAACCTCAGCCGCAGTGCGGCGAGATAGGACCGCCAGAAGCGGAGTTCCGATGATGGGTGGAAGCTGCCCTTCCCTGCGTCAAACGCCGCCGCCAAGGGTCGAGGGAGGAAGCTCTCACCTTCCTCTACCATGAGCACACCAGGAACGGGCGTGAAGCTAGGTCAAAGAGGTTCAAAAATGGAAGGAGGCAGCGGGGGGAGTTTTGAATAGATGGTGAACATGCTCCAAAGATCGAAGGCGCAGCGGCCACGCCAGCGATCCAAAAGTCGAGATGAGCCCAGGGTGTGATTGATGGATGAACAAGGAAAAAAATGAAGAAGGAAGAATCACGAGATAGTGCAAGGATTTGTCTCTAAAAAAACGTGAAGATGGGTCAAAATCCATTTCTGACATTGTTCAGACCTCGGTTAGAGAGTTGACCGAGGTCAACCAGCGAATGGTCATGGTTGGTCCACGTGGACCAACCAGAAAAATCCTTGGCAAAAAAGGATTATTAATTCGATTAAAAATAATAAATGATTTAATTAATTTTTGATTATAAAATGAAAAATATTTATTATTTATAAATTATTTTATTATGATTTTTTTAGATTTAAAAAAGTACAAGTTTCCTTCTATATGTTATATATAGGTGTATTCATCTATATATTTTAATATTTTTTTTTTATTTTGTATATTTTATTTTATTAATTTTATTTATCATTTTATAAATTTATAACTTATTTTATAAACTTAAATATAATTTTATTTTATTTTTCTGATGTATTATGTACAATTAAATAAATAGATGACTTGTTTATATAGGTATAGTTATAGGTATTATACCTATATGCTTTATACAAGTATTTTATTTTTGTGTTTTATTTATATCTTTATTCCTCTTTTAATACACACATATATTATAAATAATATTTACAAAATTATAAAAATATAAAAGTATAAAAATAATGAATAATAAATAAAATGAATATTTTAATCGGTGTAAGTATACAAGAAGGGTCGAAAACTCAACTTTCAAACCGCAGCTCCGAAAAATATGAAACCACCTTCATTAAATAGCCTATTACAAATATATAAAAATAAAGATGATTTTGATACATTTCAAGTTTTTATTTGAGAGAAACAGGTCTGGGAAGTTGGGATTCTGGAAACTTATTCAGATTATAAATTTTTATCTGTACATTATTTTTGTATGAAATTAATTTTATATTTTTCTATATTTAATTATCTACAGGGATGAATAAAAGGGATTAATAAAAATAGATCCCAAAATGAATAAAGAATGAATAAAAGGGATTTTTATTGGTATTTTGGCCCTTATCTCCCCCTACTTTATTCCTTGTCGACCTAATCATCAAGATGCCTAGGTCTCGGGGTTTCGGGTCATAAAATATTTGCAATAGTTTATTCTTTTTATTTTCTTTTCTTTATTCTATAATTTTGGATTTAAAAATCATATTTTATACACAATTTGTATAACAATGCTTGAATGATAAAATGCCTAAATTAACACCATTTACACACATTTACGAGGGTTTTTAAGGCTAAAATGATAGAATAAAGATGATGAAATGTAGATTCATCAATCCCACGGGACTGGCCGAAGTTGAAAGTAGACAAATTCTTGTCTAAAATTCATTTCTACCAGTGGGAGGATCCATACTTATTTTGTGAGGGGGCAGACTGCATATGGAGAAGGTGCATTCCTCAGGAAGAAGTTCCAAGTGTCCTCGCCTTATGCCATGACCAAGATTCTGGAGGACATCATTCAGGCAGACGAACGGCAGCAAAAGTTCTTCAGAGTGGCCTCTGGTGGCCTACACTATTCAAATATACATATGGTTACATTAAATGTTGCACTGACTGTCAGAAAATGGGAGGAACCATAGGAATGAGAGACACGATGTCTTTGAAATTCATTCAGATATTAGACGTCTTCAACGCATGGGGCATCGACTTTATGGGCCCACTTCCCAACAGTCAGGGTTATGAATATATTCTGCTTGTCGTCGACTATGTAAGTCGTTGGGTGGAGGCTATCCCCGCCCGAACCGCCGACAGTAGAACCGTTTGTCGATTTTTGAGAGATCACATCATAGGACGGTTCAGTATCTCCAAGATCCTGGTATCTGACAAGGGTAGTCATTTCATAAACAGAGAGGTGAAGAAGCTGACTCAGGAATTCTGCATTGAACATTGTGTTGCTTCACCTTACCACCCGCAATCCAATGGCTTAGCTAAATGTTTAAACAAGGAGATCAATACAATTCTACAGTAGCTTGTGCGTCCGGATCGCAAGAACCGGTCTTAGTTGCTTGATTCAGTTCTTTGGGCTTATAGAACATTGTAGAAGTTACCCTTGGGAATGTCTCCCTACTGCCTTGTGTATGGAAAGCCATGTCATTTGCCCGTTGAACTAATTCACAAATCGCTATGGGCCATCAACATCTGTAATTTGGATTTTGAGAAAGCTGGGAAGATCCGAAAGTTGGATCTGAACAGATTATTGGAATTCAGAGACTATGCATACGACAATAGCCTAATGTACAAGGAGAAGGTCAAAACATGGCACGACAAGCATATCCGCCGCAAGTTCTTCGAGTCGGGTCCGAAGGTATGGTTGTTTGATGCGAAATTAAAGATCTTTCCAGGTAAATTAAATAGCAAATGGACTGGTTCGTTTCTAGTTAAGCATGTGCGTGACAATGGAAGTGTATTGATATCTAATTTGTCAGCTGACGCACAGCCATTTGTAGTCAATGGACAGCTTCTAAAGCCTTACCTTGAACATGATACATTCTTGTCTGTTGTTGACTCTATTCAAGTAATATGTAGGGATGAGCTTGATATTTTCAAAGCAGCAGAGGAAGACAAAGCAGAGAAAAACATTTTTGAGTGACTTTGCTTCTTTTCTTCTTCTCTTCTTTTCCTTCTCTTCGATCTTATTCTACCTACAAGATATCATCCCCTTCATCATTGCTACACTTAGGATGCACTTTTTCCTAAGTGTAGGGGGGATGTACATCCCGAGTTGTTCATATTCCATCTTCTGATATCTTTTCTTCTTTTCTTCTTTTCCTTCTCTACCTTCTTCATCTACTGAAAAGGAGTCGTCCCTTTTTGTCAGGCTTCTATACTTAGGATGTACTTTGTCTTAAGTATAGGGGGTGTTTACCTCGAGTTGATTCTATTCTTTGATCCTCTCCATTGCCTCCTCTTCTTGTCTATACTTAGGGATATCTTACCCTAAGTCTAGGGGGAGACAGTCTGAGTATGATCTGTTCATTCCCACTCTTGACCCTACCTGCTTTGTGTACAGTCTATTATACTTAGGATTATTTTATCCTAGGTATAGGGGGGATGGTCGATTTCTCATTAGTTCATTCATTCATCTCTTATTCATCTATTCTTCAGACGTGTCTATACTCAGTACGAGTTATGTTTTCTCTTTTCTCTCCGATCTATGAGGACAAAGCTCAAGCTAAGTTTAGGGGAGTCGTATATATTACGTATATACTTTAGCCATAACTCGTACTTCCGTATTTTCACTGGTAATTATGGCTTATTATACTATTAAAATTCATTAATAACCTTAACAAATGATGTGATTATTCCTCAATTTCTTTTTGTATTTACTGATTAATAAATCAGGTGAAAACATTTTTTGCAAAATATTTGAAAAATAGTTTGAAAATCTATGTGAAAAATCTTTTGAAAACTATTTGGAAAATATTTTGTTACATGTTTTCAACCTTTGTAAAAATCATTTTGTTTGAAAAATTATTCCCATGTGTGAAATAAAATGTTCGAAAAATGATTTGCAAATGGTTTGAAAAATGGTTGCAAAAATATTTGAAAAATCTATATATACTATTTGGAAAATCTTGCAAAAATGATTTTCAAATGTGTGTACATGTTTGTAAAAATGATTGTAAAAAAAATATTATTATTTTGGACTACAGTTTTCAAAAAAATGTTTGAAAAACCTTTGTCAAATAAGTTTGAGGAATATATACATCTCAACTAAAATTTTTTAAGTATATATCTATAAAATTGACCACTTACCCTTGTAAATTCTTAAAAATCTACTTCTTGTAAATATAAGATGCATCCCCGTGTAAATATTTGTACCTAGTTTTTAGCCAAAACCTTTTGTTTTCAAAATACCAAAAACATTTGCAAAATTAAAATACCAAAAACATTTGAAAAATATTTTTGAAAAACTAAAAAGATGCATATGTATCATCTTCTCAAAACTCCATAAAAGTTCAAAATCTTTGAAAATGGCATCACAAAAATATTTTCTGCAAGGCATTTGCATAGTATTTGCATTTTTCGGATTGGGTTTGATGGTTGAATAAGTCTAAGTAAAATCCGAAGATTGGAGCTTAGTTGGACCTTATAATCTACCTAATAATAGGAACCTTATAGGAGATGGAATTGAGATACTTCAGGTCTAGTTGACTTAATTCTTTGAGGATAACGAGACTTGTCTCAACGGATTCTTGACTGCCTAAGTAGAGTATTTTGAAGCACACATATGACTCTTGTTGATAATGACCTAACTTGGACATCTGTGCCTTTCACTTGGATCAACTTAGTTGGAGTGGTGAGGGGCTGGATTTGCCGGTATGATACGCACACAGTTGGGAACACTTGTCCTCCTCTAGGGAGGGAAGTGCACCCCAACCCATCCGGTGATGATGAGTTTTGAGGACAGGAGATTGTGGGTTGCAATAAAGCTTCAAAAGAGGGATAGCCTACTGGCTCAAGAGGAAAAACTTCCTATGTAAATGATGTTGTATAGTATTCAAAAAAGTGCAAAAACTCCAAAAAAGTGGGCAGGCAAGTACAAAAATAAAAATGCCTTCCAGAGTGTACATATGTGTATAGTCAATAAGCAAGCTTGAACTTCAAAGTCAAAACATGTGAGCCTGCAGCTGGATGACTTGACTACACTAGTCTTGCATCCTAGGATAGGTAGCTACACTGACTACCGTCCATTCTTCTCTTCACCCCCTCCTCTTGAGCTGGTTTCCACTTGAACTTAGAAGGGAATACCCCGCTCTTTGAGGAATGGGTTGATGGATTGGGGAATCATTGGGTTGTAAGATTGGAGAAGCCAGTTTCTTTGTCATTTCAGTGGGGAGAGCCACCATCACTTACACTGTACAAGTCAGATTCATAGTCATAAGGGTTCGCTTATGAGTTGAAATAGTCCTGACCTGGCTATTGAGGAGACTTGAACAGGGTTTTGGGATTCTCAAAGGCTGTTGGATTTCAAATCCGGTTCTCATTAAGGTTCCGCCTGCACTTAAACTTCAAAGGTCTGACTTGAGCTCCAAACTTTGATTTTGTGAAGACAAGTTTGTTAATTAAACTAAATCCAATTTACTTTTTTTTCTTTTCTTTGTTTTTTTCTTTTCTGTACGTATTACATAAGTGTTTGCTAGAGACTAGCAACGGCAAGTATAGGGGGATGATGAGTCTACGTTTCATCATCTTTATTCTATCATTTTGGCCTTAAAAACCCTAGTAAATGCGTGTAAATAGCGTTAATTTAGGCATTTTATCATTCATGCATTATTGTACAAATTGTGTATAAAATACAGTTTTTAAAGCCAAAATTATAGAATAAAGAAAATAAAAAAAGAAAAAAATATTGCAAATATTTTATGATCCAAAACCCTGAGACCTAGGCATCTCGATGACTAGGCTGACAAGGAATAAAGTAGGGGGATATAAGGGCCAAAATACAATAAAGATATCTTTTATTTAATTCATTCTTTATTCATTTTGGGACCTATTTTTAGTTCCACTTTTTATACTTTAAATAAAGAAACTTTGAACATGAAAGCTATAGATAATTAAATAAATAAAAATATAAATTTGATTTCACACAAAAATAATGTACAGATAAAAAGTTATGATCTGAGTAAGTTTCCAAAACCCAAATTTCCCAGACCTGTATCTCTCAAATAAAAACTCAAAATGTATCAAAATCACCATTAATTGTATATAATTTTCAATAAGCTATTTAATGAAGGTAGTTTCATACTTTGCGGAGCTGCAGTTTGAAAGTTGAGTTTTGGACCCCTATTGTATACTTGTACTGATTAAAATATTCAAGTTATTTATTATTCATCATATTTATACTTTATATTTTTATAATTTTGTAACTATTATTTATAATGTATACGTATATTAAAACAGGAATAAAAACACAAAGAAAACATAAAAATAAAATACTTGTAAAATTATACATATGAAATACCTAGACTTACACCGATGTAGATAATACTTCTATTTATTTAACTGTATAAGTCACTTCAAAAAAATTAAATAAAAATATATTTAAGTTTCTAAAAATAAGTTATAAATTTATAAAATAATAAAAAAAGTAATAAATTTAAATATACAAAATAAAAATAAATTATTAAAATATATAGATGAGTATACCTGTATAGAAGCTATAAAAGGAAACTTGTAATTTTTTACCTCGAAAAAATAAATAAAAATCTTAATAAAATACTTTATAAAAAATAAACATTTTTATTTACTAACTTAAAAATAATAAAATCATTAATTATTTTTTATCAAATTACTAAATCGTTTTGCTAGCGAATTTTCTGGTTGGTCCACGTGGACCAATCAAAATCCTTCGTTGGTTGACCTCGGTCAACTCTCTAACCGAGGTCTGGCTCCTGTAAGACTATGGTTTTTTGATGTTTTCTCTGATTTTTGGGGAATGCATTTTCACCATCTCATGTTGAAGTCTTCTTAACTTTTGCTCACCAAGCATCGAGGATTCACGCCTATAGTTCTTCTCGATCTTTGCATCGCTGGCGTGCTCCAGATCCCTCGTTCTTTTCGCTACCCCGTCAACTCCTTCAAAAGGACCCCTCGACCTTCATTGACTCCTTGATCGCTCTTCCATCCCTAAAACCTAGACCTAATACCCCAGCATCCTTCCTGGTGACTGCAGGAGCTGGACGCACACTTTGGGAGGTTCAGGTGGTGTCGAATCGATGCGCATCCACTCGTCGAAGGTCTCGTTGGAGCCATCCTCCAGCGCTGCCTTGGTGAGTCTTTTCCTTCCTTGTTCCGTATTGTTTCAAACCCTTAGAGCATCTGTAGCGTGTCACTGAACTTCCCTTTCATCAAATTGCCCCGTGATCATTCCAAAATCTCATTGTTTCACATCTGGCCGTGCCTCGGGTTGCGTCGGCCGACGACGACCACCATTTCGCTGCTCCACACTTCCACTACGTCTCCGCGAGGTCGAGGCACTTTTCCCTCGACCCTTTCACCCGATTTGCAGGTCCAGAAGCTACAGGAAGAGCCTGGGGCTTGTTTTCGAATCTCGCCAGGGAACTTGGAGCCTTCCAGCTCCGCCGCACCCTTGCGAGAACTCTGGCCATCGCCGGAGCATTCTGGAGCCACCAGCAGCAAGAAGATCGCACGTGGGATCGTCCCGACCATTTTGGGAGCTCGAAGCAGCGTCGGAGGCTGAGATCGAGGGCGGGGAAGATCGCTTCGCCGGCGACTCTTCCATGTTCTTCGTCCTAGCCTCTCTGCCGTCAGATCGAAGGTCGGTGCCCAGGTGTACAGCAGCCATACGATCTCTGCTAGAACCATCGCTCGATCATCCCTTGGAGATCTAATCCCAGCCGTCCCCACGCGAAGCGTCATCGGTCGTTCTTGAGCTGACGCGTGTATAAGTAAGGAACGCCAGCCGTTGGATCGTGCCCAGGCGTGGGTAATTTTACCTAATACCCTCGCCATTTTTTATATAACATTTTAGTCTCAAACTTTCCTATGCAACTTTAATGTTTTATAATAATTGCACCTAGACCCCCATACTTTTCATATTTACGAACAGGTCCCTATCCGCATCACCTCACGTGCCTATGCGCATGAGGGGGTGGGTATTTTGCATAGGACCCCTTGTGGGTTTAGTTATTTGCATTCGGTATTAAAAATTTCATATTAAGTGTAATATTTTTGGAAACTTGTAAGCTAGCTCCCGTATTTTTGGAATATTAGGTTTAAGTCCCTACCATGCGCGTGTGTCAACGCACGTGGGATGGGATTTTTGCAGAAGTACTATTACTGTTTTGGCTATTTATATTTAGTCCAGAAATATTGTTTTTGTGTTATAAAATTGTGGGAAATTTGCACTTTGGTCCCTGAGGTTCTGGATATTTACACCTATGCCATTGCCAGTAGTGTAGTTTCTCTTTGTTATCTCTAATTATTTCAGGTATCTATCAAACTCTAAAAATTCTAAAACAATATATCATTGTGTGCTTGTTGCATTGCTCTATCATGCCATATTTTTAATTTGTATTTTTGTTGCATTTTATTATTTATAAAAATTCGAAAACATGCATTTTCTTCACTGTTTGCATTAGAAAATACATAAAAATTATAAAACATTTTTGAAAATTTCCAAAAAAAATTTATATTTCGTGTGGTTTTGCATATTTTGACTTAAGACTAAAAATCATAAAAAAAATACAAAAGAAAACTTCTAAAAATAGCAAAACCCAAAAATTTTCATAAAAATCTTAAAAATTTCACAAAATGCCTAAAAATATAATTTTTATCTCTAAATTTTCTTTGTTTTGTAATCTTTATTTTAAAATTAATTTAAGAAATTTTGGACTCTGTTTAATATTTTCCATCCTCATTTTAGTTTCAACCTTAAATTTTGTTCATTGTTTTTTGTATTTTTGACTTTAAGAAAAATACCAAAAAATGAAGAAAAATTTAGAAAAATCACAAAAATATTATAAAAAGGATAAAAAGCACAAAAATATTTTATTTCCTGGATTTTGGGTATTTTTACTTATATATATATATCCCTCTCGTATCTCTCTTGTATATATATATCCTATATAGTTTTATAGCCTTATTAAAAGAAAAAAAGAAAAGATAAAAATATAAATTAAAAAAGAAAATATAAAATCAGTAAATAAAAAATCAAAATATAAAAATATAAAATCAAAAATTAAATAAAACATATAAAATAAAAAACCCACAAAAAGTTCAATTTGGCTAAGTGATTCACAAGACATAGGGTGCTTGACTTTTGTCTAGCCTGCTTTACTCCTTTGCTCCCTGTGTTCGACCCCTACTTGCTTGCCATTGCACATTCTTAGTAGGGAACAATAAATTTTAACTCTTGCTCTTAATTGCTTGATTAATTGTGTTGGTTAATTATTGATTAACGCGAGGATTGTAGTAGTCGCCTCAGCGATAGTGAGCATGTGGTGTCAGGCATTTACTTAGTGACTCTTGTCCCTTTCGTTTTTCAATTACCCACCAAACTTTTCCTGATTATTGAAATACTAAGAAAAGGTTGATCTTCATTACTAATGATTAGTCAACCGGAAAAAATTTATGAATGTGGTGATTAGTTAGCCGTCATGAATAGATGTCACTTATAATACATTTTCCATAAGTGTGCATGTAAGTTTGTATGTATATATTTGTATCTACTTGTACGCGTATGTGTTAATGGATTAACGGATTGGATCGTATCAGATTTTGGTAAAGTTAATCCAATCCATACTTTAACGGATTTCAAAAACTCTTATCTGATCCGATTCATTAGAATGATTAAACCAAATAAATCCAATCCAATAGCATCGGATTGGATCGGATTACGAATTTTATCCGATCCATGTACACCCCTAACTATATCCCCCTCATATGCCATTCAAATTTCATCGGAAACAGAGACTTATATACTTTCCATATAGAATAGTTAATTTTAACAGTCTTACAATCGTTGTAATCGACTTGTTCTAGATGGAGGGCATGGGGGTTCTGTTTTTGACGAAATCGGAATGACATATAGTGTGATATAGTTATGAAAACTATGGTAGTAGTTTTCAAAAAATTAAAAAATTGGTCAAAACATGAGCATGAAGTATGTAAGGTTACCTACTTCATGAAGTAGGCTCTTCCCCCCTCCCCCCCCCCCCCCCCCCCCCCCCCCGTATATGTATATGTATATATAGGGTGCAATGGGGTTGCCCCAACATGGTTGTCCCTGCCCCCATTTTCATACAATTTTTTAATTTTTTGCAAAATATCACTATGTAGATTATAGATATTTGAATATTTTCCAAAGTTTTTTAAATTATATATGACGGAATTTTTATAAATATTTCAAGCTTATGACTAAAATTTCACAAAATAAAACATCATCTCAATTAGTAAAAGAAATTGAGGATGAAATAAAACTTAGGCAATTAAATAAATACTAAAATATATGTGTATTTTGATAAATAAAGAAGTGCCATATTAAAAAATAAATAAAGATGTAACTATCTTCGATTAATTAACGGATGAATGCAAATAAATACTAAAATAGGGCATTTTTTATAAATAAAAAAGTTCGACAGATTAGAAAATAAATAAAAATTTAACTTCTTCGACTAATAAAACGATGAAGGACATGGCTGCAAATTGATCAGAATTAAAGTAATTAAACAAATGGTAAATTTGCATAACAAAGAACTAAGAACAAAACCTTCAATGAAAATGTGTCAAAATTTTAAAAGTACAAAAGATCCAAAAACTAAGAAAATTTGAATAAAAAAAGATACTGACATAGGGACTGTTAGCGAGATTTTGATCGAGCTGTCGTGATTTAAGATGAGAAAATCAAAATGATCAAGTGAATTTCAATAGTCAAGGAAGACATTAATACGAATTTCAAATATTTCAAAGATGAGCACCACATTGTTACCTTTTTAAAGTCCATGTTTGACATTAAAATCAGAGGCTTTTGTGTAATTGTATCGGGTATTAACTGTAGCTGATCTAAAAACTGCAGCATCTTTTTGTTCAGAGTAACCAAAGGTTTTCCCCTTGCGTGAATTTAGGTAGTGGATATAAACCCCCGAAAATTGAACTTAATTAGAGGAGATAGACACTAAATATTACGGACTATACAACAAGCTACAGATTATCACTGGGTTACATTATAATACAAGCTACAGATTATCGCGATATATGAATAGATTAGAACTTTAGATTACATCGGGCTCCATGCGTCTTCTTTTTCGTCTTGCTCTTCTCTATCTTCCTGTGTTTTGCCAAGATAAGCGCGAGACGCATGAGGCCAAACCTTTTCTTCTTCGGCCGGAACTGCCATTGGGGATCTACTCCCTCTCCGCTTGTCTCTGAGGACGAAGCTCCCATCCGCCTATTATTCAACATCTGATCGAGAGAAATCTTTGGTTTTGTACTCATACTTGCCCTGCTAAACGTTTCATAATCTTCAGGGCCCACTAGCTTTCTACTGAGGATTTGGCCGATAGACAATGACGGCGTCAGAGTGGCCTTGGCACTCTCTACAGCACTCACCGTAGTGCTTACAGCATTGAGGTCGCGTGTCTTGGAATCTCTTCTATGATGGCCTGGAAAGGAGTTCTTAAATCTGGGGGAGTTGTAGACAGAGCGTCTTCTATGTCCATTCTCTGATCTCCACTTCCTAAGAGCTTCTTCGACGGCAAGTTTCCCTTTGTTAGCTACATCAACCCTAAATAGGGCCTCAGACAATACCCGCTTACCGGTTCTGACCTCTGCCTTCACCTCCTCCACCTTCTTTAGCAGCTCCATCTTATGCTTCATAGCTTCATCTACTTGTGCTGTAGCATCTTCAATTCTCTTTCTGGACAATCCCTCGGCTTCTTGAGCCTTCTGAACAAGCATGTTATACTCGTCGATTGACAGGGTTACACCTATGGAATTTTGTGACCCTGCAGCTGAGTTCTCGCTGCTCGTCAGGGCTTTGATCTCAGCCTTAGTGGATGACTCTGTGGCTCTGGCAGCGGCTTCCATTTTCCGTGCTGCAAGCAACCTGATTTCAGCAGTCTTTGCTCCTGCTCTAGACTGTTCAATATCTCCAGACAGTTTTGACACTTCAGCTTTGCCGGCTTCAGCAATCCTTTTGAACTGTTCTGTTTCAGATCTCAGTTCATGTAGCTTCCTGGATATATCTGGAACATTTCCGGAAGTAAGAGTTCCTGAATCTTTAATGAGCTGAAGCATAAGCCTAGTCTGACTGAGCTCCTTCTCCAGATTAGAGATCGACGAAGAATTGGATGCTAGCCTATTACGGGCTTTCTCCAATGATATTTTCTCCTCCTCCAATCCACGGGTGACAGTTTCAATGGAAGAGCGGATACAGACTATATCACTTGTACTTCGACTCAAGTTTAGCTTCGCCTGCTTCAATTGCATTAAGATCTGAGATGGTGACAGAGGGGGCAGAGGCTTTGTGCCCTTCATTGAGCTCGCAATATCTGGTTTACTAGGCTGGCATTCTTCCATGTCCGTCATTGGATGCACCTTGGTCGTTCTATCAGGACTTCTCGTGGATTGTGCGATTGGTGCAGACATTTCCTCTTTATGGAGTTTCTGCTTGAGGCCATCCATAAACTTTTTTGTTGTTTCGAGTTCTTTCAAGATTTCAAGTGTTTCACGTTCTTTCACCATGAGGTCCTTCTGCAACTGTGCAGTTTCATCTTCCACAGATGTGATGATGTTAATCTCGTCCAGGGAATTCTGAACTCCAAAAAGAAGAAAATAATCTTTTAATAGGTCAATGCATATCAGTTTGGAGAACGCAATAGAATTGTCAATGCAATTTGTTGTTAAAACATGAAGAGAATTCATAAATCCTAAAGAATGAGCCTATTATTGATTGCAAGGATTTTAAGATTTCCAAGCTGGGTAAATAGCAAGATGCCAAGGGTCCAAAAACACTTGAGATGGTAGGCTCCCAAGAAATTTAGGGACAAAAGCCTCTTTTTCCTTTTGGACGTGTCTTGGATGCCAACTCCTCAGGAAAGGTGCTCGCTTATGCTCAAGATAAGGCATTGGAGCTTGCCTCACCTTGCCTTTAATATAGTGGGTACACCTGCTACATCTATTCAATCACCTAAGATGCATATTGGTCCCCAAAGTAACTGAAGACGTAAATAAGTGTCACACCATGCTACAGAAAATACTTTACGCAACATTATATACGAAATTGTCCAGATTTTACAAAGAGAAACACATGCACATGATAATTGCATATTTAAAGTTGTCTTCCAATAATACTCCATGCACATGATGTAAGTAAATGGAGCAGTGCGCTCGCTTTCTTTGCCACAAACACAGCGACCAAAGTCAAGATTCATGTCGGGAGTTGTCAAGCTACCCATCCATACTTCACTCTAAAGTTTCACATTGTTCATGTGCATGCACCTCCCTTCAATTTACTATTTCTTCTAGCCTCCTCTAATGCTCAGAGTTTCACAAACTCACTCAGCCACACACACAATGGCCAAAGTAAGTCTTTCAAGATTTCATATCGGTAATCGTCAAGCTACTTGTCCATATAACTTTACTCTGAAGCTTCACGTTGTTCATATGCGTGCATCTCTCATCAAACATCCATGCACATTCTCGAATACAAAATTTTGTATTATTGTTGATCAATTTTAAAAATTCTAGCTCAGCCATGGCCGGTCCCAAGTCTAGGTAAATTGAGGAGGGTTGTGTGTTAGGTAAACGACAACCAACGCAAGCGAGAAGAATTCCTAATGGTATTTTTTTAAGAACACTATTTTAAGAATATGTCTATAAACAATTCGGATCTTTTCAACATGGATTTAAGCAAACGTTAAGATTTCGTTGGAGCGTTCCCTACTAGCACCATGTTGCATCATCCGAACGTAATGAGAAGTTGGCAAGGGCTGTCAAGGTTTGAAAAAAAAATGAAAGAAGGAACGAGGCGTTTTCCTCGGAATCGAGGCGAGGCATATCTCGAGGTGGTCGAGGCGTAAGCCTCGAGTTATAGAGAAAATTATGCATAAACTATAATTATATATATAACAATGTAATTATATGTTTTCTTCCCAACATATAACACTTAACATTATAAGATATGATGAAATAATAGAGATAAGAACCCCAAAACAGAAGATATAGCAACACCATATCTCTTTCTACACATTTTCATCCAATCAAAGAGGAATTCATTGTCTATAAATATTGTGAAAGAATTAAACAATACATATCTATCTTTGAAATATTGTTGTAATTAAAAATATGATTAAATATATGTCAAAGAAATTAATTGCACGAGAAACTGTGAATCCTATCCATTTCGAGCAAATCCTTGAAATATTGTTGTAATTAAAAATATGATTAAATATATGTCGAACAAAATTATATTATGCATCTAACCTGTAAAATATTGCATCATAAGAAGCCATAAACCCTATCCATTTTGTTTTGCTTGATATATTGCAAATCTCGTTTAGTTGACAAGTATGGTTTGAGTTGATATTTATGTATTCATTCATTAGGAGCGAAATAGTAAGAGTTTGCCGAAATAGTTGGACACAATTACTTGTAAATATAAAGTTATGGGTACAAAAGAAACATCATATTTAAGCATTCATCTTGAATAATCATTATCCTAAATAAGCAAATATTTATAAGCTTCTCAAACTACCAAGTAAACCATTAAAAACATAAAAAATACTTCAAAATAGAAAAAAATGCCTCACAAAATGCCTCAACCGCTTTGAGGCTACACCTCGACCACCTGAGGTGCACACCTTAAAAGAGTGTACTGAGGTGTACACCTTGAGGCTAAATAGGACCGCCTCGCCTCGAGGCTAGTTTTTTTTTCAAAGCATGAGGGTTGCTACATCGTTGTTTTGATGCAATTCAGAATTTGCAAGGATTCTCGCAAAAGGAACATATGCGAGTAAATAAGCTAGTTCCGTTGCATTGACGTTCGTATGCACTTCAAAATTTGCAAGGGTTCTCGCATGATGGATGCATGCGATTAAAGAAGTTAGTCCAAAAGATGTTGCAAAGGAAGTTACAGATAGGTGTTGGTTGTTTGGCAAATTGATGGAGATTGTACATACGATCGAAAGAAGAAAGATTCAAATACTATGTCTCCAAAAGGCAAAATGAGTTGGAGAGACACCAAGGGAGATTGAGAGGACTTTGCTTTTAACTTTGGTATTCATGTAAAGATAAAGGCAGAAATGGTGTTGGAGTGGTTATTCATAAGGATTTTTAAGGATTGTGTGGTTGAGGTGCAAAGATTCAGGGATTGGATTACTTTGCTAAAATTAATGTTCGAAAAAGAAATTCTGAATATCGTCTCAGTTTATGCACCGTAAATTGGTTTAAATGAAAGGATTAAACACATTTTTTTGAAAGATTTTGGATAATATTATGAAAGGAATCCCACAAAGATAGACGATTTATCTAGGAGGAGATATTAATGAACATGTGGGAAAAGATACTTCAGAGTATGCTAGTCAAGGTTGCAGAGTACTCGGTCGGCAGAGTCACTGACTAAGGATTAATCGGCAGTCGGACGACTAATCGGATTTAGTCAGCTATTAGTCGATTTTGAATTTTTTATTTATTTTAAATATATAAATCAATTTTTATACACATATTCTTATATATTTACATTGGTTTGTACATTTTCTATACTATCATAATGAAATTAAAGAAGTAATTATCTTTAAATATAACATTAAGTATATTAGAATTAGTTTGCTTTAAAAAAATCGAAAAACTAAAAAAATTAAAAAAATCTCTATGTAAAAGTCAGCCTTATAGTCGGTCGACTAGGCCGACTAGTCGGCCTGATTAGTCGGATTGACCGACTAATGGCCGACTAGGCCTAGTCGAGTCGGCTACCCCACCTACTCGACTAGTCGGGCCAACTAATCAGCCTAGTCGGCCGACTTTTACAACAGTGATGCTAGTGTTTATGAAGGTCATGGCTTCGGGGATAGAAATGAAGACGGAAAAGACATTCTGGATTTTGTAACGATCTATAATCTTTTCATAGCAAACACACTCTTCAATAAGAGGGAGGATCATTTAATTACTTGTAAGAATGGCCTGACTAGAACATAGATTACTTTGCATTGGGGAGAAGAGATCAGTTATGTTGCAAAAACTTTAAAGCAATCCCAAGTAAGAGTTTAATAAACCAACATCGCTTGTTAATCATAGATGTGCAAATAAAAGTGTTCGGAAAGAAAAGGAGGGTTTCCAGATGGAATCTTCAATTGAAGCAATCGAGCTTCAAGGAGAATGTTTTAGAAGACTTCATTGGATTATAATGGAAGTGCAAACGAGATGTGGGTGGCGATGGCATCTTGTATAAGAAGGATATCCAAAGAGATGCTACATGAGTCAAATGGAGGAGCTCCAAGTTAAAAGGAGGCTTGGTGATGGAGTGGAGGGGTGCAAGAGAAGCTCAAAATTAAAAGAGCATGCTTTAAAGCTATATGTTTAAGGATTGAACAGAGAAAACTGTCACAAACAACAAAATAGCGAAGAAGGGAGAAAAGTTTATAGAGCTCCAAGTCAAAAGAAGGCTGTAGGTGAAGTTAAGCCAAAAGCTTATGAAGTTTTATACAAAAAAATCTCGACTCTAAGGAGGGCCAGAAGGATATGTTCAGGTTGGTCAAAGCAAGAGAAAGAAAAATCAAAGACCTTTCTCAAGTGAGATGCACTAAGGATTAGGAAGGTCATGTTTTTGTTACTCAAAAGGATATAGAGACTAGATGGAACCAGTATTACAATAAGCTTTTTATTAGGGAAGGAAATAGAGAGATCACTTTAGGAGATCTATCTAGTACTGAAAGTTACTTGAATCGTGCAAACTATAGACGAATACAAAGTAAGTATTGGCGGCTTTGAAGGTTATGAGACCTAAGAAAGGTGTAGGACCTGATGACAATCCTAACGAAGTTTGGAGAGTTTTAGGTGAGTGTGGTTTGACTTGACTTGCATATTTATTTAATGTGATTTGGCGAAGCAAGAAAATGCATAAAGATTAGAGGAAAAGCATCATGCTGCCTCTTTACAAGAACAAAGGCGACATTCAAAATTGTTCAAATTACAGAGGTATCAAGCTGGTGAGTCACACTATGAAAATGCATGAAGATTAGAGGAAAATCATCATGGTACATCTTTATAAGAACAAAGGAGACATTCAAAATTACAGATGTATCAAGCTGATGAGTCACACTATGAAAATGCATGAAGATTAGAGGAAAATCATCATGGTACATCTTTATAAGAACAAAGGAGACATTCAAAATTACAGATGTATCAAGCTGATGAGTCACACTATAAAAATTTGAGAATGTGTGATCGAAAGAAGGTTGATGCAAGTTTCCAAAGTAAAAAAAACTAATTCGGATTACCAAGTCGTTCAGCTATTGAAGCAACTTACTAAGGAGATCAATGAAGATTTATACAACTAAAGGGAAGAACCTCCATAGGATTTTTAAAGGGAGATATTGTGGAGAGTTATGGAGAAGAGACAAGTACATGTCATATACATTAACATCATAAAGGATACATGACAGGACGTCATCTTGTGTAAGGATACAGTTAGAGAAGACTGATTATTTTGACATCAATATTGATATGCATCAAAGTTCAACTTTGAGTCCATTCCTTTTTACATAGATTATGAACGAGTTGACAAGCCACATTCAGGATGAGATACCTTGGTATATGTTATTCGTTGATGATATTGTGTTGATTGATGAGAGTAGGTAGAGATAAAGTAAATGAGAAGCTTGAGGTCTGGAGACATGCATTGGAGAATAAAGCTTTTCGTACAAGTAGGGCTAAGACTGAATATATGGAATGCACTTTTGATGGAAGCAATGGTGAAGGAATCGAGGTGAAGATTAGTGACGATAACATTTAGACGAGATTTTTTTTATACTTGGGATCTATTTTGCAATGTGATGGAAGAATTGATGGAGATATTACTAATGAAATAAATACATGTTGGATAAAGTGGAGAGGGGCCTCTACTATTCTCTATGATAAGAAAAAACCTTTGAAAATAAAAAAAGGTTTTACAAAGCAGCCGTGAGACATGTTATGCTCTATGGATCTGAATGTTGGCCTATAGACCATAGACGTGCCCAGAGAATGGTAGTAGCAGAAATGAAAATGCTAAGGTGGATGTGTGGACACACGTAAAGATCGGATTCAGAATGATACAATCAGAAGAAAAATTGATATAGCTCCGATCGATGATACGATGCGAGAAAACCTCTTAAGGTGGTTTGGTTATTTGCAAAGGAGGTCAGTTGATGCAACAGTTAGGAGATGCGAGCTGTGGGATGTTGAGCCGGCTAAGAGAGGGCGAGGAAGACTCAAGAAGTGTTGGAATAAGACTATACGAAGAGACTTAGTTTTTTGGATCTAAGCCTGAAATGACCCAAGATAGATCTGAACTGAGGCAAAGAATCCATGTAGTTGACTCTACTTAATGTGGGAAAAGGCTTTGTTGTTGTTGTGATTGTCGATAATCAATCTTTTTTCCATCTCTCATAAACATTTATGCACATTATCTATTGCAAATTTTTATATGATTGTCGATAATCAATCTTTTTCCCTTCACCAATCACATGCATAGCGGCTAATTATCTTCATCCTTCAAATTGATGATCACTCTAACCTCAAATCTCGATTGAGAGTCTACACACTTAACCTTAATGCCCCGTAAACTTCTGAAGCAAAAAAACTCCACCTATCAACTCCCAAGTATAGACAACCTCATTTACAATTACCAACCCCATCAAGAAACACGTCGAACGAAGATAACTCACTAACTCGCATCATAGGTGCAAAAAATAGACAATTGCACTCACTATTGAGACTACACAACCACCTCCCATGCCTATCGCGAGCATGAACAACCTCAAAAATCTCTCCATCTCATATTATTCATCCAAACAAAATCTTAAAAGCTGACATCCCTTGGTTATCGCTTCAACAATAGCCTCAATTTAAGCACCATGTGAAACCAAACCCTTCGTAATAATAAAGCATTCTACAATAATCCGACGCTCTCGATATGCATCTATCCATAGCATGTACGGATACAAAAAGTCAAATATGCCAATGCATGTAGATGTTACCATATCTGAATCTGTTTCCAAATATGGAATGCGGACACATATATGGATATGAAAATTGTGTTAAGGATATTGATCAGATACGGATAATAGTATCCATAATCTATAAATTGTCTCCAACATACTTGTGTGAAGAATATATTAACTATGGCTAAAGATGGTATAAACTTATTTTACATATACCTAAAAGTCCTTTCCTTTTTAAAATAAATTTCTGAAAAAGATAGTATGCCGAATTGGAGACGATATATTCATCTCTTTGCTTCCATAACATACCTCCTCAACCTTGCCTCAAAATTACTCTCACCTAGCAGCTTCAAAATCCACTAGACTAGAAAACATAGCCTCGTTATTAGAAATTCCTTGGAACTTCATGTATTACATGTTATGTTTATTAAACTAGATTAAGTTTGATATTGGTCATAGGTGACACCACCCCCTCCCCTCCCCCAAATCTCGTTAAGAATTTCCTGCTTTTCTCAAATCATGCAACAAGTGAATGCTCTTACCTATTTTAGATTGACTATACTAGAAAATGAGATGAATACATGTTTCATCTAAGGTTCGAAATCTTGATTTTGATTTTGTTTCGGTCTCTCCAGAAAATGATAATTTCGGTGAAATTTTTGAAAATTTCGATAATTTTGGCGGAAATTTCACAAATGGCTCAAAAAAACATTGTTTTGCTATTTTCGCAAATTAAGATCAACGAAGTTATTAGAACAATAAATAACGTATAAATACACCTTTTTATCACACTTATCGCTCATATATCCCCTTACATGCACATATCCATTATATCAAATATCGTTGCTAATGATGATTGTTGATTAATAGATATTAGAAAGAAAGTTCATCTGAGTTCTTAAAACAGTAAATAACTTACAAATATGCACTTATATCGCACATACCGATCATCTATGACCATATATCGCACATATCCGTTATCTTAAATATATGATTGTTAATATTGATTGTTGATTGATAGATATTGAAATGGAAATAAAATAATTAAATTAACCACACTTAGACCACATCTTTTGTTCATAAAAATAGATGTGACATTTGATTCTAAAATGTAGATAATGATAAATGAGACAAAGTCGACAGCCACGACAGTTAAGCCGTAAGCTTCAGTTTATATAGGAAAATATACACAAAATACAATTAAACATACCTACATATATTTAGAAAATCATAAATTTAGATAGTCCCTAAGATATTCACCATATATGTTATAAACATGAGATCATATAATATTTTTTGCATGATTTGCTTTTAATCCTAACTCATATTGTCATCCCTATACAATGCAAAGCTTATCATGACCTTTATTGAATGGGGACTAACATATATCGATATGCTTTAAATACTAACCATCCAATTTGCTAAACCCAATTGAAGAACCGTCATACGCATCCTGAAATGAATTTTTTATATGGTGAAACTGATCATCTCCTCTCAAGGACATACATATGAGTATAAAATACATTAAATTGTTAATAATTAATATTATATTCAAGATATCATAATTATTAATGTAAAATATGAAAAATTTAGACATTTCGCTTAAATAAGTAGTGAAATCAAGCTCACGTGAATAATATCATTGATATACATTGATATCAATGAAACATCGTTGATATCGATCAATACCCAAGAAAATTTATACTGAAAACCATCGATTTCGATCGATATGGCTCGATATGTCGGAACATCGTCGATTTTTCAGTGCATCTCAATCAAACATTCGTGAAATCTCATAGGGAGGGGAGTTTCGATATCCCCAATCTGAGGAAAAATGAAATTTTGGCAAAATTTAAAACCATGATTTCATCTATTTAAGGACTGAAAATTGAGCTAATTTGTTAACAATGTAATATACGTATATATGCATTTATACAAAATATGCACTTATATCACACATAGCGATCATCTATGACCCTTATATCGCACATATTCGTTATATCAAACATATAGTTGTTAATGTTGATTGACAAAAATTGAATGGAAACAAAATAATTAAGTTAACTACACTTAGAACACATCTTGTGTTCATAAAAATAGATGTGACATTTGATTCTAAAATGTAGATAATGATAAATGAGAAAATATCGACAACCACAATAGTCGAGCCGTATATATATATATATATACATAAAATACAATTAAACATTACCTATATGTATTTATGAAATCATAAATTTAGATATCCTCCAAAATATTCACTAAATATGTTATAAGCATGAGAACATATAATATTTTTGGCATGATTTGCTTTGAATCCTAACTCATATTGTCATCCCTAAAATATGCAAAGCTTATCATGACCTCTATTGCATGGGGACTAACATATATAGATATGCTTTAAATCCTACCCATTCAATTTGCTAAACCAGTTGAAGAACCATTGTATGCATCCTGAAATGAATTTTTTATATGGTGAAACCGATCATCGCCGCTCAAGGACATACATGTGAGTATACATTAAATTGTTAATAATTAATATTATATTTAAGATATCATAATTATTAATGTACAATATAAAAAATTAGATATTTCACTTAAATAAGTCGTGTAATCAAGCTCACACGAATAATATCATTGATATACAATATTGAATGTCGTCAATTTCAACAGATATATGTCGAAATACCATCAACATTTCGATTCATCTCAATCGAAATCCGGGAATCGATAGGGAGGGGAGTTTTGATATCCACAGTCTGTCAAAACCAAAATTTCGACGAAATTTAAAACCATGATTTCATCTAAGGACTGAAAATTGAGCTAATTTCCTTACCAATATATGCATGTATACATTAATATTGCATTCTTGTAAATGCAGGAACTCATATAAGAAGAGCATATTATCACTTAAAAGCCCCTAAAATATGTAAAACTGAAAACTAAAAAGAAAGAAGAAAAAGAATTGGATGCTAAATTTGTGTGCAGCAAAAAATCCATAATAAATAGGATTGAACATTGAGTTAATTTCCTTACCAATGTAATATATGCATGTATACATTAATATTGCATTCTTATAAATGCAGGAACTCATATAAGAAGAGCATGTTATCACTTAAAAGCCCGTAAAATATGTAAAACTGAAAACTAAAAAGAAAGAAGAAAAAGAATTGGATGCATGAATTTGTGTGCAGCAAAAAAGTCCGTAATAAATAGGCCAACAAGGTCTATTTATGACCGTCAAGAGAAATCAAGGTCCAAGTTCTCGGTCGACTTAAGAAAAAGTACGAAAATAAGGAAACATGCAAAGGATATAATAGTGTACATAAAATCGTAGAACACAATTGTATGTAATATACACGAACATAGAAACTGACATATCTATTTTATACAACTTCAGCGGACCTAATTCTTTTATATTAAGTCAATATATATAGAAAAGATAAAAATAGCACAAAATAACACTTGCACAGTTGTCCACAAGACCTAAACGGTAATCCCCAATATATTTGCATTGCAAATTAGTTGATTTCGAGGACTATTGTATAATTGTAGTCGGAACTTCTACATTTATACACGGTACATATTACAAGTTTTTCCTTCATTTTAAAATTTTCAACTCTTTGTATATTGTATATATTTACCCGGCCCTACTTAATTGTGGGAAAATGCTTTGTTGTTGTTGTGTTATAAATATAAAACAAAATAAAAATTACAATAATAAAAATTAGAAACTCAATTGATAGGTATTTTTAACCTCACAAAAACATTCTTTTTTTGAAACAAGAGGAAGAAACACGCACAGGTGCCCGCCCTGAGATTTGAACCATGGTATTTTGGGTGGTAGGCACACTGCACTACCATCAATTCATTAAGTAGGTTCACACAAGAGCATTCTTCATTTTATATAAAGCATATAATAAAACCCTCACTAAGTTGGTCAAAACCCCCATATTCCCTCCGCTACTTCAAACCCAACCTGGAGCATCGAGAAAGATCTATGGGCATGATAATGCACCAAACCATTGGCAGTATGCAACCCATTGTGGTGGAGGTGGGTACTGCTTCTGCCGATCGTACTCTATACCAGGCCATCATTGATGTCCCCTAACACTCAAGCAAAGGTTTATTCCATTCGCCTCCATCTTTGTTGTATAGTACTTCAAGTTCAAATCGATTCCAACCATCAATCCCCTCTTTCATCGACTCTTACTGCTTTGACTTGGTTGATGCCCAAATCTATCATTCCCGTGTATCCTCTCCTTAGCCAGCCAATTCCACGTCCACCACCCTTTATCTCACTCCATTAACCTCTTGTGAGGTCTACAACAACCCTCTACCCATTCCACCTCTTAAGAGGGCCCATCTCATATGTTCAACAAACATTCAACATCCTCGTCAGTGACATCCGCTTCTCTCCGGCAAACTTGACACCTTCTGTATGCATGCACTTCATGGCCTTAAATTTCAAACTTCAACTTCGTTTCAGTAAAGTTTGGAAAGAGAATTATGTGGAATTTCGTGAAATGGCATGAAATTGAGGAAATGACTTGAGAATTCAATTTTAGAAAAAATAAGATTTCTAATGTCCTTTAATTAATAAATGAGATAGAAACACATAGTTTTTTCTAATAATAAGATGTTAACATGATGTGTTACCATAACTTTTGGATTTCAATTTTTCCATGCAAACAAAAAAGAATATTAGTAGCTATAATAGAATGCATAAATAACTTTAATTTTAAAATAATAAATGTGATAATACATGACCACGTAATTCATGATCACACGTTACACCAATCACATAATGCACTAATACTTACTACATTTTTTATTTGAGAATGAGATTCATCAGAATCAATAATTCCTTTGTGGATCCATGTAGCATGCCTGATTCCTAACTTCATATCCTGTCCTAATCGAGTATGTATTCCACGTAATCCTCTGACGTCATATAGGAGCGCATGGTTTTTAGTCCATTAAATACTCTATATTCATGGTCAGTCACAACTTTAAGGAAGCCAATCCGAGGAAAAATGTCACCAAAAAGGCAAAATCATGATGAGGTCAATACAAGAAGGATGCAACTTTAAAACCATACGATGAAGATGATGGAGCAAAAGGAGATGATGCCATCTGTAGATGTTGAGCTGAGGCATTGCAAGGTAATAATCTGAAAATATGCCATATCATGCACCATTTTGAAGAGGTGTCTATATAATGTTGCATATTTTCTTAAAATACCTCATAACTATCGCTATTGTAACCATATCCATGTAGCATGTCTGATTCCTAACTTCATATCGTGTCCTAATCGAGTATGTATTCCACGTAATCCTCTGACGTCATATAGGAGCGCATGGTTTTTAGTCCATTAAATACTCTATATTCATGGTCAGTCACAACTTTAAGGAAGCCAATCCGAGGAAAAATTTCACCAAAAAAGGCAAAATCATGATGAGGTCAATACAAGAAGGATGCAACTTTAAAACCATACGATGAAGATGATGGAGCAAAAGGAGATGCCATCTGTAGATGTGAGCTGAGGCATTGCAAGGTAATAATCTGAAAATATGCCATATCATGCACCATTGTGAAGAGGTGTATGTATAATGTTGCATTTTTCTTAAAATACCTCGTAACTATCGCTATTGTAACCATATCCATGAGGTAAAAAACATGATATGATTCATATTGTACTTAAGATCCGTATCCACTAAAGGAGTCTAATGTTACTTTGCCAACAAAATCGAAAATCCCTCGGCATCCATACTCAATGATCCCACCGGAAGATATAAGATCTTTCACAATGGTGACATCTTGGTGGTACCCATGTGATTGTGAGAGAGGGTACGAGGGGAATGTGAAGTAATCCATCTACTCTACAGGATATGGACCTCGGTATGAACTTGAAATATATTGTATGTATATGATTGTGTGGTGACCCATATATTCGTGTCATTGGCCCTTCAAATCTAGACCTAGTAGCATATGCACTCCCATCAGAGTTCGCCACTCCGCTTGAAATTTCTCTTGTCGATGCATGACCATCTCCTCTATTGCCAACTGATTTGGATTTAGATTTAGAATAGAGGGGGTCCTCAAGATCACTTCCAACCCTTCATCTGATTGCAAGCAGGGGTACGAGGGAAAGGTGCGGGATTTGGATTTAGATTTAGAATAGAGGGGGTCCTCAAGATCACTTCCAACCCTTCATCTGATTGCAAGCAGGGGTACGAGGGAAAGGTGCAGGATCTGGACCTTGGTTTGAACTTGGATATATTGTGTATATATATATGTGATTGTGTGGTGGCACATATATTCTTGTCATTAGTCCTTCAAATCTAGACCTAGTATCATATGCACTCCCATCAGAGTTTGCTACTCCGCCTGAAATTTCTCCTATCGGTGTGTCGTCCTCTCCTCTATTGCCAATTGATTTGGATTTAGATTTAGATTTAGAGGGGGGTCCTCGAGATCACTTTCTAACCCTTTAGGTCTCGACATCTCCTCGATCTAGCCATGTATTCTTGTCACTAGTCCTTCAAATCTAGTCCCAGTATTATATGCATCCCCACCAGAATTTTCCACTCCACCCGAAATTTCTCCTATGATTGTGTCATCGCCTCCTCTATTGTTACATGATTTGGATGTTGAATTAGATTAGAGAGGAAGTCCTTAAGGTCACTTTCCAACCCTCAAGTAGGTCTAGATGTCA